>KE152444.1:54588-64817 GCA_000411095.1 Aethionema arabicum | reverse complement strand
GTATATATTTATATGTATTTATAATTATAATCATTTTATTAGTTATATTGTAATTTTCTTACTATTTCTTTATAGATTTTTGATATCAAGAGTTTTGTTTTGTTTTACTTTTTAGAAGTTTTATTTGTAGAGTGTTTTTTTGTAGAAGTGTGAATATGAATGGGTTTTAAAATTCATTAGAATATTTATAAATGATCAAATGTTATTATATTAATAATAGCTAGGTAATTGTACACAATTTGTTTTTATCAAGAAGATATTGTAAAACTTCCACTATAGGACCTCCTTCGCATCCGTAATTGCATCGGTCACATGCGACAATCTCTTGTACAGAAAGGGAAATTGATTGCCATGTTGTGATTTTGTAGAGAGCCTCCACGACTGCAAGAGCAGAAAAAACATACCTGAGAATATAATGTAAAAATAAATCTCAAACTTAATACAAATTGAATTTGATAAATAAAGAGAGTATATTGAGATGCATAATACTTATTCATCATAATATATAGTACCTTACAGACTCCAAAACTAAGCAATTAACTATCCATAAAAACTTATTCATCATAATATATAGAAACTTACAGACTCCAAAAAACTTATTCATCAAAATATATTATAATCGGTTAAATATGTTTTTCTTCGATAAAACTATTGAAAATAACAATTGAATGAGAGATAAAATTTTGAAATGATTGATTAGTTTTTTTTATTTAAAAAGATTTGTTTGAATGTATTCAAGACCGGTCATGAGATTTTGGAGGTGCGGATCCGATTTGAGAATCAAACAAGTAACCTTTTTTTTATTAAAAAGAAAGTGTTCTACCACTAAGATACAAATATTTTTACACAATTTTAGAAATCTTAAAATATATAATATCATGTGAGATTCTAATCAATTTTTTCACTTGTTTATGTTTAGGTCTGGTGCCGAATGTATTACATATGAAAAAAATTATGAATATTGATCTTATTCAAATAAATATTATAATGGAAAATGTAGGTTAGAGCTAATCAGAATGATTGTTTGAAACAAAAATACTTGATTTTCTTATTTACTTTACTAGTTGCATAAATATATTTACAAAACTGTTGTATTTTTTAGTTAAAAAAAACTTTTGTATTGATTTTCTACTTAGAGCTAACATGATTAGGTAGATAATAACATATATTATATACATATATTTCAAGACTTATATTTGTACATATACATGCATGTATATATTATTTTTACTTGTGGTTTTTAGTGTTAGACTTATATTTTTGATTTTTTTTTCTCTTCAACCCTTTCTTTTAGTGGGTTTTACTAAACTTAAGTTGACTAATCAACCATTACAAAAAAATTAGTAAATTTTACGCATCACAAAAAAAAATATATATAATTATTGTCAATGAAAACCTAAATAAAATCAATAATTAATTAGGAAATTTTTATATTAATTTTCATTAGTTTTAATATTTTTTTCTTGATCTCTTAAACACGTCTTTTTTCTTAAAAATGCCTAAAAATGTTATATCTCATTAAGGATTATCATGATTATTCATGAAAAAAATATCGATTTATCCGTTGGTAGTTAGGGTTTAATGTAATAATATAAAAAGTAAAGTTAGTGATATCTCATCTATATCATATATACATTCTTGTTAGATGTAATAACCAGTGGCCGACCTATGTGGGTGAAAGGTAGGTCAGTTGACCAACCTATTTTTTTTTCTTTTGCTATTATGTAGATTTAATGATTTTGAACTTGGTTAATTATATCTATTGAACTTGGTTAATTTTATACATACCAAAAATTAATTTATGATCCAAATACCAACTTATGTTTTAATTATAATTTATGTACACAAACCAATGTTTTTTAAATTTAGTATTAATTCATTTTATTTTATAAAATTAGAAACAAAAATGATCGAGTATATAATATTTTACACTAACTAATCTAACTCTATTTTAAAAAAAAATTATTGTCGTTCTTTTTTTCCATTTCATCTGTTCATTTTTTCAATCGTTGAGGTTTAAAAAGTTTCATCTCTCTATTCAACATGAAAACATATGTCGCATCATTTAATTAATAGGCTATTAAAATTGGTTTTGGTTTACTAGTAGGCAGTAGCTAATGTATATGTTGAGAGATTTTTTTCGATAATGAAGATCGTGAAGACAGATCACAGTTTTCGAATTAGAGATTAATTTTTAAATTACTGTTTAGTTTGTTTTATCGAAAAAGATGTGGTTGAGACTAAAACAAATGAGTCTCTCGTAAAAAAAGTTTCAAAACATGAAATATGGTATGATACTTTTGTAATATAATTTATATTTGCAATAAATTTTTTATGAAATATGTTTTTAATATTTTGAATTATATATTGACGTAAGTAAAAAAAAAATTCTAGGCCCGCCATTGATAATAACCCTTTTTCACCATACTAGTTGCATGCATGTATTTACAAAACTGTTGTATACTTATTTATTTATGGGCTTATACCTTTTTGCAATTTTTTCCCTAAATAATTTCTATCAATTAGATAAAGCAAAAAAACATAAAAGAAGGCTAAATATAATCCATATAAAGAAACCAATAAATCTAAAACATAAATGCATGAATAATTATAACCCTAATTTAATACACTAATTGAAAAAATTACATGTACAATAAATCTACCGATATATACAAATACCATATATCCATATATAAAACGCACCAATGCTAGTATAAAATAAGATAGAACAACAAGAGATCTTACAAAGAATTCAATAACAAACAATTCTTGAATATCACATTTTAATCTCATTTACATAATTATGCAAGGACTCACTTTCTCATTTGTTACACATTCTCTTGTCCCTGCGGTCGCAACCATATCTTCTAGGCCGCGACTTGGACTTGGGTCCCGACTAGTCCCCACGGCCTTATGCATGGAACGGTCAAGAAATGATAAAGAGAAAGTTGTGGTCGTGTTGGGGGCGACCGGTCGGGCAAGTCACGCCTATCGCTGGATCTAGCGACCTGTTTGGAGATTCAAAGATTGGATGCTACTAAAGCTTTTATGGCATCGAATGATGAACATAAGAGAGAGATTTGCAAAAATGGTGTTTTGAAAGAAAGTGTTAAGATTGTTGATCGAATTTTTGGTGAAAGATTAGAGAGCTTTTCTTTTGTTTTTCTTTTAGTTTAATAATGAAAGATGTTTTGGATTTTTTTATCTTTAATTTATAAATGGTTCAATATATTTTTGTTATAAATGGTTTAATAATGAAAGATGTTTTGTTTTTTTTGTGAGTGTTTATCTTTATAAGTTTTTTATGTATGATTGGTTATAAATAATATCTCGAGTGCATTGAATCCATGTTATTAATTTTTATTAATATATACTAGTTATAATTAGAACTATATCTCTAGCTTTGATGTAAAAATTATAAAAATATGAAATCAGAACCTACAAAATCAGATTTATAATTCAATTAGCTATAATTAAAACTAGAAGTTTAACTCAATCATATTCACACTTCTAAAAAAAACTACAAATAAAACTTATAAAAAGTAAAACAAAACTAAACTCTTGATATTAGTAATCTATAAGGATATAGTAAAAAAAATACAATATAACTAATAAAGCGTTTTTTAAACATGATGATCCGGATCGGATAAAGCGTCACTCTATATTTCTTTGGCTAATCTGGAAAATCTGGAAGAGTAGGAACGAACTATTCTTTAAGGGCTTACCTCTTCTCGCAACTGGGGTTCTCCGAAGGGCTAGAGAAGGGAGTCAGGACTGGGAGAATAGCAGGGTCCAGGAGGAAGAAGAGCCTCAACGATCGGCTAATCCCATCGCCAACTCAGCCATCGTCTGGCAAACTCCGCCTCCTGGGTCCCTTGCATGTAATTTCGACGGTTCTTTCGTTGAGGGGGAACCGATGTGCTCGATTGGATGGATTTTGAGGGATCATTCTGGGAATCCTCTTTTCTGGGGGGGCTAAAGTGATGTCCACGCTTTCCTCACCTCTCATGGTTGAAGTAGAGGGATTAATCTGGACTATGGAGAAGATCAAAGGTCTGGGACTTAGGAAGATCATATTCTACTCTAATTGTCAAGATCTGGTGACCGGTCTCAAGAAAGAAAGTAGTTGGGCCTCCTTGAATGCTATAGCACAGCAATTTGACTGCTCGCGAGAGGAGATCGATCTAACTTCTCTTCTATTTCGGCAGAGATCCACAAACCAGGTAGCTGATGCCTTAGCAAAGCACGCCAAGTCTTTTTACCCTTCCTTTAATGCTATTGTATCTTCCCAAATCCCTGTCTGTATTGCTTCTCGTGTAAGTGCTGATCAAAGCTCGATTAATAATTAATATAAGCATTCCGTTGAAAAAAAAATGATTATAATTATAAAAACATGTAAATATACTATAATGTTATTATATTTATAATTTACATATCATGTAAGACTAAATTAGTTTTAGAAGAAAAGGATTATCTTGTAAATTTTGTACAAATTGATGTAAGATTCATGATAATAATAGTTTTATTCATTGTTTGGATAAAATTATTTGGTCTAATATATTACTCCCTCCTTTTATTAATATAAGGTGTTTTAGGAAAAAAAATTTGTTTCAAATTGTAAGAAGTTTTAAGATTTTAATGGAGAAAAGTTAATTTTATGACAATAATACCCGTGTTTTTATGGTCAGGTCAATGTTATTACTATGGGCTTTTTTTATTGGCCCAATACAGGCCCAATTTAAAGAAGTTTTAGTTACGGAATTGAAATTCCCTCCGGTCATCGATGAAAGCTAATCGAGCCGCCGATGACGATGGGTTTACAGCAACAGCAGGCGTGTTGGAAAGTAGAAACTTCAGCTGATGATTCGTCATGGGTAAAATTTTTACTTCTCGTATCAGTGATAGGTTGATTGTATTGGTTAACTGTTTCTCCGGCTTCCGGTGTGATGTCTGAACGCGAAATTTAGTTTGCTAAAGCTTAGTTTGGTGTAGGTCAATCAATTTGATCTCAAAACGAAGAAAAAGAAGAAGAAAAAGCCGCTAATTCGTGAAGATGGTAGTTCAGATACCTTGTTAGCTATTGTGCCAAATCTATAGTTTTTGACTGAATCTCATATATAATAGTTGATTTTGTGTTGACATAACAGAGGATCACGCATCGGATTGTCAATCTGGGAGACGACCTCTTCCTGTTCAGAACTCTGAGCAAGATTATAGCTATCAAGAGGTAGTTTAGATGAGATCAGATGTGATGTAATTTGTTTAATTATGCTTATTTGTGTGATTTCTCTTCAATGGGTGATTACTGGTTTTTGATTATGATAAAAAAAAACTGTTCTTTGCATCTCCAGCTTTTGAGCAGGTTATATGATATGCTTCGTGAGGATAATGTTGAGGTTTCTACAGGAAAGACAAGAACAGTGATGATGCCTCCTCAACTCCTTACGGAAGGGACTCAGAGAACAGTTTGTCTAAACTTTGGTGATCTCTGCAGAACGTGCGGCTAGTTTTGTTGGTAATTCATCGTTTAGTCAACTTCTTGTTGTTGACTTGTCTATCTCTTTTTAAATATCTTGTTCAGGATGCATAGAAAGCCAGAACATGTAATGGGATTCATACTAACCCAAATAGAGACAAAAGGAATGCTGAACAAAGAACAGTGGCTAGAGATGAACGTTATAGTTTCTTCTAAAGATTTTGAGGCTGTATTCCGAAGATACATTGGTAAAGTTTAGAATTTTCTCTTGGTTTTCATCTCATAACCAGTGGGAGTCTCTTCTGATATATATCCATTTGTGTGGCAGATGCATTTGTACTCTGCAGCTGCTGCAAATGTCCAGATACAGCTCTTGCGGAGAGCAATGGAGTTTTGACTCTTAGATGTGAGATGGTAAGTAGAAAGTCTATGCAAGTATACTATGAAACGTCAGCGACATTGATCTCATTTGAGTCTGTTGCTGTGCAGTGTGGTTCAGTAGTATCTATCAAAGAACCGACTCAACTTTGAATATCCCATAAAGCAACGGAACTTCAAGAGCCATGCGCTGTAAGGTTGCCATTGTAAGATAGAACATGCTGGGCCAAAGCTCTCGTAGACGAATATGACTGTTGAGAAAACTGAAGACGTTTTCCTACAGTTTTGTCATCTACTTGTAATAGAAACAAACATGCTAACATCATCATTTTGCCGAAGAAAAAGCAAAAAGGAATAGTTGTAACGTTTCTGGTATGTGCACGTTAAAGTCACTAATGAAAGGTCAGCTTTTATGATCACATCTTGAGAGTTTTCGTGTTCAGGTAAGCTCAAAACAGAATATGAAACAGAAATCCAGCAAAACAGGGTATGGTGGTCTAAAGCTTGCACGGAATAAACTGACTTTGACACATGAGCTAACTCCAAGAGGTGGGTCCACTTCTAATCGTAGCTTTGGAGTGACAACTTACTTATGAAATTCTCTGATTGATGTCTCTCAACTTATAAATCTAGGTTTCTCTATCTGGTTTTGGAAGGGATTACCCAACCTAGTAACGTTTATCTTGCCTTGGAAGTTACAGTTCAGGATTTTTTTAATAGTTGCTTTATTTACTTATACAATGCAGCCAGGTGAAGATGAATCAATGGTCCTCCACAAACCATCGAAAATGAAAGACAGTTGCAGATACCATGGATTCAGATTCTTACTATGGTCTGTTGTTTTCATGATTCTAACACAAAACAGAGCCCTCGCAGTCTTTGATAGTGAATCATATGGGTACTAATTATGATCCAACACACACTGGTCTCACAATTTATTCAGTGTAACAGAAATGACAAATTTGAGATTTTTTTCTGCAGGGTTTATTCAGAATCAGTACAAGAAGATGAATGGGAGATGGTGCAAAAGAAAGGGATGCAATTCACTGTAAATGGGCAACCATTCTACGTAAATGGCTTCAACTCTTACTGGCTAATGGTTCTTGCTGCAGACAATTCAACGAGAGGGAAAGTTACGGAAGTGTTTCAACAAGCCTCTGCTGTGGGAATGACAGTTGGCAGGACATGGGCTTTCAACGATGGCCAATGGAGAGCTCTCCAGAAATCTCCATCTGTTTACGATGAAGATGTCTTCCAGGTATACATAAGACATCTAACATCCTAAAGATTCTTCCTTTTTTAAGACTCATGTATTTAAAAGGCTTTGTGCAAAATGGTCAGGCCCTAGACTTCGTGATAAGCGAGGCTAGAAGGTTTAAGATCAGACTTATACTGTCAATGGTCAACAACTGGAACGACTTTGGCGGTAAAGCTCAGTACGTTAAATGGGGAAACGCGTCTGGTCTTAATCTTACCTCTGATGATGACTTTTTCACCAACCCTGTTGTCAAAAACTTCTACAAATCCCATGTCAAGGTGAGTATTTGTATTCATCCTTTTTTTGGACCCATCAAGGAGAAATTGTAACTTGAATGTGATTGAATTGCAGACGGTGTTGAATAGAGTGAACACCTTCACAAACATCACTTACAAGAACGACCCAACAATCTTTGCCTGGGAGCTTATGAATGAGCCACGTTGTCCCTCTGATCCCTCTGGAGATAATCTCCAGTCTTGGATTCAAGAAATGGCTGTGTTTGTGAAGAGCTTAGATGCAAAACATTTGCTGGAGATTGGTCTCGAAGGATTCTATGGTCCCTCTGCCCCAGAACGAACCAAATTCAATCCCAACACCTATGCTACACAAGTTGGAACTGACTTCATCAGAAATAATCAAGCTCTTGGCATTGATTTCGCCTCCGTTCACGTCTATCCAGATTCCTGGTACGTTCTTGATGTAATACCAAATACTAACACTACACATAACCTGAAAAAACAGAAGTATAATACAATAACGAATTCCATCAAATCTGTAGGATTTCTCCAACAATATCAGATTCTTTCCTGGAATTCATCAAATCATGGATGCAAGCTCATGTTGAGGATGCAGAAACCTACTTAGGCATGCCAGTTCTGTTCACGGAGTTTGGTGTTTCCGCAAAGGACCCTGGTTTCAACTCATCTTTCCGTGACACGATGCTGGATACAGTCTACAAGATGACCCTAAATTCAACAAGAAAAGGAGGGGCTTGTGCTGGGAGTCTCGTGTGGCAGCTTATTGCTCCAGGAGCAGAATTCATGGATGATGGCTATGCCGTTTACCTCACTAGAGCTCATACCGCTTCAAAAATCATATCTCTACAATCCAAACGAATGGCCATCTTCAACTCCATGTGTAGCTGGAGATGCCACTGGGGATGCAAGAAAAAGAATCACAATGTTCTCGACGAACTCCTACATGATGAACTTTAGATATCTACACATATAACTCTATATAACCTTTTGTAAATGGAATACGTGAATACAAAGATCAGTGTATACAAAGTGATTAATATATATATCAAACATACCTGAAAAATGGTTTCAGACAAAAGTATCTGCAGATTATGAACAAAGAGACATTAAACCTGATGATGGCTGCTTTCTGATACCTCTTCCCTGCCCAAATCCCCTATATTGCACCTGAAACTTTCATTTTACGGCTATGCAAAGACAATACTCTCGATTTCGAATCAAGAAGAAGAGTTTATCAGAACATTGTTGTGGAAATTTACATCATAAGAATAATCTTGAGTTTACTTGCTGAAACTGAGTTTTGAAAGAACAGCAGCTGCTTGATCACCACCCAATAAAAAGTAAGGGTGTCTCAGAGCAGCAGCAGCCGAAAGCCGTCCACGTCTCAAAGAACTTCTCTCCGATATAAGCTTAGTGACCAGATCCCACCCTCTACCTGAGTCAAGATCTAGAATGGTCAAGTCAGGCCTCGTCCGAGTCTTCTCCCTCCATCTCTTCAGATCATATTCAACTGACTTTATCTCCAAATTAAAATTCTTCAGACCTGCTTTAGATCTTAGAGTAGGAACCGCCATTTGCAGAAGCACAATCCCAGCAGAGTACATATCAAAGAGATCAGGACTGTTGAACTGTAAGAATTAAGCATAATCAGCACCGCAAATCAGAGACTTCAAGAACATAAGCATCAAAATAGAACATTTCTAATACCTGCCATAGAATTGGGGAAAGCAAGGCAGCAATTGGCTCAGGAGGAGGACTTGGAGTTTCCTCCGGGAGAACATAGAGCTCAGGAGGACAGTAGTCAGGATCTAGCAATGTACGGTCTGGGATGTAATTCTTGCCTATACGAAGATCAGCAGCTGCTCCGAAATCAATGAGCTTAATCTGTCCCTTTTTTGTAACCACCAAGTTTGCAGGCTTCACATCACGATGAACAATGCCCGTGTCGTGAATTTTCCTTAGAGAAGTAATGATCTGACGCATGATTTGCTTAATGATTAATGCACTACGTTTCACAGATTCAACACCTTCAAGAACACGCCCGAACATGATAGACTCCAGATTTGATGGAAAGCTCCTATCTTTCATGTAAACAGCAAGATCACGGTCTCCCTGTTAAGCAAATCAGACCGAGTTCTGAAAAATCATTACGAAACAAAAGCAAGTAAATGTGTGTTTATATGTTCGGTACCTCGAACTTCCAGACAAGCCACTTTCCCCCTTTTGTAAACATCGTATTTGTCTTGTCGGCGACAAAGCTTCCGAGAAACTCAGCACAGGTCTCAGGAGCAGCTCTTGAGAGTCTGTAGTTGAACCACTCTTCGTACTCGCCGAATTCACCCGCCCCTCGTACTTCGATTTTTACCTGCATTGGTAAAGGAAAATACTTTCTTCTGAAAAAATTCAAAGTTTGAAGCGAATATCCAGCAATTATTGTTGTTTTCGATTTTGGATTAACAATTACCTTCTTGAGAATGACTTTCTGCTTGAATTCGCCGGGTAAGTCATTGGTTTTAACTCTTGTTTTCCCAGCACGAGATTCATCAACACTAGAATTCTTGGGAAGAACGACGCCGGAATAGACCACGCCGAAAGACCCTTCGCCCAGTTTCTGTCCAATCAAGAAATCGGATCTCTTCAATCTCCTTCTCCCTCTTAGAGTATCGAAGAAGAGCTGAAGTGGAGCAAGAAGATAGGCGTCAATGGCACCTATAAGAACACCAGGCCTCGCTGTCAAATAAAACCAGACAATTCCAACAGGTACAATGAACTCCCATTTCTGAGTATCCGAAAACCTCCCGATAGAACTCTGAAATTCATCGAAACCAGGGAGATTCGAGAGAGATTGCTCCACAAAATC
>KE152444.1:43735-54338 GCA_000411095.1 Aethionema arabicum | reverse complement strand
TTGCATTTTAAGTAGCTTCGGCGGTGATCACGGCCGCCGTTACTAACACCGAGGAGCAAAACACTATTCTGGGATGAAACGGAAATGGGAGGAGACAATCCATTGTTGAAACACTTGAGATTCGAATGAAAGCATCCGCCGGTGGCCGGAGAGAGAAGAGAAGCCATGCAAGTAGTGTAGAGCTATTTGGGTTTGGTTTGGTTGGCGGGGGATCGGTTTTGGTTGGTTGATCGCCACGTGGCCTTTTCTTTTCCTTTTCCCTCATTTTATCTCTTCCATTAATTTGTGATTTTGGACGCACAAACGTAGCGCCTTCGTCCCTTAAGTTTAATCAATCACAAAAACGCTTACTTTACCAAAAACCCCAACTTTGTCCATCAGATCCATCACACGAACTAACCGTAACATTCATCGATTGAACGTAAAAAAAGACGATCTTCCAGGTCAGTTAAAAGACAATATTTATAGATAACAAAATAAGCTTTTAGAAGCAAGAAACAATAGTAAATCTTTCACAACTAATCTGTTCCGACCACATTAAATTATAAGAAAACAACACACTCAAAGAGAAAAACAAGCCAGGGAGCCGTTTGCTTATAGACTTACAGTTAACAGTCTATTCAAATGAGCTGCTCTGCTGAAGGAAAGATGAAGGAGGTCTCACGTATGTGAAGTTCATAAATGGGTTAGCCTTGGCATCTGCAGAGGGGCTGGAGGCTGGAGAATCCAACACCGACATATCCGTCCAACATTTGTCAAAGTTGGCTATGCATAACCTTCCTGACACTTCTGGTCGGAAACTTGGTTGCACTTCTCTCATCTCCAGCTTCTTCCAGTTTACTATTTTGAACCACTTGTGCTTTCTTATCTCCTCTGCCCCAGTTGGTCCGCTTCCTAGGCGTCTCTCAGGCTCTTTTTGTAGCAGCTGAATTCAAATAGGTGCAAGGTTAGTGAAATCAGATTAAACAAGTATTTGAAAACTCAACTTGAAAATTAAGACCCAAAAAACCTAAGGTGATAATGATTGTTTCCAAGATTCCAAACTAACCGCTTTTAGTAACGCATGAGCTTCAGTTGACAGAAACTGAGGTAGCTTGATCTTATCCTTGACAATTTTCTGCTGTATCTTTTCTCTGCTCCCGGTAAACGGTGGCTGTAGAAAATAAACATCACAACCATATTACTTAAGCAGAATATTGCCAGTTATCCTCAAATAAGAGACAAATTCCAGAAAGGGAGAAGGCTTTTTACCTTTCCCGTGAGCATCTCATAAAGCAGGATCCCTACGCTCCACCAATCAGCTGCCTTGTCATGGCCTTTTCCACGAATGATTTCAGGTGCCATGTACTCCACAGTCCCACACATGGAGTTTGACCTAGAGTTTTCGGCAAATTCTTTCGCTAATCCAAAGTCTGTTAGCATAACGTGGCCATCTGCGCCCATTAGTATGTTTTCAGGTTTAAGATCCCTATGCATTACGCCTTTCTCATGAAGGTGAGAAACCGCAGAGACAATCTCTGCAGCGTACACGCGAGCCAAGTCCTCTCTGTGAGAAAATAACACTAATCAACCTCCATATATTGTAGCTAACTCGAAACAAGTTTTAAGGAGTTGCAAGTACCTGAAAAGCCCTTGGTGATAGAGCTGGAAGAAAAGATGTCCCCCGTTTATAAAGTCCAGCACAAGATACAGTCTATATTTCGTCTGCACAAAAAAGATGAAACAAGAGATTAAATCACTACAATAAAATTGAAGCCTAAAATAGCATATATGAACAGCTAAGATGGTAGTTGAGGATCGGATATACCTGAAAAGAATACTTAAGTTGAACGATGAAGGGGTGATCAATTTTTGTCAAAATATCACGCTCAGCTTTCATGTATTCGGCGTGGTTTTTCTCCATAATTTTGTCCTTTCTCATTACCTTCATTGCATATATCTCAGACGTACCCTTTTTCCTCACCTGAAAGACTTTCCCAAATGCACCTTGCCCAACAACCTTCATAACCTCAAAGTCCTCGATGCCTACACCTGAAGCCTCACCCTCTGGAGCTTTCTCACTGTCAGTATCATTACCAGAGCTTTCGTCTTCTTTTAATAACTCATCTTCAAGACACTCCAGCAAGTCGATTGAATCCCCTGTCTCCCGTAAGGTGAGCTTGTTCAGTTTTAAGGAGTGACTACCAAAAGAAGATGGGCCAACAAGCGAATGGGATCGACTGTAAACAACAGCAGGCTCATCATAAACTATGTCACCAGCATCAGCAGAGACAGCAATTTCTAAATCTCCAGAAGTAAGTTCAGGCAATGGACCAAAGACATCAGAGAAATCCAGTTCGACGTTATCATTCGAGTCAACATCCGGTGGGGTAATAGATAGAAAGAGCTGTTTCTGAAGCGGCTTGACGACTTTGTTTTTGTTGGGAACAGGAAACTGAGAGGAAACCATAATTAAACCGGAAAACTGATATCGAACAACAGATGGCCAGGAGAATCAAGACTAAAGCTTCAAGAAATCACAAACTGCTGATGGGCTCCTATCCACAGCGTTAATGAGGAGAAAGTTAACAAACACAACTGGAGCTCCAAAAAACTTTGGCAGTAGGCAAACCAAAATCCAGAAGAAGCTGTTTTTGTTTCCCGATTTGCAGGAAACAGTGAATTGCCTAGAAGCGCGCGAATTCATGAAGGTATGGTACTCAGCTCTACAGTTTACAAGAAAATAAAAACGATCAGAAAACAATCCAACGGTACAAAACCATGAAGATATAACAAAATTCGGCAAGCCCAAGTAACCCTAAGTATCAAACTAAATCACCGATAGCGGAGACAAATCTGAATTGAAATAGAAAGGACCTAAATTTTGCTCCTCAGTAAGTATGATCCAATTTACGAGGGCCAACGAAACCCCAGGAAGACCAATAATCACAAATTTCGAAAACTTTAATAAAGGGATTTATTCTGAAGAAAAAGAATTAAACAAATCCAGATCTACATAATCTGTAACCTTAACCCTAGAACGTACCGAATCATAATAAACAGATAAAAAAATCTGATAGATTATACGGAACAAAAGGGGAAAAGAAGAGATAGATTACCAGAGATGATGCCTGAGGAAGGTAACGAGGAAGGAGGAGATGGAGGTTGAGAGGGAAGAGGCCAACCCGTGAGAAAAGGGAGGGCGTGTCAAGCGTGGCTCATTTCTTTATTAAGACGCGTCAAGGATCGAGATCTGGGGACACGTGGCTCTATATTAGAGGTAGTCGCATCCGCTGGATGTAAAAATCGAACTTGTGTGCGGCGGTGGGTATTTGACCATATATGAATTTCCATTAGCCGCATATTCCCACGAAAATTCCTTATCTCTAAAAAACATTAAATATGAGAATAAAAAAAACATTAAATTGAGTAAAAAATTAAAATTGGCCCATGCAGGTTTCGAACCTGCGACCTTCGCGTTATTAGCACGACGCTCTAACCAACTGAGCTAATGGGCCTTTTGATTATTACTTTCACTTAAATATAAAAGTACATCTTCCTCCTTTTGATTCCAGAATTAACAGAGAAAAAGTTAGTGGTCACAAGAAATGGAGTTAGTAAATAAATGATTAAAATGAGCAAAACGAGGATGACGATGGAATCATCACAAAGAGACAAGATAAAAAGAGGAGAAAGAAAAAACTAAAAAGTAGCCGTTAGCGCCGAACTAAATTCAAATTCAAAAGAGCATAAAAATCATCATCACCTCTTAAGCTTTCTCTTCTGACTTCACTTCTCTCATCTTCCAGCTATGAAAACTTCAGCTCGTAGACCTCTTCAACCTAAAAACATCTTTGAAACCCCTAACCCTCAACCACCACATCTCCTTCTCAAGCCCAAACTTAGTATAATCTCCAAAGAGAATCTCCCTGTATTAGTTCAATCAATCGATGCATCTCTTGCCCAGGAGCTGAGTGCATTCAAGAAGAAGCTTGAAAGATTGAGAGAGGACCAAGAAAGAACAGAGAAATTGCTGGAGGAGAGAGATAGAACGATGGGTCTGCAAATGGCTCATCTTCTTGAGAGAGGAGAGTTCCAGAAAAGCCTTGAAATTCAAGTGGATCGTCTCTTTAGGTTAAAGGAGCTTCACGCCTATTCCTCCGTAATCAATCATATACATCTCTACTATTAAACATATATAACAAAAAAAGGAAAGATTTCAAATTTAAGTTTTGTTTCTGAATCAGAAAATATCTCCGATTCGATCTCTGAGAGCAAAAGAGTATGAGAAGAGGAAACGCTTTAGCTTCGTAATACCCCTCTCTCTCTCCACCTCTCATTTTCTCTCCTATCCAATTTTGTTTCATGAAATTACAGCTCTGGTTCGCAATTAACAAGAAAAGAACCGATTTTTGGAAATTTCAGGAACCATCATCTATCAGTGGTGATGCAGAGGAACATGGAGATGAAGAAGAAGAAGAATCTTGAGTGGGATTGTTTCTCCAATAGAGTAAGCCACAAAGATATTGAATTTCAATCTGTAATGTCTTGTTACTTTACATACCTTTCCAGATTTAAATGCCTTATTTGTGATTTAAAAGCTAGGAGCAGAGTTCACTCTCCTCACCATTGTTAAAATTGAGTTCATTAAGCACTTGTACAAACCCTTTCCTAGCTTCTCAAATTCCCCTAAATAACTTGAATTTGGTCTACAACTAAATGGAAAAAAAGAGGTTTTTTAATCCATAACTTGCTGAGATTCTTAACCAGATCAGGTTCCATTGATTCTCCAACATCTTCACCTTCCTCATTCTGATATCTCTTAAGTGAGAATTAACTGCAAGTTATAATCCAGAATTGTGTGAATAATGATTACCTCAAGTAAGAATATATACACAGCCTTAGAGTCAAGCATAAGACGTTGAGACAATATCCACTTGTCTTTATCTCGAAGAATTAAAGAAGAATGCCAAAGCTTTATCAACATCACAGGAACAGCTGGCACTAGCTGTCATGACAGCTGGCGTTAGCTGTTAGGTCCAGCTGGCAGATATATTACAACGGATCTTTGCTATTTACCGTGGTTAATAACTCAATTCGTCATAATAATCAAACTAATATATGCATTTATTAAAGTTAAATTGCAGTAATTAAAACAGTTACTTTACTTCAATTAATGACAGTAAATAACATTGTAGGATTTCCATCTGCATCAAACTCCATTGTTCAGGATCGATTTGAGTCCCTAAAATTCTGGTACCAAATGCAATTTTGGATTTGATTCTTACGCAGCACAAAATTAGAAAGGCAAAGTCCCGAGGAATTAGGTTTTTTCTTTATTTATACTAATAGGAATTGGTTTAAGTCAATGTAATTACTATGGGCTTTTTATTGGCCCAATACGGGCCCGATTATTTGATCAAGAAATTAATATATTCTTTTTATATGGTAACCGGTAACGAATTATTTTAGATTCCCAAAGTTGAAAATAAATTACTTCTTCTTTATATAAGATTGTTCAAAAAAAAATCTGATACAACGTTGTGAACAATTATACTTAAATTCTCAACTTACCTCATAAATTAAACCAATCGATTTGTTAGTTTATTTTGGGTTGAGAATAAAATCAAATCAAATGAAAATAGCACGAACCTTTATTGCAAATCAAATTAAACCAATCGATTTGTTAGTTTATATTGTTATGTTTATTTGTACATTCAACTATTCAAGCCCATCTTCTAACTATATGCAAAATAAAATAAATATCATAAGCATGGGGTCCACCAAGGGAGCGTTAATACGGGCTTATATGATTTATGACATATATAATTAAACAATTACCATTGTCATTATCTTTATTAATTAGGTGGTGAGCGATTATGCATTTACTTTTATTTTTATTTTTTCATTAGATAAAAAGGGAAAAAAAAGGCAACGAAATCTAGTAATTATAAAAGCGAGATCTAACCAGCCAAGTTAATGATACTAAAAGACAAAAGTATAACCTCACTTAGTTATATTTTATTAATCAATCGTAAAAACGTGATTAATTTGAATCTTCCATAGTCTTAGTCTTTCCTATGTCACTCTAACCATTATACAAAAAAATTATTCTTTTAATTTTGATTTTGAGTTGTGACCACACACTAATTTTGGACAAAAGAATATTCGTTTTTTAATTAAAATGTTTTTTTCCAAAAAAAGAATATGTATTTTATTTTCGAAACTTATATATTATATAAAATCAGTAAAAAAAATTTTGATGGAAAAAAAAATTATATAGTATAGTAAATCAGTAATTATATTTTAAATTTGGCTTCTATAAACTATTAATTGAAAAGTATACACCAATTAGCATATATTCGTACGTTGTCAAAAATAAATTATTTGCAGAAAATATTTTATTTTTTTACTGAAAAGGAAATTATTAATTCCATTTAAATAATTTTAGATATATCGCTTTACAATTTTCTTTAAAAGAATAAAAAAAGTCAGATCAGTATTGTACCAAACAAAAATGTATTAAACATTAATAACGTGATAAAAATTAACGTTACTGTGCCTGATGGTGACGTTTGCCACGTCATTACATGTGAAGTAAGAAAATAAGGCCTTTAATCGAGCACAGTACATGCATATGGAGACTATATATTATATAATATTATATCATTAGATTCAAATGGGTTTACTTGACATAAATAATAATTTAATTAATGGAGTTTAAAAAAGTACCATTGTATGTTTACAATGTTTACCGTCAAGGTTATAAACTTATAACTAATAATTAATTGAGCATAAAATGCTAAAATTAGTAATATATTACTAATAATAATCATTAGTTTTCTTGTTTTTGAAGGATGGAAAATCATAGGAAAATCACAATACCTAATCCGAGTAAAGAAACATAGCCGCCGCTATTGAAGTAAAGGCAAAGGAAGACTCTCTGAGTAATTTAATTATTATTATTTCATGTAATAATAGATACTTGTAGTAGATAAAGACAAAAATTAATTTATAATTTAATATTCACGACACAACTCAGAAAACGCACATGTGGAAATGCTTACTTTATAATTAAATAAAACACCTTGACATTAACTAATTAATCTTTAATGATCTGTCATCCATAATTCCGCTTCCCTGACGTCACTCTCATGACGTCACATTTTTCCCATGTGATGACGGAACTCCGTTACGCCGTTTAATTTCACCCCACTCCGTTTTCTACGCCCGTTTATACGCCGTTATATCTTCTCGGCCTCAGGTGCCGTGCCACGTGACCATCTGGACTCGTTCCCATATCTATAAGTTCACTGTCTCCAATGAATTTTTAAATTTACTCTTATTAATTAATTAAATTTTTTTTTTTTAATGTTTTCTAAGTAATCGATTAATTTCTAGGTTAAATTTGATGTAACTGTATATGCTATGAAAAGCTCTCAATGAATTTTAAAAAGTCTTGATTTTGATATGAGAGTTTACACATAACTAACATTTGTTTAATGAATTAAAAAATAAATAAATAAATTAGAGTTGGTGGTGAAGTCAACTAAAACTTCACCTTTTTTGTCCTTATAGCTTAAGGGAGGGCACTCATTAAATCTCACATTTCTTAAAATTAGTTATCAACATTAATCTACATAATTATATGCTTTCCTAGAAATTAATTAAAAGAGAAAAGTATAAGCAATTAACTAATTAAAACTCACATTCATACGAAACTTCCTCCCACCACATCATCATCATCATCATACATCTATATAAATACGAAAGGGCAATCTAATTTATTTCCTTAATCATCCTCATCCAGCAAATAATCCCCTTTTAATAAAAAAACCCTTTTAAAGAAAATGAAATCTAGCGAAGAGAAAGCTATGGAGAAGCTTCTTCACGGCCATGGATGTGCTAGTAAGATCAAGCTTCTAATGGATCATCCAGATTCTTCAATTTTAACAGAAGATTTGGCTAAATCTGTCCTTCATTGTTTCTCAGATGCTCTCTCAGATCTTATCCATCATAATGATGATCAACAACAATCCAATAACTTATCATCATCTCCAAAATCTCACAAGAGGCAAAGGTTTGAAATTAGCACCTAATTAAATCAATTAGTACTTAAAAAACAAGTCTTTAATGATTTATTAATGGTGAATTTGATTGCAGGAAGACATCAATGGTGGAAAACTCAGATTACCATAGACATGAAGCTCCAAATCCGATCTATCACGATGGATATCTATGGAGAAAATACGGTCAAAAACAAATCAAAGACTCTAATCACCAAAGGTAATTAACAAATCATTTATATGATTAACAAAAAATTAAGATACTAATTAAGGAAATTAACAAATGTATATATGAATTAAACAGGAGTTATTTCAAGTGTGCATACACAGATAGAAAGTGTGAAGCAAAGAAACAAGTTCAAATGCTAAGAGAAAATCCTCCATTGTACTCAACTACTTACTTTGGTCGCCATACTTGTCAGTTTCATCAATCTAATCTCCCAATCACTCTTCAAACTGATTTTGAAGAACAGCTTCAAGGTGGTCACATGATTCGATTTGATCAATCTCAAGATCATCAAGTTTATAACAACACCAAGACTTTTCCTTTGCCTTGTTCATTTCAAGAAGAAGAGATTAATGTTGTGATGAGGAAAGAGGAGGAAGATGTGGATGAGTACATGATGATGTATGGTGAGGAGAAAGTAGAAGTAGATTGGTCTCCATCCACATGGATGTCATCTGATGCTAATTATAATGAGTATTGGGCATCTAATAACTTATCATCATGACCATATCATTTACATATGATAACTACTACCCACTCCACTACTACTTATCTAAATATATATAAATGGGTTCTCTTTATATGATAAGATGAATCATATGTTGTCTTCTAGCTCTTCTTACATATATGGATAAGGCTAAGGCTATGTTTCAATCTCTATTTAGTTAGAGATTTTAATTTTTGTTAATTGTGAGTTTTGTTTGACTTGTAATCAATCATATACATAAGTTGGTTATGTTTCCAGCTGCTTATTGATTTCTTTCTTCTTCTTTTTTGATGTTGGTATTGGAAGCTTTATACTCTTTTTTGATAAAGAAAACTTTATCAAATGAATTTTTGTCTAATTAATTAGCTCTATACTCCTACCAGTTAATCACCATAGATGGACCTCTTATGATCCATGGTATAGATTTTTTTTGAATTCTTTATGCCAAAAAGCATCCCATATAGTTTTTCATTATTCAATGTTTTCTTTAATTTGAAGAAAGATTTTGAAAATATATTATGCTCTAATATATAGTTCTTTCATTTTTCTTAAAAAATGTACTTATGTTCTTCAAACTTAAAGAAGAAGATAAAGATTATCACTAAAAAAATTGGAGATGGTCAGAACAACACTTTTGGAGGCTATATAATTTTAATTTAGTTTTATACAGAATTTGAAATTGATCATGGGATAGGAAATAATATTTACTTTGTGATTTCTAATGAAATGTATATAGAACTAACTGGAACTATAGGAGAAAATATATTCGGGTATTATAATTAAGTGTAACTTATATTTAACATTATAAACTTAGAATTTGACTATAAAAAAATATTATGAGGTTAATTCGGTGTATTAAATATTTGAATCTATAAGATTTATAACATATATCAATAGTTAAATATCATCCTCAAAATGAAAAATCAGATATATCGAATTGAATATTACTAATTAATAGTGGATGGTGTTAATTAGATTCAGAATTATCCAAAATTAAAAACGAAAAAGGGGTCAAAATAATAAAAGAGTGTGGAGACAAGACTACATTGCTTATTATGGTCAGGTCAATGACTTTGCCAAAGAAGTAGTTGAAGAAGACAAAGAGACCCTCTTGACCCTTCTGCCCTAAGTTCCCACTTATTACTTACTACTTTTATTCACACATACATATATATATATATATATATTATAATATACAGTATATACTTTCAGTTTCAATGTAATTTCCTACAACGAATACACAATTCTTTTTTTACCTGATTTTATATTTAAGAATTATAATCCAACTAATAACATATATATTTAATAGAAAGTGTATTGATACATTTAAATAATAGGACCTAGCTCCTTTTAAGATGGAGATAATAGAGATTATTATATACATATATGTCTATAAACTATTTTAGGTTTTAATTATTGTGGTTCTCTATTAATGTAAAAAACAAAATGCTTATCTATTAACTAATTATAAAGTTATGGAGGAAGAGAAAAACATAATTACTTTATTGTATATTTAAGGGTACTGTCAACAAACCAAAACAAATATAAGAACATCTCCAATGGTTAAAGATCAATGGAGGGCGCTTAAGTATTTTTTTATTAAATTTAATAGATAAGAAACTTTTAGTTAGATTAATAATTTTATTGCTTCCAATGGTTAAGATACTTGGGGTGTTTAAAAAAAAAACTTGTTTTTTGCACCATTCCAGCAACTAACTTGCCTACTTCGGGACTACCTTCAAGCAAGATCACCATTCCAATCCATTCGAATCCATTTTAACCATTTAGTCCATGTTTGATACTAGCTATATCACCACACATTACATGAAAAAAAGCTCCGAACGC
>KE152444.1:18666-43522 GCA_000411095.1 Aethionema arabicum | reverse complement strand
GTACTCCGTTTAGGTCGATTCCAACTCCGTTATCT
This sequence comes from Aethionema arabicum, assembly GCA_000411095.1. Lineage (NCBI taxonomy): Eukaryota > Viridiplantae > Streptophyta > Magnoliopsida > Brassicales > Brassicaceae > Aethionema > Aethionema arabicum. The sequence goes on along the minus strand of KE152444.1, from coordinate 43,487 downwards.
TTTCAACACTTGATACTAACTATTGCAATCGAACTTTACACATAAATAGCTCAACACGCTACAAAGAATCAAGCCTCAAATTTGACCAGAATCATATGTTTCTTCACCATTCTATACTTGATCATTACCAGCAGCAAATGTCGGATATCACGTTGTGGGTACCCCCACAACGGAGAAGCTGTATCTTAACACTGATTTACCTCTCTTCTCTCCCGCTTCTCCTTTTCCACTCCAAAAATCCCAATTACAGATTCCAAAAAGGTAAACTTTAACGAAACCCATCTCATACTTGTATGGTATCCCTAAAACGACCTAATTCCGATTTCATCTTCAAAATCTCCTAATTTCCGAGTTTCAATTCTTCAATTGTGTGTCTAAATTAGCTTAAACTGCTCTAATTTCCTTCGAATTTGAAGAAATTCGTCACATTGGGTACTTAATCTTACCTCCACTAATTTCTCAGTTTCAAATACGACACTTTAGGGTTTCAATTCCTCCGAGTACAACAATGGCGGCGCAAAGGACATACCAAGTGGTCGTAGCTGCTTCATCTTTCACTGAGCTGCTGTCTTTCTTCATCAACGGAAACCATCGTTTTCACTTCAAGCGAACCAATTTCGTGTCAACAATTTTTTTTTTCTTTTACTTAAACCAATAAAATATTGACACGTAGGGTAGCTTAAAAAATTTTAAAAACCCTTCCCTAAACGTCGATGTTAAGGTTATTATTATATTTTGATTTATTTTTTTATATTAAATACTTTAAGCACCTCCCTAAGCATTCTCTAAACTCCTCCATTGGAGGTGGTCTAATTCTCTTTTTTTTTAATATATATATTCCTTAAATTATTGGTATTATATATAAAAATGAATAATACAACTTATTTTGTATTGTTAATCATAATTATTGGTCCCCTTTGTATTGTTAGTTGAAACCTTATATTTTATGATGCAATAATAAAATAGGATATAAATAAGGTTATCCCAACTCCCAAGTACCCAATCCATATTTAGTTAGATGCTGTTTACATAATATAATATAATATAATATATATATATATATACAAGTTAATATATGACAAATTCTAAACATAACATATATTATCATTTTATAATAAAATATCTAGGATTAATAGGATAATTAGTGGACAAGAGAATCTTTATTTCTTTAAATTAGATACACCTCAAATATTTCTTTTACATGCGTTTGGTATGCATTCCCACATCATGTTTAATTGTGCATGTATATAGAGAAATGTCACTATTTGTATATATATATATATATATATATTTAATGATGTAATACCAAATATTTTAAATATAGTATATTTAAATGACTTAATTAGCTTAAGAATATACATCAATCGGATCAGTAATTATCTATAATTATAGATAATCAAAGAGTCTAAACACGTCCATCTGAAAACAAAATTATTTTTCTTAAATTGATGAGTTTAGATAGTATAAACATACTCTCATGTTCACACTTCGCTCTCATTTTCTAGTAAAAAATCTTATCTACTATTTTCTCTACTTAATTATTTGGTCAACGTATTCATCTGGTTAGACCATCCACAATGCAGAATTTTGAAGATCTAAAAAACACTGTTGAGATCTAAAATATTGAAAAAATGTAAAATTTGATTTTTTTTTTTTTCAAGGTGTGTCTAAAGTGTTTTTAGACCAAAATTTTTTTTAAAAAAAAAATTAAAAAATTAAAACACTTTTAAGTGTTCTCTAATGATGATGCCCTTAACTACATAGACTCAGTAATTTAACGCTCTAATTTAATGAGTATATATATGTGTAATTTTTAATTTGTTTCTTGGTCCTTCTCCATCATTATTAATTCAAGTCAAAAGACATGATGATGTCACGTATGACATCTAATACCATGTTAATTTAATTTAAATTGCTGATGGTGATGGCTTGTGTTAAATTAAATTTTTTTAAATGATAAAAATTTAAAATTAATTGTTCCCACGAAAAAAAGTCTCACATTATATGGAACCAGTCAAGTGACAAGAAATCAGCCCTTTTATGTATTGCTTAAGCCCACAATCCCAAAAGCCCAATAGCCAAAAGGCCCAATAGCCCAAAACAGTTTACTACATTTGTATTGCCACGTCATACCAAAAGAACCGGAAGATAAATGCTCGCTGATTGCTGAGTCTGTTGACAGTTTCAATTCAAGCTTTAGTTACGAACAAAAAAAAAAGACAAAGAAAAAAAAAATTTGAACATTTTTTTCGCTCTTCATTTCCCCAATTTCGGACATTAACCTGTAAAACACAAAAAAAAAAAAAATCGCCGGATCTCCGATCATGGTTAAACAGAGTAATCTAGGGTTACTTATAATTCCATGGTTAATGATATGGTGGAAATCGTGCACGGGAAGATTCGTGGTGGAGAAAAACAACCTTCGAGTGACGTCACCAGAATCCATTAGAGGAATTTACCAATGTGCCCTCGGAAATTTCGGTGTCCCTCAATACGGTGGAAGCATGGCCGGTGCGGTTGTTTATCCCAAAGCTAACGAGAAAGCTTGCAAAACTTTCGACGATTTCGATATCAATTTCAGATCTAGAGTCTCTGGATTGCCCACATTCGTTCTCGTTGATCGTGGAGGTTAATTTTACTTCCTTAAAAGTAACATTAGAGGCTTTTCTTGTTATACAAGGTACCTAATTAATTAGGTTTTCATGTGATTTTTCAGACTGTTACTTCACATTAAAGGCATGGAACGCTCAACGAGCTGGAGCCGCAACGATTCTGGTTGCAGATAATCGTCCAGAGCCGTTAATTACAATGGATGCGCCTGAAGATGAGTCACAAGATGCTGATTATTTACAGAACGTTACAATTCCTTCTGCACTTGTAAGCAGATCTCTTGGAAGCGCCATTAAAACAGCTATAGCTCATGGAGAACCAGTTCATATAAGTCTTGATTGGCGAGAAGCTCTTCCACATCCTAACGATAGAGTAGCTTACGAGCTTTGGACAAACAGTAACGACGAATGCGGTTCAAAATGTGATGCACAGATCAGGTTTCTCAAGAGATTCAAAGGTGCTGCTCAGATTCTTGAGAAAGGAGGTTACACTCGCTTTACTCCTCACTATATTACTTGGTAATTTACTCTGTTTTCGATCATTTCGTCATTATATGATTGATCTTCTTGCATAAAATGCAAATTGGATGAGAATTTTGGGTGTTTAGGTATTGTCCGGAAGCGTTTTTGGCGAGCAGACAGTGTAAAACACAATGTATTAACAATGGAAGGTACTGTGCACCTGATCCTGAGCAAGATTTCTCAAGAGGTTATGATGGGAAAGATGTGATTGTTCAGAATCTACGACAAGCTTGCTTCTACAGAGTAGTGAATGAAAGTGGAAAGCCATGGCTTTGGTGGGATTATGTTACTGATTTTGCTATTCGTTGTCCTATGAAAGAGGAGAAGTACAACAAAGAATGTGCTGATCAAGTCATTAAATCTCTAGGTAAACCTAACTTGAATAACAAAAGTAGAAAGATCTATCTCTTACTTTGTGTTTTTTTTTGGGTTTGAGTAGGAGTTGATGTGAAGAAAATAGATGGATGCATTGGAAACATTGAAGCAGATACTGAGAATCCTGTACTTAAAGATGAACAAGACTCACAAGTTAGTTTCTATTTTTGTGAAATCTAAAAGCTACAGTTTGTAAAAAACGTTCTCCATTGATTACTAAGTTTTTCAGGTTGGGAAAGGCACAAGAGGAGATGTGACAATATTACCAACTCTTGTAATAAACAATAGACAATACAGAGGTTAGAAGCAATCAAACAAGCAGATTCTGTAGTGTAAAACATGTTCTTGTAGAGGTCAAAATCAATGTCTTTGTTATTGTTGCAGGGAAGTTAGAGAGAGCTGCTGTGATTAAGGCTCTTTGCTCAGGCTTTCGCGAAACGACTGAGCCACCCATTTGCTTAACAGAAGGTTGTGTGTCTATAAAACATATCTTCTTCTGTTTCAATTTCATGACTTTTGATTCTCTGTTTTGACAGACATAGAAACCAATGAGTGTTTACAGAACAATGGAGGATGTTGGGAGGACAATAAGACCAATATTACAGCTTGCAGGGTCTGTATAACATGTAAAAATATTCATTTTCAATTTCAATATCTCAAAACAGAAGATGTTGGCATGAATTCTTGTTAATTGTTGCAGGATACTTTCAGAGGCAGAGTATGTCAATGTCCAACTGTTCAAGGAGTTAAGTTTCTTGGAGATGGTTACACACATTGTGAAGGTAAATAAATGCTTAACATAAGCTATGATTCCTCAAAATCAGCTTCAAATCACATGTTCTACTTTTGTAATGTTTTCAGCTTCAGGAGCTTTACGCTGTGTTATAAACAATGGTGGTTGTTGGAAACATACTCAAATGGGGAAAACGTATTCAGCTTGCCTTGTAAACTCCATATCTCAACTCTTCATATATCTAATCTATGTATCTATGGTTATATTCACTTTATTTGATTTTTCAGGATGATCATACAAAAGGTTGTAAATGTCCAGCTGGATTCAAAGGAGATGGGCTCAAAAACTGTGAAGGTAAACTACAAAAAAAGATACAATTTTTAAAGTCATAAGCAACAATTTTAATGATAAATAACATACATATGTGTGTGTATATGCAGATGTGAATGAGTGTGAAGAGAAGACAGCATGTCAATGCAAAGGCTGCAGATGCAAGAACACATGGGGAAGCTATGAATGTAGCTGCAGTGGGAGTCTACTTTACATAAGAGAACATGACATTTGCATTAGTATGTGTTTTTTTTCATTTCACATATGAATAAATCTATGGAATCATGTAGTTGCGATTGTGATGAAATGATTGATTTGTAGGTAAAGATGCAAGAGATATAAGCTGGGGAGTGATATGGATCATAATAATGGGATTAGGAGCAGCTGCATTAGGAGCTTATACTGTTTATAAATACAGAATCCGGGTATGTTTCAATGTATTATACACATGTGAATATCATGTACATGTTATGTTATGATATGGTATTGGTTATAATGTGCAGACATATATGGACTCGGAGATAAGAGCAATAATGGCACAATACATGCCTCTGGATAATAACCCAAATGCTCTAAGCCCTTCTTCTCAGCTTGAGTTATAAGTTATAAAGCACTTCCTCTACTACTTTAGGATTCTTTACTTTAATTAGTCATATGTTCTTATGCTTAATCTTTATTACATATTCTTTTATAAAAAAAAACCATGTTGAATTAAGTCATACATAAGTATGGGGCCTTATAATTTATATATACATAAATCTAATTATAGATTATGTTTTTTATGAATTGATTTTGGACCAAAGGAGATGATGAATACAACACATGGTAACATAATAATGTATAAGTGTGGAAAATGTTTGCTTGGGATTGAAACAAAGGTAAAGATTGAAGAGTGTTTAAGATGGTTTGGTTTGGTTTGGTAAGCATGTTTTATTTCTCATCATATCACTCATTGTTCCTCTGTTTTTTTTTTCCTTCTTTTTATGAACAATTATTTTTAATTTTTGTTGTTATTATAAATAGAAAAAAGGAAAGTGGAGTGAGAAGCGTAAGTCAACGGAAGATCTAGAGTGAGAGTAAGCACCATTTACGCCACATCTCTCCACTCTATGTGCATTTAAGTGACTTTAATTAAATTGTTAATTAATAACAAATTAATAAAATTAAAGCATAAAAATAGTAAACTAATACTAATAGTAGTGGAGGAAGCATGGAAGGTCTACAACACAATCTCATAGATCTTATAAATCGTGTAATAATTTAATTTTTATGTAATAATGAAATAAAATTTGAAATATAATGTAGTAAGAGAAAGAAAGGAAGTAATGATGGTTTGCATTGCATGTTAAGGGACAAGAAAAAGGCTTTGGGGGGACACATCACTTCTCTTCTACTCCATCTTCTTTCACTTATTTATTCATTGGCTTAACAAATCTGATTCTATGATCAGACTCAGATATTGAAAATTCTTAAATTGGTTTAGTTTAATCCATCAAGATTATTTGATTAGTTTCCTTAATGGAACTTAAGCTGTTTACAGACATCTTTTTCTCTCTTTATTCTCTCTCTCTCTGTCTTTTACTTTAATCTTTAACTTTTTTACAAGTCTCTGCTCTCTAATTTAAGAACCCAAAACACTTTAATCTTTGAATCCTCCATTAATGCTATCTCTCTCTCTGTTTTCTCTTCAATACTTCCCTTTTTTTTTAATTTCTCTATTTCAAACCCTAAAGCTCGAAACTTTAAAACTCTGCTTCCTCTTCAAAGGAAAAATCTGTTTCCCGGAAAAAAAAAACTTTCTTTGATGTTAACATTGCAGCGTTATTCCACTTAGTCTGCATGAGCCTTAATTTCCGGTAAAGAGAATATTTTTGGTCGGTTTTGTTTTCTTTCGAGTATCAAGCTTAGTTTGAGCATCCATGGCGGATTAGTCCTTTTTTTTTCTCCAATTTTTTTTTTGCTGCTGTTGTCGTTTCTGTTTTGTTTGAACCCTTTTTTATATCTGTTGAGAGTTTGAGGAAATAAAAAATGTTGGACGGTGTCGTTTCACTCAGTTTCTTCCTCTTTCTTCTCCTCGCCGTTTCACTTGCGGCGGAACCGATATTCAACGACGACGTTTTAGGTCTCATCGTTTTCAAAGCTGGACTTGAAGACCCAAACTCTAAACTCGCATCGTGGAACACTGAAGATTACGATCCATGTAACTGGGTTGGATGCAGATGTGACCCGGCTACTAATCGGGTCACGGAGCTCCGACTCGACGGCTTCTCTCTCTCCGGTCACATCGGTCGTGGCCTTCTTCGTCTTCAATTTCTCCATACCTTAATCCTCTCCAACAATAACCTAAACGGAACCCTAAACCCGGAGTTTCCTCATCTTGGTAGTCTCCAAGTCGTTGATTTCAGCGGCAATAATCTCTCGGGTCGGATCCCAAATGGGTTCTTTGAGCAATGCGGGTCGTTGAGGTCAGTCTCCTTCGCTGAGAATAAGCTTACAGGTCCTCTTCCTGTATCTCTCAGCTACTGTTCTACTCTCACTCATCTCAATCTCTCGAGTAATCAGATTTCTGGGAGATTACCTAAAGAAATTTGGTTTCTTAAGAGCTTAAAATCCCTAGATTTATCTGAGAATTTCCTCGAAGGAGAGATTCCAGATGGGATCGGTGATCTTTATGATCTCAAGGAGGTTAACTTATCGAAAAATTGGTTTTCTGGTGATCTTCCTTCCGATATCGGAAGATGTTCTTCGTTGAAATCGATTGATTTCAGTGAGAATTACTTCTCTGGGAATCTTCCGGATTCAATGAAAGCCCTCAGCTCGTGCAGCTCAATTCGACTGCGGGGGAACTCTCTCATCGGTGAAATCCCTGATTGGATCGGTGAAATCAACAATCTCGAGACTCTAGATCTCTCTGCAAACAATTTCTCCAGTAATGTTCCTTTCTCCCTTGGAAATCTCGAGTTTTTGAAGGAATTGAATCTATCTAGCAACATGCTTACAGGAGAGATTCCAGAGACGATCTCGAACTGCTCCAACTTAATCTCCATTGATGTAAGCAAGAATTCATTCACTGGTGATGTTCTTAAATGGATGTTCAACGGAAACTCTGAAAGCGCCTCGCTTTCAAGTTTTAACCTAGACAAAAGATCAGGAAACGATACAATGTTATCAATCGTTGGATTTCTTCAAGGTCTAGAGATCCTAGATCTCTCTTCAAATCAATTTTTCGGCGAGATACCATCTAACATTTGGATCCTCAAAAGTTTAGTGCAGCTGAATATATCAACAAATGCTCTATTCGGTTCAATACCAAGCGGCATTGGTGGATTGAAAGTCGCCGAGATTCTTGATCTGAGTAATAATCTGCTCAATGGAACCATTCCTTCTGAAATCGGAGAAGCCATATCTCTCAAAGCTCTTATTCTCCAGAGAAATCACATTTCCGGCCAGATTCCGACACAAATCTCAAACTGTTCCTCCTTAACCACAATGTAAGTAGTTCTCAAGAAGCTATGTGTTTAGATTCTCACTATCAAGTTCTTAATCTATGTGTTTTTTGCTTTCTATGTTCTACAGAGACCTCTCGGAGAATAAACTATCCGGTGAAATTCCGGCGAGTATAGGCACTTTGAGCAACCTTCAATACATAGACTTGTCACTAAACAACATCTCCGGAAGCTTACCTAAAGAAATTGTGAATCTTTCGCATCTCATCACTTTTAACATCTCTCACAATAGCATCACAGGGGAGTTACCAGCTGGAGGTTTCTTCAACACCATCCCTTTATCTGCAGTTACAGGAAACCCATCTCTTTGTGGCTCAATCGTTAACCGCTCCTGTCTCTCGGTTCACCCGAAACCAATCGTCTTAAATCCTAACTCATCAAACCCAACCAATGGTCCACCAGTCAGCAGTCAGATCAGGAAGAGTGTTTTGAGCATTTCTGCATTGATCGCAATTGGTGCTGCGGCTTTCATTGCTATAGGTGTTGTAGCCGTTACTCTACTCAACGTTCACGCCCGGTCTAATGTTTCCCGTCGCGATGCAGCTGCCGCTCTAGCCTTATCAGTTGGAGAAACATTCAGTTGCTCACCAAGTAAAGATCAAGAATTTGGAAAGCTAGTGATGTTTTCAGGTGAAGCAGATGTGTTTGACACAAGCGGCGCAAATGCATTGCTTAACAAAGACTGTGAGCTAGGCCGTGGTGGATTCGGAGTAGTCTACAAAACGAGTCTACACGACGGTCGTCCTGTAGCTGTCAAGAAACTAACAGTCGCAGGTCTAATTAAGTCTCAAGAAGAATTCGAAAGAGAGATCAGAAAACTCGGGAAAATCCGGCACAGGAATCTAGTAGAGATCAAAGGATACTACTGGACGCAATCTTTACAGCTTCTGATTCACGAATATGTCTCAGGAGGAAGCTTACACAGACATCTCCACGGCGACGAAAGCCTCTGCTTAACATGGCGTCAACGTTTCAGTATCGTTCTTGGAATAGCTAGAGGCTTAGCTTATCTACATCGCAGTAACATTACTCATTACAATCTAAAAGCAACCAATGTACTCATTGATGAAGAGACAGGAGAGGCTAAAGTCTCAGATTTTGGACTTGCAAGACTGTTAGCTGCAGCTTTGGACAGATGTGTGTTAAGTGGGAAAGTACAGAGTGCGTTAGGGTACACAGCACCGGAATTTGCTTGCCGGACGGTGAAGATAACGGAGAAATGTGATGTTTATGGATTTGGGATTTTAGTTCTTGAAGTTGTGACAGGGAAGAGACCAGTGGAGTATGCAGAGGATGATGTGGTGGTACTTTGTGAGACGGTGAGAGGAAGGTTAGAACAAGGGAGTGTTGAGGAGTGTATAGATGGTCGATTGAGAGGGAATTTTCCGGCGGAGGAGGCAATTCCGGTGGTGAAATTAGGGTTGGTATGTGCTTCACAAGTGCCGTCAAATAGACCAGACATGAAGGAAGTGGTTAAGATCTTAGAACTGATACAATGTCCATCAGATGACACTGATGACTTGGAGTGATCAACCAATACACAACAGCAAAAAAAATATGGTTCTTTTTAAATTTTGTTCTTCAGTTTTTTGATATATGATCATAATATATATGTCTGTTCTTTCTTTTAGTGGTTCGTAAAATAGATCCAAAATTAATGTGCATTACAAAAAGGTATTTTTGGTGTTTTTGTTTTATATATAACATTTGAAGGTATATAAATTATAAAGTCAGGCGCACTAAGGAATGAAATTAATCATAGTCTATAGTAAAGAGTAGCAAAGGGTCCAAGCATGAGCTTTTTATAGACTGCTTTAATTATTGTTTAGTTATGATGGACTTCCACTACAAATTTTATTTCTCATTATTATGAATCCTAAAAGTGTAACATTGCATTTAATTATCGAATACAAACATATATCTTCTTACATTTTTACCAGAATTAATTTAAACCATAGATATGCCACACATGGTGGTCCATATAAAAGTTACCTTCTATTACAAAAATATAATCTTTCTATATATAAAATAAGATTTTTGAGATTTGAGGCGCACTCAACCATTATTTTATATCAAACTATTTTCTTTTGCTTTTCTTATGTCGTGTCTCTCCTTTATTCTCCTCGTTATACAGTAAAAAACTAAAAAGTACATTATTTTATCATTTATATTCCCTTGCCTTATAAGCCTTATTTTGAATTTTCAATTACAATTTAAACTCAATTATACCTTTTATTTTTCCACTTTTTCTCCCACTCTCAAAAGTAGTCTTGGGTTGTATCTCCTATGCTGTTCATGTTTTTTATGAATATTAAATTATGACACTTTTAATATTTTATATAAGTTATTGGAGTAATGAACCAACAATTGGGCTGTGTTTTACTGGGCCCATATATCACAACACATGAAATCATAAGTAATCTACTTTCCCTCGTTTACATTGCAATTCTCAGTGTTCTTCTACTAACTCTAACAAAAACCACCTCTTCAATGTATGTTCTTACCAGGATTTATACTCGGCTCATGTAAGTGCCTGTTCTTGTGTCCACCATTATTTCTTCGTTTACGTTTACAAACAGTGGAACGTTTACTACTGCACCTGTCTCCAATGTCGCCGGCTTTGTACCACCTGTATCCGCCATCCCGGGTTAGTAACAGTGACTTACTTTGGACCAAGGAAGGATTTTATGCAGCATTACCTTGTGCAGTGTCACCACGAAGACCAGGATCAACGTCAACGATTTTTAGCTGAACCGTGATTGGTAAATCAAAGTCAATAACCTGAAAGAGATGATCAGATAGCTTACTAGTTACTACCAGTACCAAATTGAGTGAGAGGCTGAATAAATTGCTACGAGTAACTCAAGTGGTACCTTGTCCTTCCAGTATAGTAGATTGCAGTCCATTCCTTCTTTTAGCCATTTCGTCTTTTCACCCATATCTGACTCGTTTAGACGTGTTTCTTCATAAGTGCTCTGCAACAAGCAGATTTAATGGATGCAAGTCACAGAATGGTAATTCACAGTAGTTAAGTGAATGATCGTAGAATCCTTGAATGTTTAGGTGAGTATCATAGCTTACCAAGTCCATGAAAACAAACTGAGAGCCGTCTTTGTATGTGAATTGCTTGGTTTCCTTGAAGACATTTGCTTCTTCCATCTTAAAACAAAACAAAACAAAAACAATATAAGAAGTCTCGATATCAACCGATGACTACTTCTGCCACATCTGAGTCATGACGTTAACATTACCAAAACATGGAACAGTTACGAGAATCAACAATGTCAATGTGCAGTGCAATACTAATCAAGAAAATGCTTAACAAGAGATAAGAGGAGGTTTACAGTAATTCCAGCACGAAAGGTTCTCTCCACCGTGCTACCATTGACATAATTTCTCATTTTTGTTCTCACAAATGCAGCACCTTTTCCTGGTTTTACATGAAGAAACTCTGCCCAGAAACAAAAAGGTGAGACAAAACTCAAAGACTAAACACCTTAAGTAGCAGTGCAGTTTCAAGCACAAAATTACATACAATGAACTGAAAACAACGTTAACGCGTCATGAGTCATGACTCATGAGCTAGTAAAAGAAGAGTAGCTACCAATGCAACATTAGAATACACAATTGGATTATACACCGTACGTCCTACTTAAACAGCAGAAATCGGGAAGATTCTCTAATTTATGGATCGGAGTATGTTGAAGAAGAAGAAAAAGATGAAGAAGGATACCTAGAACGCGCCAGGGAGCACCATCGACTTCAATGCTAGCCCCGACTTTGATGTCGTTGCTAGAAAAAGCATAAATCCCTGAAAATCAACAAAGTCAGAGAAAATTCCAAAACCAAACTCGTAATTGGCGTAAGATAATGAACGAATTTCCTGAAAGCAAAGAAAGATGTAATTAACTGGGAAATCTGTTCGTTCTCGGTGAAATCCGCACAGGATGCACGGATTGCTTCGAGAAAGACAGTGCGAAAAACGGTGATGATGCGGGAGAAGAAGAAATACACAAGGAACGAGACGAAGATACAGAGAAAGCCGCCCTTCCCGCCATTTTATCACCGGGAGAGAGAGAGAATTCAGAGAGAGCTCTAGAGGATCCTTCGCCGGAGATATAAAATTTCGCGGATAAGGAAGTGTTCCCTCAACCCACATCGGTTCAATAGAATTATCCGGTTTACGATAGTAAACAAATGGCCAAATGGGCTTTATATGGGCTTAGATTAAAAGATGATATTTTTGCCAAGTCATTGTCAGCCGTAGATTACTGTAAATAAAAAAATAACGCTCTTACAAAAACCTTTATCGCGTGCTTCAACGGACAGATCTGCATCAACAAGGTCTCACGCGCCGTTACCTTAACGTGAATCTCAGTCGCCATGTCAGTTTCAAGAGTCGACCCTTCCCACCTCGCACGAGGCGCGTGGGTGTATGTCAATATCCATCGTCATCCTCCCGTCACATGACGTCACGTATAAACTCCTATTACTAAAGAAAACCCCAAAACGACGCCGTATGCTACGATCGTTGACACGTGCTAAATAATCCTCTCTACATTCCTTTGGACGGCAGAGGACCCATGACGACCCTTTCCTCCTTTCAACGTGACGTGGAATTCTTGTAAAACTATAATAATCCACATATATTTTTTTTTAATAATGCAATTTAGATAAAATTAGTTTTTTTTCTTCCAATAAAATACTAGGTTGCAATTTATTTGAATGGATCGCCTTCTGATTTAAAAAAAAAAAAGTTTCGTCAACTCTTTTTATATTTAAATAACAAATTTTATGTATCGTTTAATTAAATATAAAATATCTCCGGTTGTTTTGATTAAATCTTCCATGCTCGTTAATCTACTAACTCCACACGAGTCAATATGGATATCTACAAAAAAAAATAGCTATCAAATAATCCTCTTTATTTTTATAATATAATATTAAATAAATTTAATTAGTTGCGGTCGTGGCTCGTAATCAACCATAATCGTGCATTACACGTACGAACTGTGGAGAGATAATCAAAAGTGAGATGATTACAACATTTGGTATGGCACATCATTTATAAAAAAAATATTCTTACGTGATTTTTACTCGAAAATACTATTATTATTTATAAATACCTTTTTCAGAAAAATATGGAGAAAAGATAGCGAAGAGTATCATTACGAAATGTGCGTGTAAGTCACTGTAACGTAATAGAGCGCGTGACAATTGAAGTTCAATGTTGCCTCCGTTGTAATCTTTCAAAAAAAATTAAAATTTTAATTTAATTTATATGCCCTGAAAATTAATTAATAAATAAAAAAAAGGGTTTTAGAGAGTTGAGAGGAGGCAGTTTGCGGTCGCTTGAAGCATCATCGTGCATGCATATTTTTGTTTAAGCACCAAAAAACTATCTTCTTCTCACCTCTTTCCTTCTCGTATGAACTTCCTCAGATTAGCTCTATCTCTCTTGCCGGAGTTTCTCTGTTTTCCTCATCGGATTTGTTACTTAGGCTCTTCTCGTTGGTCGCCGTTTTCTTCTCCGTAACGGAGGAGTCTTCCTCGAATTCAAAGAGTTACGTGGTGGAGATCCCGTAAATCGACTTCGTTAAATTTCTTCCGCGCTTCTGTTGTTTGATTGAGAGATTTCTGAAGACTTTCGCGACGAGTAAGTTGCGTTTCGTGGCTCTTTATCGTCTTCTCTGCTATTTGAGTTGACCGATCTCTTCTGCTGTTTACTGAGTCTGAAAATAGGAAACGACTCGTCTATTCGCTGATTTCTTTGCTCTTTGATTGACAGTTGAATCGAGCTGCTATCTTTGTCAATTATGGAGTCAAAGATTTGCATGAACGCACAGTGCGGTGCGGCGTCGACGTCGGGAGGTGAATGGAGGAGAGGCTGGCCGATGCGATCCGGCGAATTAGTATCTCTATGCGATAAGTGCGGGTGAGTGTCTTCGATTTTCGTCACTGTTTATGACTAATTTGAATTGTATTGCCATGAATTTGATATTCAATGTTCGAGAACAGTAGCGCGATTGATTAATGCCGTGGGTTTAGTTGCTAATTGGCTTAATTTAGGTATACGGGTTTTCTTACAATTAGTAGGGGCCTGAACTGGTTCTGAAACAATTTGCGTATACCAGCGATCATGAACTTTCAAATTTGTGAAGAACACGAGGCTGCTTAAGGGAAATCAAGATTTTATTGAATTTATCTCCACCATGAAAAAAATTTGCAACTTTTGTGGCTACTCTACATAACATAGATGTTCCAGTTAAAGTTGTCACTGTTGATTTATCATAGGTCCGCATACGAGCAATCCATTTTCTGCGATGTCTTCCACGCCGAGGAATCTGGCTGGAGAGATTGTATTTCATGTCAAAAGGTATGGGAAATCCATACCTATTACTTCTTTTACTTGAACATATCTTGATTGTTTCCATACGTGTTTATGCTTTCTTTGCTATTCTCAGCGTCTTCACTGTGGATGCATTGCTTCCAGATCTATCATCGAGCTTCTAGATAATGGTGGTGTAACCTGTATAAGCTGCGCCAAGAAATCCGGTCTATATCCTGTAAGAGTGTTTCCTCTCGTCCCTTGCTTGTTTCAATATGCATTTCTTGCTAGGAATACATCCTGGGTATTGATATATATACATGTGTCATATCATACTTCTGCAATTGCTTTTACAGATGAATGTCAGCCATGAATCGAATGGGGTTGGCCTTCTGAAATTTGAGAATGTTAGGGAATTTCCCTCGTTTGCTTCACCCGAGCATTTAGGCAGCGGTTCTCTTGAGAGGACAAATCTCAAACATTTGCTTCAATTTCAGAGAATTGGCAATAGTCCATCTTTTCTCCAAATGAAACAGGAAGAGTCTCTGCTTCCTGCCAGACTAGACATTCTTCGACAGAAAACTGAGAAGAAAGATTTGCAGGAATTTTCTGCACAACCAAACTTGAGCATGTCACTTGGACCTACACTAACAAGTTCATTCCATGATGCTGTTGATGATGAAAGAAATAAGACTAGTTCGATTTTCCAGCTGGCCCCACGGTCTCGGCAACTTCTTCCTAAACCTGCGAATTCAGCTCCCACTGCTGCTGGCACGGAGGCAAATGGAAGCATGGTGTCACAGATTCATGTTGCTAGGCCTCCTCCAGAAGGTCGGGGAAAGACCCAGTTACTTCCCCGTTATTGGCCTAGGATCACTGACCAAGAGCTACAGCAATTGTCTGGACAGTATCCTGATCTATATATTCATAATACTGACTCTTAATCTAAGTATATGCTCTATTGTTCTTATCTGCGCACTATTTGTCCTTGACTATCTATTCTTTAAGCTCAAACTCCAAAATCATACCACTCTTTGAAAAAGTTCTGAGTGCAAGTGATGCAGGTCGTATTGGTCGGCTGGTTCTTCCAAAAGCATGCGCAGAGGTACTTTCTCTCTATACACTTGATATTCCCAGCCTGTAGCTATCTAAGGAATGCTTGGTATCAACTAAATTTATAATGCTGGTATGCAGGCGTATTTTCCCCCTATATCTCAGCCTGAGGGCCTTCCATTAAAGATTCAAGACATAAAAGGGAAAGAATGGGTGTTCCAGTTCAGGTTTTGGCCTAATAATAACAGCAGAATGTATGTGTTGGAGGGTGTGACCCCTTGCATACAGTCCATGCAGTTGCAAGCTGGTGACACTGGTACTCTTCACACCCTTTTGTTTCCTTAACTGCTACCATATAGCATGTTGATTGAGCCCTGGTAGGTTCATATCATACATTGGGCATTAAAACGTTTTGATCCGGTGTTGTGTGTTTGATGAGGATATTGTATTCCTACAAGAGATGAACCGTAGTTCTTGTGAGGTCTGATGTCCTGGATTTTTCAACTTTCTCTGCAGTAACGTTCAGCCGTACAGAACCCGAAGGAAAACTCGTTATGGGATATCGTAAAGCGACAAACTCTACAGCAGCACAGGTAAAATCGTGCCATAGGCAGAAGAAACTGCCACTGTGAAGCATTGAATTCAAAGATTCCTTGCTCTCACAAATATAGATTTCACTGCAAGCTCGTTCTTTTGTTTCTTCAGATGTTCAAAGGAAGCAGTGAGCCCAATCTGAACATGTTTTCCAACAACTTGAATTCTGGATGTGGTGACATCAATTGGTCGAAGCTCGAGAAGACAGAGGACATGGCAAAGGATAACTTGTTGCTTCAGTCACCCGTGATTCCTGCTAGAAAACGGGCTAGGAACATTGGGACAAAAAGCAAGCGACTGGTCATTGATAACGTAGATGTTCTAGAACTGAGACTAACCTGGGAGGAGGCACAGGAATTGCTTCGCCCGCCCCCATATGCTGAGCCTAGCATAGTTACAGTTGAAGATCACGATTTTGAAGAATATGAGGTGAGTAGGTGTTTTAGACACGATTTTCAACCTTCACGATATTAAAGATTTTGAGTTGCTGTTTACCTGTTTAATTCTCAAAAGCAATAAGACTTTGCACTATCTTTTTGAATTGTGTACTTACTGCCACGCAGGAACCTCCAGTTTTTGGGAAGAGAACCGTTTTTGTGGCACGTCAAACTGGGTGAGGCCTCACACACTATGTATTATTAGGAACGCACACTTATAATGATCAAAGAATGGATGTCATAACTATCTGATAATTTGATTTTCGTCTGTGATCCTTGAATTCACAGTGAACAAGAGCAGTGGGCGCAGTGTGATGCTTGTCAGAAATGGCGACGGTTACCTGTGGACAGTCTTCTTCCACCCAAGTGGTCGTGCTCGGATAATCTCTTGGATCCTGGCAGGTACATGAGGTTACGTGGTCATGCGCTTAACTTAGGCTAGTTACGACAGACCATTTCATAATATCATCCAGAAAACTAGGACTTACACGTACAATCTTTGTCGACTAAATATGCGACATAATGGTACTATGTTATTGTAGGATATTGTAGATATCCAACACAAGCACCTTTGTCTCTCTACAAAAGCCCCTATGAATAATTTAATGTTTATATATATCAGGTCTTCATGTTCTGCACCTGATGAACTCTCCCCACGAGAGCAAGATACACTTCTCCGACTGAGCAAAGGTATGATCACCCCAGTATTAGCGTTTTTACTCATATTAGAGGGTCTCTGATTTATATAGAAATTAAATGTTTTTTTTTTTCCATAGAGTTCAAAAGGAGGAGACTTGCGTCATCAAACGGAAAGTTGAATCAGGAGCAGGAGCCCTCTGCTCTGGATACTTTAGCTAACGTAGCAATCACCACCACCGGAGACAATGCCGGTGGACAAGGGGATATCACCGTTGCAGCCACGACCAAGCACCCAAGACATAGACCAGGCTGTTCGTGCATCGTCTGCAGCCAGCCACCGAGCGGAAAAGGCAAGCACAAGCCCACATGCACGTGCACGGTCTGTGAAGCAGTCAAACGACGATTCAAGACCCTCATGATGCGGAAGCGCAAGAACCAAACAGAGCGGGAGGAGACAGCCCAGGCGAGCCACCAGACTCTGTCAGAGTGCAGAGACGACACAGAAGTGGAAAGCATTCCAATAAACGTAGAATGGAGGATGGAGACTCCGCCGGTTGAGGTGCTTGAAGCAGCCACAGGAGGAAACATTGATTTAAACTTTGGCCCAGGTTCCAAAGGAGGAGAGGGGGGTTCTCGTATGAGCATGATGAGCCTTCTCCAAGCTGCAACCTCACCTCTGGAGACATATCTGAAACAAAAGGGTATTTCCAATACAACAGGCGTAGAGCAGCAAAGTAGTGATATTGTAAGCACAGAACATGGTTCCTCCTCAGCCGCTCAGGAACATGACAAAGACACAAGTGGACCTCATGAGCCCTTGAGCTAACACCTTGGATTCTAATGCCGGAACATGAACAGAGTTAATCATCCGAAGCTCCCGTTGGGATCCTAAACTGTATTTATTCTTCAAAGAGGTATGTTGATTAGTATTACTTATAAGTTACAACAACAACAGCGAAGAGATGAGGAATGATTGTTTCCTTCCTTCAAATGTTTTCCGGGTTTTGGGTTTTGGTTTGGTTTGTGGTGAGACTTAAATGATTGAGAGAGACAAAAAGGAGATCGGAATCTTCTTATGGTTATGCAACTTCTTAGGACAACAACTCAACAAGTAAATATTATTTATTTTTTATTTAAAGAAAAAAAAAACAAATAATTATTTTTCATCCTCTCTACCACCACCTCTTCTCCTCCCGGTCTTCAGGCCACTCAGCAGTTGGTGTAGAACTCTTCTACAACAGAATCTTGACTGCTATGGTAAGCTTATAAAATTCAGCCTTCACAAGCACGCCTTCCACGTGGTCAAAAGAAAACAAACAAGGCCGCCATAGCCGTGTGAGGTCACGGATCACAAGTACCAATTCCAACACTGTTCCAAGCCATAAAACTTAACACGAGGATGCCCACTTTTTGCATACACCGATCGTTGCAGTACAAAATTGATGAGAATTAGGATTAGGATGAAAATAATGGCACACATCCATCCAACGCCACCGCTTAGTACTTGATTTGCTTTCTTATGACATGCCAACAATCTATTCTTCATCATTTCCACTGTTTCATCCATTTTCCCAATAAATTTCTTGGAACCAACTTGCGACTGCACTTCTCTTTCCCTCCGCTTCCATTTCCGCGTAAACTTGAGGAGAAAGAGACTTCGTAGGAATTTGGATTTGGGATTGGGAGATTTCGACCCTAAAAAGGAAGGTACAGAGTCGGGTTTGGATTGAGAATCGAGTTTGAGAAAATGTTTTTGGAATCGAATGAGGAATGAGAATCGATGAAGCTTCCAACAAGGAAATCGATTTCTTAGATTCAGCTTTAAATTTAACTTTTTCACTCTCACACTAACTTTGAGTTTCCATACTGACCTCTCATCTTCTTCCGCCATCGCATTTCGCAGTAACCAAATTTGGAAATCTTGGAACTTAGACTTTAAATAAACCCTAACAAAACACGTTGGACCGGTTTTTACTTGCCTTAACCAAATTTCAACAACAATTTTTTAATATCTAAACAGAAATAAACTCAACAACTTGTACTTATTTGTTCCCTACAAACTAATAAGACAACAAGACTCATTCAAATTTGACTCAAGAACACATAACCTCTAAATCAATAATGAGAGTTTCAAAGAGATAACAGAGCAGTCATCACAATTATTCTCAGAATTACCAAAACAAAACGGTATTTTGGGCTGGTAAATATGTAGGCTGGGCCCAATAGTTAAAAATTTAATTTCCTTACAATTAATAAAAAGGCATAATTCCTTTAAAACAAACACCATGCCGTTTCCACAATCCCGCTAAAACTAGCATGTCGTTTCGTGAAAGAATACTAATGTGTACCGTATACGGTTTACCTCATAAATTGCAATTAAATTTACAAACTAACCTTAAAACGCTACTATAAATTTAGACTTAAACTATATAAATAATAATAATAATTAAACTCTAAATTAATATTACAAGCAAACTAAACCAAGGGGATTAATAACCACCCACCGATTCAATCACAACTAGCTAGATCTTGCCACGTGTAGCTCGATAAGAGAATGCCGACAATTAGGACAAGAAGAGTGAGAAACAAGCCACGTGTCAATACACGACACGTGGAAACTATGGTTACACGGCGGCAACACTCTAATTCTCTCGCCGTCGGCAAAATCCCCCAAACAAATTGCACACTCCGTCGCCGCTATCTCCACTTCACCACTAGATCCATACGCCGCCACCGGAAACCTCCTTAACTCTCGCTTCTTTAATCCCACTCTATCCGCCACCGCCACCGTCGCCGCCGCCGACGATAACCCACAACCACATCTCATAGCACACCGGAGAATCGAATTTAGCCCAAGAGCTAATATCAAAGCACAAAGTAAAGCCGCAAGTATAATAACCATGTTTGCATCAAAATTCATATCTCTCAAGTATCCATCTCCGCCGTTGGTTTGATTTCCACCGCTGCTTCCGTTTCCTCCTTCAAATAGAAGAAATCGATGCATTTCTAAATAAAAAGTGAAGCTTTTTTAGGTGTGGTAGGGAGACAAATTGTGTTTAGATGTGATGAGAAAAGATTCAACGTTAACTGATTTAAGATTTTGTCTCTATGATTTATTTGTCTCTACGGTTTGTGGTTATCTGTTAAGCCCAAAGTGGGGACCTTTTTCTCTCTTTTTCCTGATTTCTACTATTCTGTTTGTTTTTTATTTTTTATTTTTTTTGCAATTTTTTTTGTTTTTATGGGGAAACAATTATAAATTGAGGATAAATTATAATTTTTTTAAAGTGAAATATACAGTTTTAAAGACTGTATCAGCAGATATTTTGGTTATGAAAGATATTATATAGGTGAAAGTTAGTAATTAATAAGAAGTGTCAATTAACTATTTGGTGAATCATAACAACACCCACTTAATTAATTTAATGTTTAATTATGTAACTAAAAATTGTTTTGATAATTTTGATTATACGTTTGAAATTGAATGGTGTATTATTTATTTAATTACTAAATATTGATTTTTTATATGTATTATATTATGAAAGTAATGTTAGTGAGCTAGGTTGTGTTGGTAACTTGGTACCACGTTTTCCAGGTACTGTATTAGAAAATAAATAAATGCTGATTTTTAATTATATATATGATGTATTGGTGGGATATTTATTAATGACTCAATTATTTACCTGTTTAGTGATAATTGTCTAATTAATGAAATGATTACTATATAGTGAAAGATAACATCATTTGCCATTATCGATTTTTCTTTTTATTTGTTTTATGTAAAAACTTTAAATTTTGTAAAAGAAATATTATTATTTAGCAATATTTGAAAGATGACATAAGTTAGATGTAGATCGATCTTTATTTATTTATTTAATTTAATATTTGGAAGTCGGCACATTTTGTATGATCTAGAGACGTTTAAGTTTTGTTGCTTTGGAAAGAAACTTACCGTACCAAACTGTAATCCATTGGTTGTTTGACACGTGGCTTCATTAAAACTCTCTTTATGGAAGAAGTTGTGAAGGGCCCACGCTATTTATGTCCATTAATAAGGCCCATTCGGTGCATAAAAATAAACCCAAATCTATCCTTTACTTGCGTTATTTCTAAATAATATCATTTTCTTCCTAATAATAAAGTATGAATGTATGATTAAGCAAATAGATTTCCGAAAAAAAAAAGATTAAGCAAATAGATTTAATATTAATACATCTATATATTTATATATATAAACATAATTCTTTTCACATATAAATAACATGTATTTACAGTTTTATAGTTTATTTCATTTTCAAATAAATAAAATTATACACATGGGGAATGAATAGTATATAATATAAATAATAAATCTTACGACAACAAAAAAAACAAGAAATGTTGTACAGTTTATTAAAGTTTTTATAAGGTATGGTTGTAAATTAATAACATCTAAAAATAAGATAATAGTTACTAAATAAATGGGAGATATAATATAATATGATAGTTTAGTGATAACTGATAACTAATCATCTCGTTCGTTAACCGTTCGTCCCTCTCTTTGAATCAACTCTAGGGTTTCAGCGAAACCAGTAAACCACCCGACTGAATTGCAGACGAAGGTGATGGATTTCATCGTATTCCGCGTCGGTGCCACCATTAATGATGCGATTACGATGCTCTATCTTGTTTCTAGTTTTTTCATTTTATTTAGGTTTTTGTTAAATCAGTAATTTAGGGTTTAGTCGTGGAAATTTTACGGATCCCTCAATTTCTGCGTAAGGAAGCAAGAATGTCTCGGTCCGGCAACAATTTCATAGGTATGAGTCTCAGAGATTATAGTAAGTCCCTTATTGATGCAATAGTTTAAAGATCGGAATTGCATAACTGTCTTATTGAAAGTAGACAAGTAGTCGGCTAGATAATTCGGGGAAAGCATAATATTCAGGCTACAATAGAGATTCAACCACAAAACACATCACATCTCCTTGATTCTCAGGTTCTTAATCTTTCCCGTAGCTTCTTTCTGGATCCTGCTCCTCTCATTTGATGCTGTAAGACAAGAAATATATGTTTTTTTGCATCAGTTTGTAAAACTTTAAAAGTATCTAGTTTCTGAAGTATCATACCTGTTGCAGTTGGTGGAAGGATCGATCTTGTAACCGAGCTTGACACCGCATTTTGATGGCAAACTGGCAGCATTTTGGAGATTCTTAGGAGTATAGGACACTCCTCCCAAAGCAGACTTAATGCAGCGACAAACATCTTGTCTTGTAGATGCGGTCTGAGCCTGCCTATTCAGCGTCTTGACACCAGTGCAACAGTTGGGCGGGACAGCTCCTCCCTGTGTCAAGTATCCAAGGCAAGGGTAAAGGTCTCCCACTACTGTGTTGCAAGACACAGCTGCTTCAGTTCGGTGTAAGCTCACCGCAAATGTGGCAACAAGCAGCAGGCAGATAGGTACGAAAACTCTCATGCTATTCATCATTTTTCTCTGTTTTTTGCTGTGTTTTTCTCTTTTGTGTTGATATGAGTAGTGAAGTGATGTAGGGTTATATATTTGAAGAGAGCAGAGTAAAGAGGGTAGTTGGGAAAAATTGATGGCCGTTAGTTGGTGATAATTAAATGAGATCTTTACATTGGGTAGAATACCACACATCATAGTATTTACTCATTAGTCGAATACTGGAATAAAACATGACTTCTCATGAATCAATGTGCCTTTATATCCACAAGCTAGAAAAATTGTAGGTGTTTAAATTCTTAGCCTTGAAATTTGACAGTTTTTACATTATATTTGCTCATGATAATACAATCAAAATTCATAATTGATATTAATTGTTCAATTTCAAAAATTAATAGGATCACAATCTCATATATTCTAGTCTTTAGTTATCATTAATTACTCAAAAGTACAAGAAACCGTTTTTATGTTTTGAAATTTAGAAGTTAACACAAATATAGTGACCACTTTCTTTGTATGAAATCAAACGAAATCTTCTCTTTTTCATATGTATGTAAGCTTTAACCTCAAGATTAAATAAACAACAATATGAAAGAAATACAGAAAAAAAAAACCACTAATTTAGCAGAAAAAATAATGGAATCTATAGCCTAAGAGACAAGTCTATTTCAGAATCAGTCTCAGTTTGAGCTTGTTTTTGTCCTTGCTGATTATTCATACGAATGTTATCCTCTAAGTTTGAGATTAAATTTTTAGACAAATCATTGGTCTTTTGTACTCTCAGGTTGGAAAGCGGAGGAAGATTGGAATTTATATTGAGCCCTCTGTATCCCATTCTGTATCTGAACATGTTGAAGGGATAGGGCTTAGATTTAGCAATGTTAGGATTATAACGTACCCCAAGATCATATTGTAACCCATTGCTGTATGAAATTCCACTGTAAGGAGTTTGAGATCCACTTGGTTGATATGGGTTATAGAAGGAGAGTCCAGGATGGTCAATCTCAATCTCTTTTCGTCTTTTCGCCAATGCTCGTTCTTGCTTATGAGCGTTTTGATGCCCACCTAAGGCTTGAGAAGTAGAAAACTCTTTCTTGCAGTATGAGCAAGAAAACATCCTCTGTTTACCCTCAGTCTTAGTCCCCTCTGCTTCATCCACAGCTTTAAGACTAGAGTTCCTTATATTCTCATTCAATAAGAACCGATACTCAAGCCTAGGTGTCTCAATGGCTGGTTCAGCTGCAACCTTCTTCTTCAGTTTTTCGTTGGTATTGGTTAAAAAACCGGTCCTTGGGGGAATCTCATGTGTAGAGGATGAGATACTGCTGGAGGAACATGATGTGGGAGTAGTAAGGTTAAGTTCCATAGGAAAGGGGAACAAAAGAGGAGACTTAGGTTATGTTTGAATAATGAGATTAGAGGGGATTAGAGGGGAAGAGGTTCTATTTATTGATCAATAGAGAGATTAATGTTAAAAATCTTTATAATTATGGTAGAAAATCCTTAGTTTTGTGAAGAACATTGAAGTAAATGGCTAAGTGAGGCTAATTTGCCTTATGAATTTGATTCTTTAAATATCTTCAAAGGCATAATTTGGCCCTATGACTTTTGTTCTTTCTTATTTTTATGTATGTAATTATTTATTTCCTTAATTAGTACTTGAGATTATCAATTAATCTCTTTATTTGGCAATATATTTTTATGAATTTTTGTCAGTTTCAATTCAAGCTTTCTTTATCTTTTTGTAAATATCTATATTTTATATGTGATGAAGGGATTAGTTGTTTGTTTGTGAATGTGTAGTGAAACCAAGATTAAGCAAGTTGCATTTATTATTTTCTTTTTTGAATTCAAACATAGAAACTTCAGTTATATTTTTGTATTAAAGGATCCGTTACATTTATATTTCTCAATGTTACTTAGCTGGATCTTTTCTTCAATTGGTGAATCTTTACATTTTTGTCCCAAATACTATAAAATTATTTCATTCCATAACATTTATTAGCATCTTAGTCAATTTTAAATAAAAATCAAACCCATGGTCAGGATTTTCTAAATTTTTACAAATGTTTTTTGGTTTGATCTGAACCCTCCAAAGCTTATCTCCCTTTTTTTTGTCAATAGTTTTTCTCCTTTTTGTTTAAAGTGGGATGAATGCAAATAAAACTCTAGGGTTTGACGTTTTCACCAATTAAACCCTCACTTTTGAAGAGGTGTAAAAAAAACCCTAACGTTTATATTTTAAGCAAATT
>KE152444.1:1970-18241 GCA_000411095.1 Aethionema arabicum | reverse complement strand
GTCGTTTTGGTCCGTACCAAAACGACTGTGTTTTGATTTCCGTTAGTCATTTTAACGGGAGGGTTTAATTTGCTTAGAATATAAACATTAGGGTTTTTTTTACACCTCTTCAAAAACGAGGGTTTAATTGGTGAAAACCCCAAACCCTAGAGTTTTTTTTGCATTTGTCCCGTTTAAAGTAAATAATTATTTTTTTACAAGTAAATCATTTATCCATTTTTACAAGTGTGCACAATTTTTTAACTTCTTTTTTTCCAAATTTTTAACTCTCTATTTATTTTTCCTTAAATATTTTTAATCTTTAAAAGATGTATATATATTATCCAATTAAATATTAACTTTCATCACCATAGTAAAATATAGCATGTAATTAACAGCATTTAACAATGAAATATAAAATATTTTATATTTAAATAAAATATTAACAATACCTTACATTATAATCGATTAAATTTTAAACAAAATAATGATGAGAATATATTGGCATTACAAGATTGAATTGGATGGTGCACAAATAGTTTATCTCATCCCTTTGTTCTTCTTACTAATTATAACGGTAATAACATAGCTTTTGAAACTCCAACCAATTAGTTTAACAACTTCACAAAAAAAAAGAAAGAGGTGAATGGTAAAATGGTTAAAAGTGAAGAGAGAATTTAACTACTCTAAAAGACTTACGTGTTCTAACTTTCTACTTCCACAGATTCTTTCCTACATAAAACCAACACATCTCTTCTTGTACCTTACTTAAGAGTTTCTGTTCCTTTTGGCTGCAAAAAGCTGGCGAATGAACGCAAACTTCCCTTTTGCACGGCTCGAGAATTCAGTGATAGCTCCGCTGTTGTTCTTGTTGGTCTCAGACACAGTCAAAGGAGGAGGAGAAGGAGGTGGTGGAGGAGACAGTGTAAGGAGAAACTCGTTTAGCATTCTTATAATCTGACTAAAACTTGGCCTCATGTTTGGATCCTCCACCCAACAGGATTGCACAATGAACGCCAAATTTGGAGATATTCCCTCTGGCATTGCTGGTCTCTCCTGCTGCAAAGTTCTCAAAAGATCTTTGTTTCAACAATAGAAGGTTGATTTTCAGCTACTTAGTCACGTGAGAGAAGCGGTAAGAGGGTTTTGAACCTTGAAAGCTGCAGCATAGGCGGCTTGCAGGTTGGACATTCCCTCAAATGGCATCCGATTCGTTAGAAGCTCCCAGAGGACGATTCCAAAGCTGTAGACGTCTACTTTGTTATTGTAATGTTTCTTCTCTCCTTGACGCAGCGTCACTGTACTGTAGAGCTACAGAGGATATGAAGAAATATCAGGTTTTATGCAAAAACAGTATATTGACATGACAAATTGTATAGTTTTTACTCATTTGTAGGACGACTTTAGGATAATTCATGTAGTTAATTAGGAATTATGTGGCTTAGCAGGTATATGATAAGAAAAAACCTCAGGAGCCATCCAACGGTATGTTCCTGTCTCTGCAGTCATCATCTCTGTCACCGTTTCTTCCCTGGCGAGCCCAAAATCAGCAAGTTTGACGGATTTGTGATTTTCCGTCAGCAATAGGTTGTCTGCGTCATATTTTCCACCAAAAAATGTTCAGTCCATCAAGCGAAAAAAGAAAAGAGAACCACACAATCAGTTAAGCTTAGCTCATATCAAAGCCATTCTCTACTCCTATTAGTCCAAACAATGTTGAGTAGAGGGGTCGAGAAAAACATGGATACTAAACTGAGTACCTGGTTTAAGGTCTCTGTGTATGATCCCGTTGGCGTGTAAGCAATCCAAGGCCCGAGCAATGTCAAGTGCAAAGCTCAAAGCGACACGGAGATCTAGCAGCTCAGGGCGCATGCTCATCATATATTTACGCAGTGACATCCCTGGGAGCAATTCTGTTACTATTACCATTAAAGGATCTTTGCATGCTCCAATAAACTGCCAATTGTATAATTAGATAACGTTAGAGCGCCACTAGAGTGAAGAGCTTCACTGTATGAATTCATACACCAAGAAGGCAAGAACAGACCTTTACAAGATTTTCGTGTTTAACTCGGGACATCATATTCACTTCACGAATGAAACGGCTCTCGAGAGAAGATTTCTCCTCTGGTTTGCGCCCACGATGGAGAACCTTGATTGCAACAATCCGAGTACCATACCTAGAAAATTGGTAAGCTCAAAACTGTTAAAACATTAACTGGTTTCTCTGCAGAGCCCAACGTAGAGCTCAAAACAAACAAAAGAATAATCTTTGGCATGCGAAACCAACTCTTAGGACCATAGACACAAATGCGAGTATTAATATGAAGAATTGAGATATGTCACAGATTCTTTGCATAGAGATACTTCAGATTAGCAGAATCTACAAATGTGAGTAGAACATGAATTCACCAAATGGATTCACCAAAGCCTTTCATTTTACATTGCAAACGGAATGAGTTAAGGTTTATATGAGTTTAGGGACTGACCTTCCCTCATAGACTTTGCCGTGAGCCCCTTCCCCTATCTTTGATCCAATGAACAACATTTTGGGATCGACGAGCAAACTCTCGTCAATCGTCAACTGAGAACATCCTGATGATCCATTCTGGGACCCCCTCGATCCTGTTCCATCCCTAGACCGCTTCGAGCGCGTCTCATTGCAACTCATTTTCGCTAAAACCCTTAAACTACATCCAAATCACTCCGTTTCAACAGCCTTAATTCCACAATTTCAAGTAAAACCTGATGTTACGGGCATCAATTCAGTTCTTCCAATCTATCCCATCGAGAAACCAAAAACCCTAGCTATAAAGAGAATCCTCTCTCCAACCACCACTTTACACAATTTTCCTGGGAAATATCCCATCAACTATAGACTCAATGAAGTATAACAGTTCAGAATTTCCGCAGAAAAGACGCCGATATCCAGAATTTCATTTCCTTTAACCTAATAGACATCTGTCTCCGCTCCCTTTTAACTCTCTGAAACTTTCTCTCCAGCAACCCTAAAATCCAATGAGAAGAAGAGGTCTACTGACGCAAAAAACAAAATCCAGGATAAAACGAATCAAAGCGAAAACTGTACCACGTAGTTTTCTAATGAGAGAAACGTCTCTGAACAGATAAAGAATGAGAGCGCGAGGAACCTCTTCTCCGAGCTTGAGTTGTTCTCCGACGAGGAATGTTTATCTTCTGAAAAGGTAAAGAAAGAGACGAAGACAATGAAGAAGACGAATACCCCCAAATATAAAAAAGTAATCATTATTTTTATTATAATAAAAAACAAAATTCAAGGAGTTATCAACAAATCATAAAACGACACGTGGACAGCAGCCGACTTGGAAATTCTCTCTTGAGCCTCGCGGGTGTACGGTACAAAAAAATAACGCGCTATTCACTGTATATCGGCTCGGCTCAGCTTCATCTGGTCAGTATCTTTTACTCTCACATCGGCTTAAACGGCTAAACGATAGGCTAGGTGTTTAATAGTCGTGCGTGCTAGCATATACCTCTTATCGAATGAATGGACGTACAAAAAAATACATTATTATATACGAACTTATTCATATAAATTTGGTCACACGCTTTTATTTCGCTTGTCGTTTGTATATTTTTCAACCACGTTTTATTTAAAAACAAATGGTCCAGCGTTGACCCAATAGTTTGGAAAAAATCAGATTAGATTTTTCCTGAAATGCAATTGATTAATAAATTCGTAAATTTAATTTCGTATTGGAACAATATTATTGTTTCGTATGGCTTTAACGAATATACTTTTTTTATATCTAATTTAGTGATGTCTTTTGTAATTTTGTCATTTGGTGGGTCCAATTAAAGATTAAACAGAGGCCCAAATTTGAGACATGTGCCACGTTTATAATGAAGGACGTGTCCAATTTCGGCAGGCCATAGCTCCAATGGTGGTGGAATTAAGTTGATTTTAATTATTAAAGATATTCAACACGTGAAATATAATGTAAGTTTTGTGAGCTTAATTTGGTCCTACACTCACACGTACGTGTATATATATATAACGTTAATTCGAATAATTCGTTCATTGAGTGTTATATAACGTTTTAAACATATACTATTTGTTTGATATATATTGGAATTATTTGTATATTAAATTATACAGTAAGATAATTAAAACGTATGTAGATAATTTTGTAAGTACTATTTTTCGAGAATGTTGTTGCTCTTTATCCTTTCAAAAAGTTATAAAATTGTTGCATCTTGGCCTAATTATAATAATATTATACATTTTTTTTCTATTTAAATTACTGAATAATTAAAAGTGAATTGTTGAAAAGGATAGGCATTGTAGTGATCGAATAAACTAGTAATAGATGATGGGAGATTAAAGAATTTATTCCATTTATAATTATAAAAAAGGAATATGTATATATATATATATATAAATGAGTTTTTAGAAAAAGGGAAATGTGACCCCCCAAAAAAAAGGGAAAAAAAATAAAGGAAAGAGTGGGTGGATGCCACGTCGGCGAACCCACCAATAACTTTTCTGACGCGACTTTCTCCCAATATTTTATCTCAAAACTATAATATATCTAATAATTTTTTAGATACAGTATTTAAATAAAAATTATATTACATTCTAGCAAGTGGGCTATCTCCAACCATATATTTATAGTTTTTTTTTCCTCTATCCAACCATATATATATATATAAACATAAAAATATGGTAAAGGTCTAGTAAAATATAAATATGATGAAATCGTTTTTATTTTGATAGCTAATTAATGGATATGGGCCAATATTATGTAAGCTAATTAGGGCCCGTTATATAGGCCCATTGGCTTTGTAAAAAAGTTAGAAAAATTGTGGTATTATATAATAATTTTATTATCGTTTGTATCCAAAGACAAATCTCTCTTTATGAATTAATATATTATCCATTGAAAAAAAAAATGGTTCGCCAAAATTAGCAATTTTATTCATTTTCCAAACTCGAGTACATAACTTATTTTCGGCACGTAGACAACTCAAAATGTTGTATGGGATTATAAAGTTTTAAAAATTTGAAAAAGCTGTGAATGAATAATATCAAACATATTTGTAGACTTTTTTTAACTCATACATATTTGTTGATATGTTTGTATAACAGTAACCACTAACCAGTAATTAAATTATTATGTTTGGGGTGTTTTTTTTTAGTTAATGTTTATTAATGGTAAGAATAATAATAAAACAAAGGCATTTATTAATTACATTCGATATAAGCGAAAGTTATTAAATCATATCTTCTCATTCAATACAAAACGTGAAATTTTGGTATATGATTAAATAAATATATATGGCACATTTGGTCTACATAAGTATTATTATTTATTGTGTAGATATCGAGAGATGGGTTGTCCAACTAATATGTGTTGAATAATTTAGCAGTAGAAAAGTCCACGAATTATAATATTATTAAATCTTTGGTTGATACGAAAAAAAAGATAAATAATTGGTCTCTTTTATCATTATTAAATTTGTTCCTTAAACGACAAATGGAAAAGACAAAATAAAATACATAAATATTAAATTCTCACGGTAAAAAAACAATTAAATGCATAAAACTATAAATTATAACAGAAATGGTCCAATTTATATTAATAACTTTGTTTTGTTCTTCGTGTCGTCTGTTTTCGTTGTCTCTCCTTACAAATGCAAATTTTGCATGGACGCACCAAAGACACGTGCACATCTTCAAAATTAATTACAGATTTATAATAAGTTATAAAATATGATTTTATAGTGTATTAAATTCGATATTCGACTAGTAAATCATGATACTTATAATACTTAGATATGTCAATATTGTTAATTTTTTATTTTAGAAAAAAAAACTTTTCAATTCATAGAAAAAGCTAGAAGGATACAAATACAATGCAACCAAAGAGAAAAATGTTGGAAGGTTGTGTGTAATTGTCTTTCGGCCGAGTAAATACGAAAATAATATTATTTTAACACAAGAATCAAATCTCTTCAAGATTTGACAAGTGACGCTGCGATGATACACACTACTTAATAAAAATAAAATAGTTTGTTGTTTTTTCCATTTTATTGATTAAATTTTATTTTTAATTCGTTATTGGATAATATACTACATACTTTTTTGTTAAATAAAGCGTGTCATATCTAGCTACAAAAATTGCTAATTTTTTTGTCTTATAGGTTCTTGATTTTAGTATTTTTCTATGGCACGAAATTTAATTTGGATTTTATAGCATTTAAAGATAATTTTATAAGGGATTTTATGAGGTAAAATGTGATAATATTGTAATTACATCACCATAAATAAATAAAAACAATAAAAAAAAAAGATTTGGCGAATAAAAGCGTATACATCTCGTCTATATAAGGTGCATGAATGATATATAACCACACGTGCAAGGTAGATTTTGTCTTTTGGGTATATCATTGAGTTAGTATAAGATTTAGTCAATAATTACAATCTAAACAGAAAAAAATTATATATATTATTTATATACGTTAGGTACGGCTTCTTTTTTTGGACAAAGGTACAAATTAAAATTTATAATCAAAATTAAAATTGTCTTATATCTTATATGTCAAGTCATCATCAAAATATATTTCATTAATTACATTACTAACTAAACAACGTTTCATGACCATTTACCTCAAGTCTTCAGAACACAACAAATATGAAGAAACAAACAAAAAGTGTATTTTCTAAAAATATATGATATTTTTTGTGTTCATATTTTTGTGGTGGAACTCTAATAAGTAATAACTCACCTCGCGAAGAAAGCGTCAATTCTCATTAATATCCGATAAATCCGTTCGTTGTGTGTATGTGTGTTTTATTTAAAAATATATATATTAAAATAATAAAAAAAATGTGAAAAAAAAAACTAACGGCGGAGAGACAAGGTCACAAAATGCAGAATCTCCGGTGAAAATGTCGGAAGAAAACGAAGTGGTCGTTGACCGGTCTCAACTTGCGGCTCTCACCGACAACTAATATTTGTAACTTAACTAACCCGTTCATTATTGTTACATTTACGCCTTTCTTTTTCTCTCCACTTTTATCGGCACACAATTAAATGCATCAAGGACATGAGTATCTTATTCATATAATACTAAAAAATTATATATAGAACTAATGTTTTAGCCAAATACTATATATACTTGTTGTTGTTGAGCTTTTTACAAAAAAATATTTCATTAAAAGGGTAGTTAGGGATTTAACATTCAACATTATATAAAAGTGGTTGAATGTTTAAGATAATATACTTAACATTGTTTTTTCTATAAACAATTTCTTTTAAAATAAATGAATTTATACTTGCACACACAAAAAAGTATAGATGTATATATGTTGTTTTATAATGAATAAAGAGGCTACATAATTTTTTTTTATTAAATGTTATTGTTTCTAATTCAAACAAGATTAAGGTTGAATTTTAGAAAAACTCACATGTAATCATAAAAAATGTAGAATGACAAATATATCTTTACTATTCATATATTTTTCTAAAGTAATAACTAAATTAAACAACTATATATAAAAATTAACTATTATACACAATCGCATGTTGCTTAAGATAATATTTTTTTATTTAAATAAAAAGGAAAGAGTATATCATTTTGTCATACAAATATGATGTTTTATAACTTTATCACATTAATTAAATATTATACTATCATCTTGCGTATACATTAATACGTTGAATTACTATGAACAAAAGAGTAAGATCGAAGTCATCAATCTCTTGTAAAGCAAAATATGTAATGTGAACATATGGTATATGTTTATATAAAATATTCATATTTATGTAATCAAATCAAACACAACAAAAAAACATTATCTTTTTTTTAACCCACAAAAAACTATATCACGTTCTTATTTTATCATATAAAAAAACAATAAAGAAGATAGAAAATGCAAAAAAAAATATATATATATATAGAAAATGTTAAGCTGCGCTTCCCGTGCTTGGAATCCACATCAAAATCCCTTGAGAATCGTGAAGCACGTTTCTCCACGTCGTCCCTCACTATATAAAATTTAATTTAATTCTAATTTTAGTAAAAATAAATTAAAAACGACCTATATAACTCGTTGACGTGTATTTCATAAAATTTTGTTTTTAAAATTATGAAATGGTCCTACTTTTAAAATATTTCACGAGAAAAGAAAGTCGTGTCTTATGGATCATTTGAGACTTTATCTTAAAAGAAGCTACTGCTATGTAACCAGAGAAAATCGAATAAAAACAACTGTTACATATATATTGTTCCATTTATAAAAATAAATTATAAATCACTTAATAAAAAAAACTCTATGATGAGTCGCACTTCTTACCCAAATTAACCATACAAAATTATAACACGGTTATTATAAAATGGTATATAATCACATCGAACAAATCACATGTAATTAACTGGACGTTGATGGGTTTTAGTAAAGTCAAATCATTATATTATTTTTATATATATAAATCACATTCAAAATTCAAGTGGTAGGGTTTATATGATTATATCACACGGGGATAACACTGTACAGTGGACACCACCATTAAATAGTAACGTTTATATTTTTTTTGTAATTACTTGATTATTTAATTTTTAAAAAGGGTACTCGTAAGTACTTTCTAATCATAATATAATTAGAGAAGCATATATACATATATATGGAATTTGATTTAAAATGGTTGGTATAAAAATGGTGTGTTCTTCGAAGTTATCGAAAATTTTATTTATTATTTATTATGATTTCGATTTGATTTGAAAAAAAAAGATAGAGAATAAATAACCGGCGTGCCCGACAAATATCTTTAACTTTTAATTTAATTCAATTTTAATATTTTTTCTTCTTCTAAAATTGAAAAAGATAGAAAGTTTATTTAGGTACGTAACACTATAATGCACCTTTGTTTGGTCCCTACTTTTGAACTTCAGTGTAGTTAGTAACTTTTGTGGCAACTTCTAGTTCCACACTCACACACACACACGTAGATAATTTTAATGTTTTTTCATTAGATACACAATTTTTTAGCAACAACATAAAATTAAACGTATTTCACTCATATTTAACAAATAAAAAAAGAAAATTAAATTAAAGACTTTGTGTATCGAACTTTAAAGAATGTTTAACTGCTCAAAATTAGAAGTAAATATAAATATATACAATATAATGAAATAAATTTGATAGTAGCAAGTGTCATATTTGCTTCTCCCGGTAATGCCATAACTCAGAAGCCTTGACATTGTTTTTGTCAGTTTTATGTCGCACGTGCGATTTCCTTCTCTCTTTATACTAGATTTTTTTTTATTATTATTATTATCTTCGTTTTAAATAATTATTTACCTTTTGATTAAAATAATTTATGGTTAAAAAAGAATTAAAAAAAATATAGTGAAACCAATTCATATGGGACTAAATAAAACAAAGTGACATTAATAACATGAAAGCGATACAAGTAGAAGAAGACAGTGCCCCGAGTTTATATCCGTACGAATTTAATACATATATTTATCTTTTTATAAATTACTGTTTTTGTTTTCGTTTTTACTTTTGTATTTTTGTCTATATGTCAAGTTACTTTACTTTTCTATTTATTCTTGTCATTTGTCATACATCAACTGAAAATAAATGTTATATTAATAATATTTTTTTTTAATAAATTAATAATATATTTCCCCCGATTGAATATTTGATTTTTCTTTTGCCCTCACATTGTCTTAAAGCAAATTCATTTTGTTTTCTTCCGGCTTGTATTAATATTTTTAATATACATATACACTAAGATAGAATTAAATTAAATATAAAATATACAACAGAAATTAAATAAAAATACGATGATATTGTAAAAATTTCTTTTTAGTTCTCTAGAGTTAGATTCCACTTAGCAGTAGTAGTTGCATTTAATTTTTATTTTCAACTAATCAAAAGGGTTTATGATCTATAAAAAACAAATTATTATAATAATAATGTGTAAATGAGAAATGCACACGCACACACATATCTAGAGTTAGGTGTTGCATATAATATATAATGAACCTAGTACCTGTATCACATTATTAATCATACACTATAATAATTGA
Source organism: Aethionema arabicum (assembly GCA_000411095.1). Classification (NCBI taxonomy): domain Eukaryota; kingdom Viridiplantae; phylum Streptophyta; class Magnoliopsida; order Brassicales; family Brassicaceae; genus Aethionema; species Aethionema arabicum. The sequence goes on along the minus strand of KE152444.1, from coordinate 8,182 downwards.
ATTTTGATCTGTATCAATTACGAAATCATAGTGGAAAAAAGTAGCTATAATGAAGTGAAGTGACTAATAAGTAATAAAACAACCCCACATTAAATTAATATATATAACAACATTTATTAAGTTATGTCCATCATGTAGTGTAAAGATTCTTAAACATAGTACCAATTTAGATAGAAAAATATATATTTTCTTGTACTTGATTTCAGTGAATCATCATTATACAAAGTACAACAACATGACTCTACAATTATACTTATATAACCATACATTTATATATATTTAGTATCATACTAATAATAATAATACTATAATATATACATAGTTTATTAAATTGTAATTTATTTAGAAATAGAAAGGGGGAATTTAAGATCAAGCCAGATTTGTTTAAAGACATTGATGATAATGTCGTGATATTCGTCTGAATTCAGACATAGATAGCAAGCGAGTAATTCTTCTAAATCTTTTGAAGCTCTAATTTTGTTTTCTACGATCATTTCCATCATCGATTCCTTGAAATCTCGTTTGGGATCTAGTGAAGTTTTCACCACTGCTCTGCTTCGCCGTGAATTTAGCGTCGAAGACGATGATGCGCTTCTACTCGTTGATTTCCTAGCTGAAATCCGCGGCGAGCGTAGTCTGAGTCGGATACCCGCCGGAGAATTTACCGATGATCGCTTTGCCGGGGTGGATTTGGTTATGATTGGGCGGAGATCGAGTTTTGTTGGTGTTAATGTTGGGGATTTTGGTTTAATTGAGCTACAGGGGCTAGTTGTTATGTCTAACGATGACTCGTCAGGGATTAGAATTTGATCGGAGCGAAATTCCGGCGAGAAGGAGCCGGTTCCGGTGGTAATGCTATCACCGGAAGTCGTTGAGAAATCTAATTGTGTGATGAAGTCAGATTTTCGTTGACTACAAGTCTTTGTCCGGCAGCTGCAGGTAGAGGATACGGCGGAGGAAGGTATTAGCTTCGGATCCGCCGGAGATTTCATTGCTGGTGTAGCACGGTGCCGAGGTTTGTTTCCGGGGGACTTTACCGGCGTATCATCGGCGGGAGAGTAAGACGGCGTCGTTTTGTCAGGTCTTGAGTAGTAAGAAGAGCGTCGAGACTGTTGTAAGCGAGGACTACGTGTCGTTGTAGTGGAGGAAGTAGAGACTGCGTGGTGTTTCTTGTTTGAAGAAGGAGATAGTGTGGTGTTTTTTTGCTTCTGTGGTTTCCTTGATGACTTCCCCATATCTTTAAGCTTGTAAAACCATGCGTTAGGGATTAACTCAGATAACTTAAACTTGTAATTACCCATTTAATCACACTTCTAATCACTGATTTAGATTAGAGATATTCCTCTCTTTCACAAAACAAAAAGAAAAAAAGTCCTTTTTTTAGAGAGAGAGAGTAAGGAGATGAAAAAGAGAGAAAGCGAAGAGAGGAGAATATAAAGAGAGAGATGGAATGTGGGGTCCATAGAGTACGTGTAGGGTCCACATACGTAGAAAAATATAACAAAAATGAAAAAAGGGATTAGAAGAGGTATAGGTGAGATACTCTCTATTTTTATTTGATTTTGTGTTAGATTATGTTTCGCCTTTCATTTTTCATCACTATTTTATTCATATTGACATTTGACACTGACACTTTATTATATTATTTAATTCAACTTTTTTTGTAATAAATAGTTTTGCATCGAAGAAAAATATATTAGAGCGACAATAGCATTATATTGTATATATTCTATAGTTTAATTGCGTTAATTATAATCTTCTACGAGATTATAAAATATTGTTCCTAAATTTACGTCATTGAATTAAATGTTTTCGATAAATTATAATTCAAAATAAAAAATATGGAAGCGTGCGAAATAACTCTTAACATTACGTGTATGTTGTTATATTTAACTAATGGGCCTAATTTATTCGGCCCAATACATTAGAAAATGGGCTTTATTGTCTTCATAATATATTACCGAGAAAGTCCAAAACTTTTAATTCTTATGTACCACGAAAGATCGAAATATTAAGGCCTTCTCCAACGGGAGTACCTTAACTAATTTTTTAACAATAAAAAAATAAAATAAAAAAAAAATAGAAAAGAGAAAGCAAAAAAAGAGAAATCGATTCTTAGATAAGCGATTTAAGCACCAGTTTTTAACTCTTTTTCACATTTGTTAATTTTTCATTGGCTCATTTATATAATATAAAATTAATATTTAATAATTTATTAAAATAATAATATTTTTATTTTTTGACACCCCTCAAACAATTTAAGCGATGGAGTTGCTCTAATAAACTAACTGTATACATTAAAAAGCGAAAGTAAAAAGGATTGTTGCGAATTGACAATAATGTCAATTTTCCCAATCATTATCGCTCTTTTTTGGCAACATGCTATTGCTTGTGTGTAAATTGGTTTGTCTTATGTATTGGTGACTTGGTGTGCCTACTTTCTCATTTTACCTTTTTTTTTTGCTTTTGTCTTTACTAAAATGTAGTATCTCCTACTTATTATATACTTACAGGTGATTTTTTTTATAATTTTTTATTCTTTCAAATTCAACCAGTTTTATACAAATAGTCCGTGACTAAAAGTGTTTGACAGATTTTGAGTGAATTCAGTCTTACTTGATGATGTAATAATTTTTTTTTTGTACTCAAGATGATGTAATCATCTAAAAAGAGTACAAATTTATTCAAGGAAGACACCAAGGAAAAACGTGAAGCTTATTTCATTATTTATTTCGATGGTATCGACTTCACGTACTTTACACTTGTCTTTCTTTGACTTTCAAAGTATAGTTTGTAACATTTGAAATGTAAAATCTACGAAGGATTATACAAATATTTGATGTAAAATCGATTGTTTAATCTTCTTGACATACATTAACAATTACATCTTATATATAACTAATACTTGTAAATGAATCACTTAAGAAGAGTAACAACAGCTTTGCTTCGTTTTTGTTTCTTCTTACAAATGTAAATCTTTCAAATCATTGTAAAAAAAAAAAAATTGAACTTTACACAGAAATAAAAAGAGTAAAAGAAATAAAAAATCAAGAAACAGGATTAAATATCCTACTTGGTGATGGTACTATAATGCTCTGCGTTTCCACCGCCGTTACTTGGCTTTCTCCGCCGTGTTCTACACCAGCAGCCCACCGTCTTAAATACCTCATCAACGACGCAGCTTTTCTTCCTCCTCTCGCTGTTCCTGTCCCTATCATTTCCCAAATTACCCTCTCTATCCCTGGTATCGCCGCCATCTCTGCAACTAGCTCCGATCCTCCTTTCCGGCACATTGTCACCAACGTCGCTGCTGCACTTTCCCTTGTTGTATCTGCTCCTTCTCTTAGTAAGTCTCCCAATAGCTTTATGAGACTAAATGCGGCGGAGACTGCCATTAATCCTCCTCTTCTCACTACTGCCTCAACGACAGCTACTGCCTCCTCTGGAAGCTCTCTGAAAGCTTGTCCGGCGGCTTCTACTACTCCTGCTTCAATAAATCGGCCTACGTTTTCTCTCTCAGCGGCTAAGTTAAGGATAGCTACAAATGCGTCTCTTTTAGAGCTTGTAGGACCTTGTTTTGCTAGCTCGACTAATCCGTTTACGACACGTGTTTTTCTCCCGAGTTTTCGTTTGTATGATGAAATCCCGGCTAAGCTGAAAAGTGTAGCGGCGGCATTGGCTTTAGCTTCCCATGTGGCGCCTGAGCGGAGAACTTCGATGATGCCGTTTAAAGCTCCATCTGTTTCCATGATTCTTGTTTTGTTCTGTTCAAGGATTGAGAGGTTGAGGAGCGTTGTGACGGCGTTTACTTGGAGGTTTGGGAACTCCTTACCTATATCCGAGCCTAGGTAGCGAAGTAGCTTTGGTATGGCTCCAGCTTCGGCTATGCAGGCTCGGGCCATTGAGTCTGACTTGGCTAACGCGCGAAGCTCGTAAACGACAGCGTTTGACTCTGTAGCTGTAGATGGAACGGAGAGCTTTTCGATTAGAAATGAAACCATCATCCTTGTAAACTCCATCGCCTCTTTGCAAGGCACTGGTTCTCCAACGTTATCGCCGGAGAAATCGAAGGCTATTTTCTCATCACGGCACCACATCACGATTAGATTCTTCAAGGCACGATTGGATATGAGGTTGGTGTGTTTGAGGATCTGACCGGTCTTTGGGCACGTGTTGTGCCCCGATTGGATCCAGAGATCGATTGACTCGCGATCGTAAGTCTGGCCGGTGGAAACCACCGCCGGATCCCGCATCAGCTCTAGTGTGATCGGACATCGGAAGTCTGCGGGTATGTTTACATCTGATAACGACTTGTGGCGGCGGAAATCTGGAGACGGAGATGGCGTCGAGGGACCGTATAACACACACTTGGTGTAACGCACGAGTCCGATGAGAGACGCTGCTGTAGATTTAGATCTCTCATCGATCTGATCCTGGATTTCATCCTCTAATCTCTGGATTTCATCCGTCAAACTAGTAGAATCCCCAAAACCTAGGTCGTTGACAATCTCGCTAAGCCTTGAATGATCAGGGGGGATCTGGTTATTGATTCCGCTGATAATTTCTAACACCTTCCGGCGAAGATTCTCATCCCGTGGCTCCACGAACGGAGTCGAATGGTCGCATTGTTTTCTCACGAGAATTATAAGATCTTCAGCGTCGTCACTAAGATTGAAATCTTCGACAGGTAAAATATCGAGAACAGTTGATAAATCAGCGATCAGTTCATGAAAACTGAAGGCAACGTTTTCGATCTGCGTTAGCAACCATAGTTTACTTGTTCGTGAACAATCATCGATCAAAGTTTTCATACGTTGCATAACAATTAACATTTCTTCAAAACAAAGTTGAGCCGATTGCGTATAAACAATCTGAGATCGAAGAAGCTCCTCAAAAACAGCCGCCAATATCTTGACCTTGCGTAAAATCGAGAGAGAATTTCGTGTTAAAATGAATCTAAGAGGCTGCATAGAAGAAATCTCCACAGAGGCGAGAAACAGAGACCGAGTTAATTTCGCATCTGACAACTTAGGAGAATCGAATGATTCGATAACCAACGGCCGTCGTTTTCTCGTCGGGAAAACATCAAGAGTAACAGCCATGAGAGATGAATACTAAGATCTTCGAATTATTTCAGAAAATCACAAATGATTGAAAGGGAAACGAAGACGACGATGAAGAAAAAGAAGAAGGAAGAAGAAGAGTTTAGCGGTAGTTGGTTACAGAGATAAGCTAAAGTCGAGACAGAGCTGGCGTTTGAATTTCTTTTTTATTTTATTTATTTTAATTCATATAGTATCTATTTTTTAATATATAAATAAAAATAAAAATAAACGATGGCTCGTCGGAGATGATCGGTTGGGAGGAAGAAGCCAATAACAGCCGTTAGATTTTGAAAGAGTCGTACGCAGTCTTACATAGCCGCCGAGAGAAGGTCAAAACCCAATTAAAACTTAAGATTTTTTTAATCTAATAAAGGAATCAAACATTCTTTTATTGACTTTTTATTTATTTTTTCCTCTTCAAAATTTGCATTTTTATTGACTTTTTTTAGATTATATCAAGTTTATTTTAATCTACTTGGATTATTTTTTCTTCTGGTTAATGCTAATTTACCGATTATAATATATTTTGTGGAGGAATGGTATGAAATTTGATGACATAAGAATGCACCGGTTGGTATAAGTTTGTTAGATGAAAGAATTGATCTCGTCTTTCACTAATAAAATAAAATAAAATACCCCATGACTAATCATTATAATTTTATATCAATTGAATTGGTTGTGCTGGCTTTTTCCACTTTCCGGTGAATCATTGTATATTTATTTAATATATATAATTTCCTTTTTTTTAAGTAAGTTCATTTCCCTTTAAAGCAATGTTTTAATTTTTAAGATATTTTGCATTCAAGATAATTAGTTTTAAAATCATTAAAAAAAATACTTTCCTTTTTGAAAACATACATATATATACACACACATACAAACTTAAATGTGAGTAAATAATACATTAGTTGACTCTATATAACAAATGGAAACAATAATCTATAAGTTATAAGGATCACACCACTAATCCACTACAAAATACTATATTCCTAAGTGCATACATTAAGCCTATTTCATTTTTCTTATATAGGGTTTAACTTATTAAATTTCATCAACACCAACAGTATATTAATAATAAGTTGGTTATTATAATGGGACTATTTGGGT
>KE152442.1:3468-13734 GCA_000411095.1 Aethionema arabicum | reverse complement strand
CCTCTCTGTGAGATTTCTTCGTTTCTCCAGCTTCGTACCGATCGGCACAGCCTTCTGCCGATCGGTACAACTCCTCTGATCCCATTCCTTTATGAATTTGTCCATTTTCTTTGGTTTTTGCTCCCATTTGAACTTGTATCCTCTTAGTTCTTCTCCTGCTCTTCCTAAACCGCTATCGCACCTGTAATGTACCTATATACATACTAAAGAAGAGAAAACAAACCGAAAGCAAACCTAAAATCATGCCCAAAACACAGCATATCACACTACAAATTTGCAAATGAGAAATATATTTCTTATAAATTTAGTTGAATCATGAGATCCTCTCATTTGTTCATGATTTCTTTTGTTTTCGTATCCCTAATTATATTTCATATTCAAGGTATTATAACTAAATTTTTATTTTTTAGATTAATTTCTTAATTTTTGTTACACATTGATTATTATCGCTATTCTCTTAAATAGTAATTCGAGTAGTTGTTAATTTTAAAATTATGTTTTAATATACGGTTTTTTTTATTTAAATGTTTTTATATGAAATTTAACAAATTGTATTTTTGGTTGGCATACGAAATAGACGTGAAAGCTCAAGCTAATCCCTGTTGGAAGACAGGAACTTATCCAAATTCAGCATGCCCCAAAGATGGAGCTGATGACTGCTTCCGAATATTTAAGAAAGAAGGCAAAAACCCTCAATTTTGTTATTGTTTTACTCGATCTAACTCAAAAATATGTGAATGTAGAGTTTGTTAAACTTAACTATAAAAAAATCTACTTACAGATAAATAAAATAGAAAAAAATAAAATTTATCATTACTATGTAATTAGATAAATAAGTGTTAAAAGTTATCTCTAAGACACTGGAGTTCGACTTCACCAAACAACATATGACTATCCATTTAATTGGTATTTCAGTTATTGGACAGACTTGTGGTCCAACAGACCAAAAAGATAAAAAAAAAGAATAAGTAATGTGAGACTTTGCAAAAATAATCGCCACTTTTATTTCAATGTATTCAAAAAAAATTGAAGTTTACTTATAAATAAATGAAAATAAAATTATAAGATTTTTTTAGATTTGACATGTTAGATAAAATAATTAATATTAAAACTCGACTACTTTTTATTTTATTTTTGTAGAACAAAATTATTTACGAGTATAGTTAAAACACAGTCTCCTAGCTCCAATATATATTAAATTTAAGGAAATAAGGAAAATGGTAAAATCAACCACGGATTTTGTCAATTTGGTCAAAAAAATCACCAACTTTAAAACTAGTTTTTAGACCTCCAATTTTGATAACCGAAGTTTTTTAAACTTTACTACATTTTTTTAATTAAAATTAATTTTTTAATATAAAATTTAACTATAGTTTCAAAATTTAACCAAAAAAACATATATTCTAAATTTGAATTAACTAAACTATAATTGCAAATTTAAATTTAAATTTAAATTTTGGTTAAAAAATCTTTAATAATCCTAGTTCGAGACATCCGGTGAACCGTAATCTCTATGCTACAAGGTTCACAAGGATCATTACGGAGTCTTCCGCTACTCGAAATTTGGTCTTAATCATCTCAATTTAATGCTACAACCTTCTATGTTACTCCCAGGTCAACCTTAGGTCTCCTCATCTAGGTTTATATCTTACTCCAGTGTATTATTTTTAAATTACATATGTTTTCTCTAAGCTCTTCATGTGTAATTTTTTTGCCACAACCTCCCATTGCGATAACAAACATATTAACTGTTTTACCGAAAAGAAAAATATGGTTTTTAAATTCAACGCTTTGATAACTAAATTTTATACATCATAAATTTTGATGGTCTAACTTTTTAAATAAAATTTAAACTATAACCAAAAAATTAAATTTTAGTCTCAAAATTAAACAAAAAATATAATCTAAATTTGAGTTAATTGAACTATAATTTCAAGTTTAAATTTGATATTGAAGAATCCAGTTTATTAAAGTTTACGATTAAAAAAACTCAATTATCAAATTTTAGAATTTTAAAAATAATTTTGATGATTAAAATTTTTTTACTAAATAAAAATAGTTGGAAGATAAAATAACATAAACCATATAAACCAATTTAGAAACCATATCAACTTTAACATATATATAAACATGTAAACACACAATTTCTATGTGTCTATATGCAGACACGTTTTATGCATTTCTATATACGTACATGAACTTTTTTCTGCTTAAGTTATTGTTGGTTTAGAGGTATAAACATTATTTATTATTATTAATAATCACAAAATTAATTAACAAAAACAATTGTAAATATAAGGGAGCCATTTGAGTTTTGGTGAAGTGTTTGAGATTAGCTCACATGTCATCTGTGCAGAGAAACGATATAAATCTCCTTCGATTAAACTCTTGATACAATCTCGTTGTATTTTGACACAATCATGTTACGGTGCTAATTAATAGATTAACCACTTATCTAAAAAAAATAATATACAGGAGACTATCCCTTTTTTATACAAATAAGTGTAATTCTTCTATAAAACTATATATATATGTATATATTTCTGTTATATATATTTTTGTTAACATGTACATTGTTGCCAGAGTCATTTCCACCAATTTTCTCACTTGGAGTCTTTCGTGCATTGGTTAGTAGAAACATCCAGATTGGTATATAACTGGAAAATACATATTGGATTGTTAATTTTGTCTTACCATAATATTATATGTTATCGAAAAATAATTAATAATGATAATTGAATTTACAAAATAAATGTTTATCATTGGGCCGGGTTGATTGGGAAATGTTTTAGCAGAGCTGTAGCAAGAGCTATAAAACGGTAAGCTACTAAAGTTGTAACCCTCTGAAATTTATATTAAAATTATTTGATTAGTAGAAATATGAGCTTTTAGACGTAAATTATTAAAATAGATTTTTTATTAAATATATATGGGTAATTATTATTTTTTTTATTATTTAAAGAACTTACAGATGTTCTTGAAAAACTCTAACGAAAAGCTTAGATGTGATGAGCTTTTAGAGGCCTTCAAAACGTTGTTTAAAGTTTTACCCAATCAACCTCTATGGTTGACAAATAATATACTTTAGGATAACACTAGTTGTGTAGTGGAGATGATTAATTCTGGATCTTAAATTAAGACAATTAAAGATTAATTGAACCGTTCTTAAAAGTCTAACTATTTTAAAAGACCAACTAGTTATAATTAGAGATAAAGAGCTGTCACTTAAATTCTCAATCAAGGAAATTATAGAACAAAAAATAAAAGCATTATGTTATAGATTTAATTTTCTTATAACCTCATATTTGATTGTTTTTATAATGTTTAATGAGTCAAAATTTTAAAACATTTAATTTGGTTTTTACAATTTAATCTTATTAAATATAAAATTACAAATTGAAATTTAAAAACATTATAAAAATAACTAAAATTAATTTAAAATTAAATAAAAATGAAATACAATTTTGTATATTCTTTCATGTTTTTAATCATAAATTTTGGATAAGTTATTAGATGAATTTTAAGTGATTTTTGGTGTTGTTATCAAAACACGTTCGGGTTTAATTTGCCTATAATTAAAACGTTAGGGGTTTTCTTACATTTTTTCAAAAGTGATGATTTAATCGGTGGAAACGTCAAATCCTACAGTTTTTTTTTGCATTCATCCCAATTCTTTTAATATATTTTTTGGTATATATATATATCCAACCAAACTTGTAATTACAAAATATCCCTAGTTTACTCCATGGCACGGTCTGCTCTGTTTTTGTTCTTTCTCTCTCTAGCTTTAGTCTCCATTGTAAATTGTCGTGTTCTGAGTAATGAGTCTGAAAAAAACTCCATCTTGATTTCTGATGGAGTCCAAGATGAGTTTAATCTGAGTCTTGATTCGAGTAACGCGTGTATTCACGTGTACGGATTTCTGCCATGTGCAGAAAATGTACAAGGTTATGTCTTTCAAGTTTTCTCCTTTGGAAGTCTTTTAATCATAGGAGAATATTTTTTGTCGAAAGGAAGGTCTAAACTCTTCGTCATCTTCGAGGTCGGTTTCTATGGTGGAATCATCTTCCCTTTGCTTACAATGTTTCCAAGAATTGCTCTTATGCTCTGTAAGTTCTTGATCTCTTTTTTTTTTTGATTTTGAATGTTTCGAATACAATGAAAGATTTGGTGTTGATCTTTTAGTGTTGTTTATGAGTTAGTAATGAGCGATAACGATAAAAAATTATGTTTGTGTTTGTGGTTGATTTTTCGATTTTTTTTGTGAAGATATGTAGTTGAAATTTGTTAGTGAAATTTTCAACTAACCCATTAAGATGGTGATGGTTTGGAAAAAAGTTTTGATGATAAAAAGAATTAGTAATTAAAAATTACAAAATGAGATTTTTTTTAGCCTTTTGAATTTTAATGGGTTAATCGTTGAAATTTGTTGGTCGAAACATGTAGCTCTGACTTACCGCTCAACATGCTCATGCCCATGTTGTTTGTTTAATAACATATTATTTGACAATATAAGTCAACTATTAACAATTAGAGGATTTGCGAAAAATACACATTTCATTAAGTGTATTTTCAAAAATACTCAAATCTAAGAAACAAGGGTATTTTTGGTTTGCACTAATGAATTTGTGTATTTTTGCAAACCACCTACAAAATTAAACATTTGGAACTCTTAATGTTTTGAGTTTTTTTTTGTGTTTTGAATTTTTACTGTATTGAATTTAAAGTAATTGATTGTTGAAACTTGTCGCTGAAATCTATAGCCGAGATTTGCTGCTAAAGATATTGATTTGGTAACAAGTTTTGAAAAACAAATCAACAACTTAAAATTAAATGTTAAAAGTTTTACTTTTTTGAATTTGAAGTCAATAATTCACCACTAAAACATATTAAAAAAACTAATAATTTGTATTTAAAAACATGATTTCATAGCTGTTATAGCCATCATTTGTCCATGGCTAATACCAATGTAAACTAATACCTTTGTCTTGGCTTTGATCTCAGCAACGGGGCTAACCGGAACCCGAGAAGGTGCAAACTCGATGGTGGGTAATAACGTTGGAGTTACGGTCGGATACACTGTCTTTGCCCTCACAATGCAATGGGGAGCTTGCGTTGTTTTTGGCTTATCTGGTTCAGATAACTCCATCAGACAACACTATAGAACTAACTCCGTAAGATTTTTCTATGTTTTTATTCCTAAACTATCATATGTCATTTTATTCTTATACAAACTTTAAATTTTCTATTTATTTTAACTAAACCAACGTCTAACCCAAAAAATTGTCAATTAAACCAACCAAACTAAGCTAAAAAGTGAAATATTTTATTAGAGATTCAGATGATAATATATGTTTTAATTACGATCCCGAAATTGTGTAAAAATACTTGTGTCACATTCTCCTCTTAGGTAAGAGGTCGCTGGTTCGGACCGGTCCTGACTATACACTATAGATCTAAAATTATGACTCATTTTGTAAAACTAGAATAATTGTTTTATGGGTTGGGTATATTTTTTTCAATGATTAATTTCATGATTTTTTTTTTGTGTAATTGGGTTGATATAGATTTATGGATCGAGATTGGTTTGAGATATAGTTTTTTTGGGGTTATAGTACATTTTGGTTTAATTTGATCAATTTAGTTGAAAAAAAATTCAATTTGTGTAAATCTAGTATGACATATAAAAGTTGATGGACTAAAAATAAGAACTCTAAAATCTGTAAAATACACCATTTCTCCATGTTTTTTTTTGTGGTAGACATTTAATAAAAATGTGTAGAATCATATGATATAACTTAAAACATTATATAACAGGAAGTAACAAGTCCAAGACGTAGTTCTTACAGAAACAAACTATTGAGAGACCTTGTTGGTATGTTATAATCACTTTTAGATTAATTGTGAATTCATTTTTTTATTTTTTTTTTAAATTCGACCCACGTATTTTGGTGTCTAATTAATTGTGTATGCAGAATCTAGCGTAGAAGCAGATCCTAAGAACAAGAAAGTGGCTGGGATTATGCTTTTGACAATATTACCCTTTATCATGGTTACATTTTCAGAGATTTTTGATTCCAAAACTTGGAAAAATGTCATCGTCTTGATCACTCTTATAGTCTCTGCATCTGCAACTGTCTTCTACTTCGTGTATTCGGTATGGTCTCTCACCCATTTTTCCCCATTACTAATTTAATAACTACTTGTTGTAAATTTTAATTTATATAAAATGAATCTTAGGTGTTTTAAAATATGATCGATTTAGATTATACCATGAAAAATGTTATTAATAAAGACAATAAATTTGAAGCAAAAACTCATGATTTGGTTTGTGTACATCACCAAGTATTTTCGAGGTTTTGGTCTTTTTTTTTTTAATCAAATCGATAACATTTGAAAAATTAATGATTTATTTTAGGGTTATTATATTTTAGACCCTAAACTATTTTTGTTAAAAAAATGATGTGAAAAAAAAAACTTTGTTTAGTGAAAAAGACCCTTAACTATGAAAAGGGTTTTTTTAAACCATAAATATGATAACTGAGTGTTTTAAATTGAAATCTCAAATTTAAACTTGAAATATAGTAAACTAATCGAAACTTTGGATTATATTTTTGGGTTAAATTTTGAGACTACGGTTTAATTTTTTGTTTAAAATTTAATTTTGATTTTATAAATCTAGTACAAGTTAAAAAAACTGATTATCAATGTTTAATGTTTAAAATCCCATTTCATAGTTAAAGGGTTTTTTCACTGAACGAAAATAATTCAAGATTTAAAATATCATAATCTATTTATTTTAATCTAGCCTTTGAAATGATGTTTTTGATACTTGTCAGTACTTTGATACCGGGGACCAAGAGAAGAGCTTAGATCACGCGAGGTTTCAGCTCATGTCGGAAGTTCATAAACACTTGCAGAGCTTTTCACCGCAAAGACTTGTAAGAGATGGAGAACTAAACAAAGAGAGCTTAAAAAGGTTATATAAGTCTCCAATATTCTGATCCAAATTGGACCAACAAATGCTTCATTGCTTACTTTTGTTGTTTTGTAGTTTGTTCGACAAATTCGACGTAAACAAAGACGGAAAGCTTCAAATTTCAGAGTTAAGAGAAGTGACTGTTGAGTTTGGTATGCTTGGGAGACTAAACTGTGACATACCTGAACTTGTGGAGACATTACTTATGGATTTCGATCAAGACAACGATGGGGAAATAGACGAGACTGAATTCGAACAAGGAATCCAAAAATGGTTAAAAGAATACAAATTTGATTTCGAAAACATCGAGTCTCGAAGAAGAGATGTTGGAGTTTTGAAGATGGAACCACCAAAGGAAAGTCTTGTGGTTAAGTTATTCTCAAAGAAAACTTGGGAAGCTTTGAGTAAAGTCATTCTTGGGATACTAATAGTCTTGTTTCTTGCAAGACCATTTATGATGAACATCGAACTCTTGTCTTCATCAGTTGGAGTTCCTTCCTTTTATGCTATATTTGCAGTGATTCCATTGGCTAGAAACTTAAAGAATGCTTTGTCTGCTCACTTTTGTCGCAAGAAAGACAAGGCTAGAATCGCATCTGATACATTCTCCGAGGTTAGCATGTTTTCTGTTCCATTTAACTAAGGGTATGTTCGTTTACCTGTCGTAGACGCTAGCTACTAGTTACAATGGCGGGCGACAAACAACTAGTGTTGCTAGTTTAGTTGTCGTCCGCGACCAACGATGAAGTCATGCTCATTTATGTGTCGTTCATTTGTTGACAAGTTTCGATCGGTCACCATCTATTTCAAATTGCTGAAAATTTTAGCGTTTAGTTTTCTACCAACGAGGGTCCTGTCGTGGAACTTGTCATCATGACATGTTAACTGAGGGGTTGTTCGTTTACCTGTCGCAAACGCAAGCAACAACGATGTGCGACAATTAGTGTTGTTCGTTTAGTTGTCGTCGACAACCAGTGAAGAAGTCATTTTTATTTATTTGTCCTTTATTCGGTGACAAGTTTTGGCCACCAACGATTTAAAATTCAAATTGCTGAAAATATTAGCGTTTAATTTTCTGCTGGTGAGTCATGTCGCTGAAACTTGTCGGCGTGGCATATAAACTAACATATTCAGCGACATAACTTAGTGACAATACTCAAAGTAAATCCGAACCAACGGAAATAAAACAAACATATATTTCCGTTGTTGTCACTCGGAGAAAAAAAAGTCCTAAGTTAATGCCCTCAAATTTTTGTTGTTGTTGTTGTTGTGTTGCAGATCTATAGAGATGTAACAATGAACAATCTATTAGGCATGTCGATTATATTGGCGGTGGTATACTTTAGAGGATTGGAATGGGATTACTCAACAGAAGTTGCTATTGTAGTGGTCGTGGGGCTTATGATTGGTGTCCCAGCCTATATGAAAAAGACTTACCCCTTCTGGATCAGTGTTCTGGCTTTTACTCTCTACTTTGTCTCTCTTGTCCTTATCTTTATTCACTTTAACTCTATAGGCAACAACTAAACTCTCACCTTTTCAAGAGTTTGCTAATGTTTTTTTTTTGTTTTTTTTGGTTTTTTTTTTGGTTTTTTTTTTGGTTTTTTTTTTGGTTTTTTTTTGCCATATCTTTGTATACCATATATATGGATATTGCCATTTTTTTGTAAATGTGAAATATCTATTCTAGTTAAAATATATTCGGAGACAGCGACGGAAATTTATGTTTGTTTCGTCGTTGAACATGGTCGTTTACCTATCGCTAGTTCAGTAACAAGTCTGAGCAATTAAAAATTAAATGCTAAAATTTTTAGCGATTCGAGATTTTAAATCACTTATCGCCGAAGTATGTCTCTAATCATGCGAGAGGTAAACAAACGAGATTTTGTCGTTGTCGCTCGTCATCGGTGAGTACTCGTTGCTCGTCACCGACGACGAGGAAACAAACAGACGAATATACCTATATAGGTGTCTTGTTTATCTATATAAACCCTTGCAGGCTTATTATTGTAATTCAATATTAATTGTCTATATGGTATCAGAAGATGACATTATTTTATTATTATTTTGTTTTTCGCCAACATGTATGTCCCCATCGTGTCTCGGACTATATCTACGCCCACCGGTCAATAGATTAGTAGAAACATCCATATTGGTATATAAATGGAAAATACAAATTGGTATAACATGAAAAATATTATTATTATTAGTCATTTTGTTTGACACATAATATATGTCATCTTAAAATAATTAATAAGGGTATTAATCTTTTTTTTACCAAATAAATGTTTATTTTGCTTAACAAATAATACATAAGATATTAACAAAAAATAATAATATAAAGGAGATTAAAATGTTTATCATTTTCTTTAATTCAAATAAGTGTAATCTTCTATAAAACTAAATTTTTTTTTTCTGTTATATATTTCTTTGGGTAAAAAAATAACCAAATAAATATTCACCATGGAGCAAAGATGTAGAATTCATGATGTCAAAGTCATCAAGTCGTAGGATTTATGATTATTTAAAACCTAAAGTTTATTTTAAATTTCGTTTAACAAATAACATATAATATATATAGGTATACAATAATACACGTATCATTATCTACAAATATTATCTAATGTTAAATGAATGTAATTTCTTATAACATATCATTTCTAAATAATCTATAGTAATTAAACAAATATTATCGAATTTATAACTTCTTTATAATCATATTAAAAATACCGCACCACAGCATGGATGGATATCTTTCCATACAACGAACTTCATAGAGCTACATAGTATTGTCTCTCATAAAAAAAATAGCATTACTTTTCTCTCATGATTGGCTTTTAATTTAGGATATTTTAATGTCTAGTTGTGTAGTGGAGATGGTTGATTTAAACAATTAAACCTTAAATTAAGACAATTAAAAAGTTAATTGAACCGTTCTTAAAACTTAAAGTCTTACTATATAAAAAGACCACCTAATAATAATTGGAGAGAAAGAGCTGTCCCTTAAATTCTCAATCAATTTCATGGTTTATTGCAAAAAAAAACCCAACCTATTGGTCAAACGACAGAAAAAACATCACATTTTAAATGTGCAAGACTGAAACCCGATCTATATACTAAATAGCAAAAAAAACCTATACTCTTACATCTGTCAAAATGTTTACAAAAATACCCCAAAACTATAAAATTTGCAAAAAAAATCTATAATTTTGTTACAAAAAATTTATTTTTAAAAATGTGAAATTGCTCCTAAGTTTATTTCAAATTCAACATAATTTAACTAAAAA
>KE152441.1:51062-77655 GCA_000411095.1 Aethionema arabicum | reverse complement strand
TTTTCAATTTTAATCTACACCATTAGATTTAAGAAAATTAATCTTAACCATTGATTATAAGTGGTTATTACACGAAAAGGTGTTATCAACCACTTGTATCTTTTCAGTTTTAATCTAGACCATTAGATTTAAGTAAATTAATCTTAATCATTGATTTTATTGGTTATTAAACGAAAAGGTGTATATGTGTTATCAATGACATCCATACAATTTTAATCTCAACCATTGATATAGATTGATGACATCATCAATAGTTTTGAAAATCAATCACAACCGTTATATTAAAAATGATGACATCATCAGTCCCTAAAACTCAATTTGCTATTATATATAGATTATACTACGGGATAATTAAAAAAAAAAATCCATCTACTAAATTCTAACAAATATAATGGTGTAAATTAAACATTAACAAATTTAAATTACGTAAATAAAACGTTTTAAAATTGCGCTATGTAACCTTACAAATAAGTCAAAATGTTTGTGTTCGACAAAAACATTTTAAAAAATTAGCGATTTCAGTCCTAAAATTTAATTTACCAAACTTTAGAAAGTTAAAATTTTTATTTACGTAAACTAAAACATTAAAATTTTTATAATTTAATTTACACTATGATATTTGTTAAGAGTTTAATTAGTAAAATCTCAAAACATTAGAGTTTTTTTTTTGTCATTTATCACCTGCTAAAAAGATGAAACACATCAAGATTTGATTGAGAGAAGTGAATTTTAAACGTGTAGTTAGTTGCTGAAGTTTAGGAATTTTCTGTTTTGTATTATTTTAAAATTTAGTTTATGATTCAGAGGGATTAACTATTAGTTTTTAATAGAACGTAATTTTATAATTTCAAGTAAATAATAATTTAGAATTTGAATTAGATAAGGAAGACAAGAAATAATGAGAATGGACCCTTATTGTTGAAATATGGACCAACAATATAATTCGTGGGTGAGACAGAAACGATGATGAAAGGAAAATTAAAATCAAAGTAGACATCAATTTTGACAATAAACAAAAAAATTAGATATTTTATATCAATAAATTATTGTTTGATTTAATAATATTTTTTTTCAATCGGGTTAGAAAATTAGCTGTCGAGATGAGTATGTCGGTGTGGGTCCAATAGATTAAGAGATTAATCCGATGGACTATAATAATAGACTAGCCCACAGATTGGTCAATTTTATTAAATGTGATATTTTATTATTACTTTGCTTAATTTAAGTTAATTTTGCATTAAGATGTTTAGTTATTGTTTTGATTTAGACCATAGTTTTCTTCAAAACATAAGTATTTTTTAATCATCATTTCATTTTTTTTAAATCTACTCTTTAAATAAAAAAAAACATAAATATTTGAAAAAATAATTATTTTTCAAATTTAAAGAACATTGAAGATACTCTTATATGTATATAAAAAAACTACTTTATCTTAGATCGAATTACAGAATTTAGCATCACTAATTAAGTTGAGATCTAATACATGATACAATAGCATGCCTCCGAATGTGAAATTATTTATAAAAAATGTTTTTATATATTTACATATGCAAAATTATATTTTTCATATAATATGCTTCTTCATAAATCTCAAACAAGTTAATCATCTCAAAAGTATTTTAAGCTTTAAAACCATATACTGTATATCGACAATAACTTGAGAAGCAATATAAGATAAATGTCATTTATATTATTGTCATTTATTTTGAAAATAATTTCAATAAATTCACACTAGAAGATCATATTAACTATGAGTAAGTCTATTCACATATATTTTAATTTTCGTGCTGAATATTTATATATATATATATATTTATTATAAATAATATATAGTATTTTGTATTATTAATCAAACCACCTAACATCGTATGATCCACCAAGAAATTTAAAATTTGGATTGAGATACAGACTACAGAGTGTCAATTTGAAAAAGCAGCTAAAGTTTGAGTTTACATTGTTTTTGGTTTGAAATGGTTACATAAATGAAATGTATAATATAGGTGAAGGGGTAGTGATATAATCATAAGCATGCGTGGACCGACACAACACAAACAGCCATTAATGAAAATTGAAGAAAGAGTATAGCATGTGCTTCTTCATCAATTCCTTTTTTAGCTTTTCCTTATTTAATTCGTATCACTTTCACGTAATAATTATGCTTCGTTTTATCTTCACTTCCATAAATAGAGAGATATGTTTACACACACAAACATCTATAATTAATAATTATATACTATATATATATATATTTGAATATATATATATATATATATGTATATAAAACATAATGTCACACCAATTGAACCTCCTTCACTGGTTCACCTACTCCGATCATAAGACATCAACAACACATGTCATTGTCTATAAGTTGTTCCGACATGTTCATCAACAATTTTACCAATCTTATTATAATCATTTCATGAGCTGATTTATATAATGAGCTTGTGTTTTGTTCTTGACGTTACACCTAATGGGATATATATGAAAAAAAATTGAGTTTTCAATAAAAATATACAATTTCAATAAAAAAGAGTATAGATTTTCCAAGATTTTTCTTAGGGAAAATCACAAAATTTCTTTTAACTATAATTAAGTCAGTGTTAAATTATTGTGAAAATTAGTTTAATACTTAGATCTGTAAAATACAGTCTAAATTAAATATCAAGTTTTCTAAATATGATAAATTAGTGTCAAAGACATTAAACAAGTTAATTGTGAATTCACCCTGAAATAAAAAATTAACGATTTAATTTGACAAATTTAACATCACAAACACTAATTCACTATATTTTTAAAATTTTGAAAATTTATTTAACTATATTTTATAAATTAAAAGTTAAATTAACACAATTGAAAATAAAGATCTTTTCGTCACTTTCTTTTTTTTAATGTGAAATATATTTTTAAAAATCATGTAATTCAACACTCTTCAATTCCCATATGAATACAAGAGCAAAAGATGCAGCAATCTACATCGTATAAACCACACAAATGATATGATACATAAACAAACACAAACACACACAGAGATCTCTGCTTCACCACAACAACACAAAAGTAAAAAACTCTCTTTTACTTTACTTACGAATTAAAAAAAACAGTCTTTATAAAAGATTTTGCTTTGCTTTTATTATAATCAGAGAGATTTAACATTGAACCTGTAAACGAGCTTCTTCTTCTTACTTGTTGGGTTATCTACTGTGAGTAAAACCTTGCCGAGTTCGTTTACTTTGAAGCTATGTGTTACCACTGGTTCATCGGTTGGTTTCATCTTTCTCGGTTTGTGAATGACCACTGTGTACGCATCTTTCTCCTCCGGTACAAACTCTGCCTTGTAGCTTACTTCCCACCCGATCACTCTTATCTCCCACACGATCTCACATTTCTGCACAATTTAAAAACTTGTTGTTTTAAGATACTAATCTTCGTAGGGTTTTATAACATGGCGTTAGAGCAGTTTACTTTTACATTGTAGTCTTTTAATTGATAAACGTTCAAGAAATCACTAAGGGGTAGTCGGACGGCGATAAGAGACAAGCGTCTACGACTGTCGGAGTTGTCTAGAACGACTAATCGGAGTTGTCTAGATCGGAGCTTAAGCTTTAAAAAATGACTTCAATATTATCCATGATTATGTAATGTTTTGAAATTTTTGTGGATTATATAATCCATGATTATAATTTTTTTGAAAATTTGGTTAATTTTAATATTTTGTGGGTTATAACCAATGATTTTGTAATCTTTTTTTCAAAATTAGTATATTTCAAAATTTTGTGGTTATAACCCATGATAATGTAAATTTTTAAAAAAAAATTGTTAATATGAAAATTTTGTGGTTTATAACCGATGATTTTGTAATTTTTAAAAATTTGAATATTGTGGGTTATAGTCCATGATTATGTTATTTTTACAATATGACTAATTTGAAAATTTTGTGGCTTATATAACCCATGATTATGTATTTTTTTGAAAATTTGGATAATTTCAAAATTTGGTGGATTATAGCCTATGATTATGATTTTAATGAAAACTTGGTTAATTTGAAAATATTATAAGTTATAATCTATGATTATGATTTTTTTTTGAAAGTTTGGAAAATTTAAAAATTTTATGGGTTATATTAACCTATTACTATGTAATTTTTTAAAATTTTGTTAATTTGAAAATATTATGGGTCTCCACAGATTTTTGAACATAGGGTAAAATATAGAGACAAGGGGAGGTTAAAAGGACGTTTTCTTTAGAGAAATCTGTAGATGAACGAACCTCATAGATAATGATCTCCACAGTTTGTTTAGTTCCTGGCTTAACTGTGATTTCTGAGGCTGGATCATCCAACGAGAAGTCTGGATTGCAGTCACAAGGATCTACGCTCAGTCCTCCGTATTGTACTGGAACTTGCTCCGGTGATATGTATCTATAGTTCATATTCAAACACAGTAAAAAAAGTCTTAAGAGAAAGACACACATGGTTCAGAGAAGTAAACAAACAAATGGGGATTTCATCAAAATCATCAAGAGTTTACTTGAAGAGAGTTTCGGCTGATTTTGAAGGACCAGAGAATACAAGCTTGCTCTTTGATCTTGGTGTCATAAACGGACCAATTACAGTGTAAAACGCAAGGTACCACCAAGGAACATTGATGAATACCTAAAGAGAGATCAAGAAAACACAACATTTAATCAGAAATTGAAGCTTTAACGACAAAGTTCCACAATGTCTCAGAATTCAAGACCAATTTTAAGGTAAGTACAAGACAGATATGGAATAAAACAGCATTAAAGTGTATTCTATTACTGTATTATACTTGTTGAAACCAAGTGGAAAATCAACAAGTTTCATAAGAAAACCCAATCAGAGATTTACAAGCATGTTCTTCCATGGATATAAACTCAAAGGCTAAAGCAGATCTGAGTATGATTTTGATGTACCTGTTTGAAGACAAACTCAGGGTAATTGTCCTGAAGCAACTCCACAGCTTGTTTAGTCGCCGATCTAAGCTCTTTCTTCCCCAATCCAGGAGAATTCTTCATATCATTAACCTGAAAAATGGTGGAAACCCCACCGGAGCTGAAGTCAAGTTTCCTTATACTTCTCTCCAAGAATTGGATTCTTGTTCTCAAGAAATGTTTCCTTTTCTCCTCATCGGAGAATGTCTTGTTGTAAAGTTCCTTGTTCTGAAACTCTCCGTAGACATTGTAACACACTGGATGGCCTTCTCGGTCATTTCCGTGCATGAACACGACCTTATCCAGATCATCCACGAGATTTTCCTCGACTAATTCGTCGATTTTGAAGTCCTTTCTCCATTGGATTGTGTTTTTGAGCATAGTCAAGGAGTCTTTCAACTTGAAATCCCTAGCTCGTAGGAATTTCAGTAAAACGACGTCGCTTCGGTCGTCTTTGAGTAGTGGAACTCCCCAGATCGTGATTTCTTCAGGTGTGCCGAATTGGTTACTATCCAGAGCTTCTCGCACGAGTTGTTTGAGTTCATCTAGAGATTTTCTCTCGGAATCCGATAGATCGGAGAGTTTACTGCTTTCTTCCTTGAACGAGCCTAGATTCTGTGGGATTATGCTCTTTTTCCCTACGTCGACTCCGGTAGCCGATGTGTCATCTTCGGTCTCTCGTTTCTCCGTCGACGCCGTCTCCGTTTCCGTCACCTTCGGCGGCTGATGCTCTGCTGGCTCAACCTCCTTCGTCTCTACCTCTAACTGAGGCGTCAAAGTTTCTTCGGAGGTGGTTTCCGCCGCCGGCGGCGTTTTGGTCGTTTTCTCCTCCGTTGAGCCTTCTACAGTAGAATCGGAAACTTCCGGAGGAGTTTGAACGGTAGGTAGTTGATTTTCCGGCGTAGGTAGAGTGGTATAAGATTCCTCCGCCATAATTTTAACTTCGCAAGAGTTTAATTCCAACAAATTTTTAGTAGTTTATAGAAAAAGCAGAGACAAAAAGGGTATAATGGTCACGCCGAGTCGACTGTGACTTATCGTCACCTTGCCACATTTACGATATGCTCCAAAATTTCAACAACAACAACAAAAAACGATAAATTATTATAATTTATTTTAATATTGTTTGCATAATTCCAAAATTAATATCAGTAAATTAGAATCCGATGACAAATTGATGAATACCTTTCGTCTACCTGTAAAAAGAATATTAAAAAATTAAGTACGTGAAACATCGTGTGTTATAATACTAAATGTAATCATTGCTATTTTTTTTTTTTTTTGTATTTCATGTCCTGGCTTGCTTTATCTATTAACCGGTTTGTTTTTTAACCGGTTTAAACCAATTTTATCCATTTTCCAACGAATTGGAATGGTTAGAGGCCCAATTGTTTGGGCCCACATTTTGAGCTCATTTTCTTCTGTACAGAAAAGCTGAGATGGTGAGGAGTGAATCAGGAAGCAGAGAAGAATAAAATTCGAAGAAGCAATCGAAAGGGGAAATCGATTTTAGAAATGGCGGAGAGAAAGGGGAGTGTACCACCGGACTACGATGTGAATGCCAAGTGGGACGCATGTATGGATCTCACTGTTCGCCGCTTCGTTTACTCTTCCCTTGGTGGCGCGTTCGCCGGTCTTCTGTTCTTCAGTTAGGTGTTTCAATTGTACCTATTCGATTCTCGTGGTTTTTAATAGCTTTTTCTTTCTTCTGATCATCGAAATTTGGTTTAGGATGTATACGCAGTTTGATTTCTGAATTCTGATTAGGTTCTTAAAACGAATGAAACACACTATGGGATAGGGTTAGCGTGTTCTTCGATTGATTTAGGATATATACGAAGTGTGATTTGTGATTATGTTCTTAGAACAGAATGAAATACATGATTGAAATAGGATTAGATTGTTCTTTTGATTTTTATCATCTATTTGAGCTGTTATTCCCTTAGGGTTACTTATTCATAATGAAGTTACTGGTTTGCTCAGGGAGTCCTGTAACTAGATGGGCATCGATTGCTTTTGGTGCTGGAATCGGTATTGGTTCTGCGTACACTGATTGTTCTCATGCTTTTGATGCACCTTCTTCATCTTCAGCCATTTTAGCATCTCCCAAGAGCACAGAGAAATCTGCACCACATGTTAGTTAGAATTTCTTCTCTTAACTCAAGTGCTTTTTCTATCCTTCAGCTTACTCTATCTTGAATTTGTTCTGAAGAAGGGCAATACATAAGTCCTTGTATCATCACATCTTTGGTAGAAATTGACGTGTGAATATGATTTAGAGAGATTCTGTAGATTAGAACGGTTTCAATGTAGGTGAAGGATATAAAATCTGAACTGATTGAACCTTTAAACTGAGAAAATTGACCATTAACAGTCTGGTATCACATCTCTCTCCATTCTAGTAAATCGTTTCTTTCTTCTTGTTGCAGGTTGCGGATGAGTAAAACAACGATGGAACCAAAGCAACCCAATTGGGTTATTCTGAAACAGCTAAAAACGCAATGATTGTTGACATGTTGTAAAACGTTTTTGTTCTTTTTTCTTGGTGGTTTTGAACACTGAATTCAATATGTTACACCAATACACGCACACTGAATTCAGTGGTCCATCAAACATTCCCTTGTTATATGCAACGACGTCGTTTCTTGGTCCGGGGATGAAATAAGTAATATCCTAAGAATTAGTGTTCGGCCACGATTTGCTCGTCGCACGTATTTCGCTGAGATCTAGCGGGACCCACTGGTGAAAAAGACGCAGTAATTAAAAAATAACCGATTTTTGATGGACCGCCATAGTCACCGACTAAACAAGCAAGCGCGTAATTTGGTGGAGAGATTTAATTTTTTTAATTCTCTAAATAGCGAACGACGACGAACGAAAACGGGAAGAATAATCGAAGAAGAGAAAGACGGCGGAGGGAATGAATCGGCCACCGGAGAACGACCTTTGTTCGATTTGCCATGCGCATTTCACCTCTCCTTGCCAAGCTAATTGCTCCCACTGGTTTTGCGGTGATCTCTCTTTCTTTTTATTACTCTTCAATTTCCGATTCGAGAATTGTTACCTAGTTTGAGTAGGATTTGTTTCGTTTGGGTAGTTTGATTCGGTTTCTCTGGTATCTCCTCCAGTCGGTTCCTTGCGATCGAACAATATGGTTTCGATTTTGACTTGAGCTGCTCATTTACTTCATTTTTCTCGTAATTGAACGTTATTGTTTACGAGGTAGATCGGATTGTTTTGCTAATGACTGTCTTGAATTTAGAATCAATTTCAGAGTTCCAATTGATGCTAGGCTCGCATTTAGTTGAACATTTACTTCTTGTTTCCTCAATTGTTTGACTTTTCATGTTTTCGAAACCATTTTTTTTCTTCTTAATTTAGTTTATTTTTCATGTCCATAGGCTAATTTGATGTTTACTTGATGACTATTGTGGTTCATGAAATCGTTTTTCAGATGATCCGTCTCTTAACTCTTGTTAATGGTTTTAGGAAACTGCATCATGCTTGTTTGGAGGCATGGATCTACATTACAGCCATGCAAATGTCCTTTGTGTCGTCGGCCAATTAGTTTGCTGGTTCCTTCAGAGGAGACACTCAGGGACCGTAATGACTGTACAGTTGCCGAGGTTCTAAGTAATCTTGAAACATACAATCGTCTCTTTGGTGGACGTTCAACTAGTTTAGTTCAGGTATGTATTCTATCTCGGTATTCCAGCTTTGTTGGTCATATCCACCTGATTGGGGCAAGCAGATTAAAACCAACTGAATTCGAGTTTGGTGATACCTAGCTACCATTGACATGTTACATGTACTTTGTTGCTTAGTACATTATCTAGGGTTCTTGATAAATGAGGTAGATTTTGGTTCAATTCTGGATTAGCCAATGAGAATAGCTCGAGTTGTTTAGCTTTTATCCATTGTTTCCTAAGATTTTGCAAGCTTGGCCTCCATAAATTTCAGTTACTAAAATCAGTTTGGGGTTTTAGTTTTGAATTTAGCTAAAGGCTTGCCTCTGAATTTTGGCACAAGCAAACCTCTCTGTTTCCATTCTCTTCTGCTCGATTGAATAATTTGCAAAATAGTACTATATAAAAATGGTGACACCCAAGTTTAAAGTAAATGAGAAGTTGCTAGTTTCCATTATAGAGAAGAATTCTATGCATCTCATGAGTTTTGTAATTGGGAAATCTGGAGTTATTATAAGAACCAAATCTAGAAATCTATAGATCAAAGAACTTATTTATTGGAACTGATCCAAGATACAATCTTTAGGGTTTATTATTGAGTATCCCTAAACTCCCCACAGGATTTTACTATCCCAAAATCCTAATTCCCCTTTTCTTATCTCCTAGTGATCAAGATCAAGATGATTACTAACTAATAAACAATTAACTATTCTAACTCCTAAACTAATCTTCTTAATCCTATCAAGTTACCGTTGACTTCTAATGTGAAAATATTTTTTGCTTGGCAGAGAATGCAAGATCTTCCTTTCTTACTTCGAAGATTGTTGCGAGAAATGATGGATCCACAAAGAACACTTCCTCTTGTCATTAGAGCTCGTGTTTACATCGCAGTAAGTTCAAGAAATTTATACTTATCTATCATCACAAAATCCTGAGCTCTCTAACTACAAAACTGTAGTCATGTTTATTCTTACTTAACCAAATATATTGTTACTAACCGTTACATTTGGAATAAAAATGCTGGGACTAACTAACACAGATTCTTTGCATTTGATGCAGATGATTCTCAGTGGTATTTACATAATCAGTCCAATAGATATCATTCCAGAAGGTAAAAACTCAACATCTTATCTTATAAAATTAATCTGATTTCACTGTTTTATTAGATTTGAACTCGAAATCCTTGGTAACTATGTTATTGTAGGAGTTCTTGGGATAGTTGGTCTACTTGACGATCTACTCATAGCCTTGATTTGTTTCCTCCATGTTGCTGCTCTTTACCGGTCCGTACTTTATTTCCGTCATGCTGGTTCTTGAATCTTGAGATCTTCTTACATCAATATTTAAAAGAAACTAAGAGAATGTGGTTACTTTTGTTTTTGATCATTACCTTTTTAACATGCATTATTGTGTTCTGTTTTGTCTAAAAGAAACTGATCATGGATGTTGATGTTGATGATATGTATATATACATCCTCGTAGGTTAAAACTAGGGGAGAAAACCACATCGAACCAAATCAAGCCGAAAATTGGAATTCGGTTTGGGTTTCGGGTTTTGTGAAAAATCTGATTGGTTTTAAATTTTAGATTGTTTGGGTTTGGTTTAAAATCGAATTTGAACCCGAACAATAACCTAAATTAAACTTATTTGATTTTGTTTTTGTTAATTGTAATTTTTTTTATATTTAGATATTAGTAAAAAAAAAATCAAGACTATCAATTACCAAAATGAAACAAAATTGAATAAATTTTATAGATTATTTAGTTCCAAGATTATGTGATTGTAATGCCAATAAATCCGGTTTTCTATCCAGTGTAATAATATTATGGATTAAAAAAGATGTATACATTTTGCAGCTCTTGATTATTTGAACTTTAAAATAGCTGGAAAAAAAGAACTTTAAAATATAAATTTGGACCATGAACTAAAAAAATCGAGTAAATAAAAAAATTACAAAAATGAACCAAAAAATAATCTAGAAAAACTGAATCACGCCAGACAAATTGAAAATAAATATCCGAACAAACCGAAATCTAAAAATGTGAAAAAATGGTTTTCTCGATATGTAACCAAAGTTACCAAACCAAATCGAACAAACTTTCAACTGAACTGAACCGACTTTAATTCGGTTTTTAATTGATTTAAATTTTAAAAAATCGAATAAACCAAGTCCAAACATAACCAAATCAAACTAATCCGAAAAACCTAAAAAACCAACAGGTAGTATTGGACCTTTGTTAGTTATGGTTGACTGATTGACTGAAGAAACACAAATTAGGTCTCAATGTAAATGCATGTCATAGTCAATAGAGACACTACTTAAATATTGCAAAAAGTGGACCGTTAAATAGAGACCCAAGTCTTGTCTTAAAGACACGTGCAGGCTTACACTCACACGTTCCATTTCCTGTACCGAAAGTGACTTTACTTTACTCAATTCACCGCCCAATAACCCAACTCCAAATTCATCAAAATCACATTTTTTTTCACTCAAATTTTAACTCAAGATTATAAGATATATAGAATTATAAGGTGAAATTACAAATTGTTTCTATGAAAAGCAACTTAATTGGTGTTATAGTTGGTGAGTAGAGTAGGTAGGTGTTATGTAGATTGTGCACTGATTCCTATATATATACACATATATAATCAATTATGAATTTTGCATGAAATTGACCCATGAATTTTGCATTTTTTAAAAGATATGAATACAAGTGTGATGTGACGTTGCGTTATGAAGGGGGTATGGTGACAGATATGTTCTTCTCATTTGCCTCTCCATTATTATGAATGGTGTCGACGGTCCACGTTTACATTTTATATACTATATAATATAATATTATTTGGTAGCTATAAACTCAGGAGGGCCTAGTTTCACCGTAATCGTAGCTATTTTAATTTTTCTCAATCAAAAACTAATTTTTTTTAAACATCAATTTGGATTACAAATCCGATTTAATAAACAAATAGTTGTATAAACCACAACATAGTAGATTCGAACCCGGATACTAAAATATCAAAAAGAAACAATTTACCATTTATGCTACCTTATCTTGGTTAAAAACCTTATCTAATCAATGTTTTGTATTTTAGTTTAAGAAAATGGATCTTGCAAAATATTCTTACATTGATGGAAATTGCAATTTTTTGGCACTTATGTTTTATTATTTATTGATTGATTATTAAAAAAAATTGTTTTTTTTAACATGATTTAACGATTTTAAAAATTATGATGATTTTTTAGTCTATAAATGATTCATACACTTTTAAGAAAAGGATAAAAAGGAGTCATTATAAAAATGAAAAAGGGATTATCTTTCTTGCAACAGTAAGTCCAAAATCTATAGTGTATCTACTACCATTTAAATTGAAAAAAAAAAGTTTTATCGATGTTGATTTGATTATATATAAATAGAATATATAGTAAATGAGGGCAATAATATGGAAAGCGACCATTAAATTGAAAAGAGGCAAAATGTAAACAGCTCAGAAGATCTCCATTTGATTTTGACGTAATTTTAGCCAATTAATTAATGCTATTAGATAATATCATGTAATTATTTCATACTTTTTTTAAATAAGGTTTCTGCACATAAATTAATTAATACTCCCTCTGTTCAACAATATAAGATGTTTAAGATTTATGCACACAATTTAAAAAAATTGGTGAAATGACTTTTATAACCTTTTTAATTAATAAAATCATTAAGTCAAAAATTATTTAATCCAAATTTTATAAGGATAAATAAGTCTAAATACATTAAAATGTTCATTGGAAATTGAAAACATCTTATATTAACAAACAAAAAATAACATCTAAAACATCTAATATTCTTGAACAGAGGGAGTACTTTTTTTCTTAATCATAATTAGTTTCTGCATTTTTTTTTTGTTAAATGTCTAAACTATGAAATTTTATGTCATTATCATTAGTACTATTGTTAGTTGGCTCCTTAATTGAAGTTAATCACTCAGCTTTTGGACTCTTAGTATCATACAATATTTAAAAGAATTTAAATCGTTTTATAATATATATACACAATCTCAACGGTAACGAAACTTTATTCAAAAAAATAGATTTCCATCTATATTTAAGACAATTTCAATCTTTTAAAATATATACACAATCTCAACGGTAACGAAACTGTATAAAAAATAATAGATTATAAATTTTGATTCTAAACATGTATTTATACTATCTAAATATCGGTTATTAATTAACAATATCCATATAAAAACGTATCTTGGTTTTTTTTAAATAATTCTTATTCATTCTATTAATTATAATCTCAGTTCAACTAGTTATCATGTAAGTGTACTATTTTTTTGTTAACATATATAAATAAATAAAATAAAGTTTCATGATTTCTATTGATGAAAAAATTCTAAAAGAAACTCCAAATCTCGAAGTGGATTAAAGTATTTGAAATAAACAAACTTTTCTCATGTCTCCAACTAACGGTAACTCGTCAAGTAGATCAATAAAATATCATTTTAAAAAAATCAACACAATTGTGTATATTATATTTAAAAATAAGTAAATACATAATTAGTTTTTATAAAAAAAATGTAGAAATAAAATTAAAGAAGAAACAGAATTGGATTCTGAGGAAAGAGATGTTGAAAGAAGAGGTTAGATTATTCTTGATCAAACTTCACTTAAAAGGCTAATTTTACGCATCCCATTTCTATTTTTTCTATTTATTCTTTTCATTTTTTTCTTTCTTTTTTGAGTTATCTTAAATGTTTTTCCAATCTACAATGGAATATTAACGGTAGATATGACATCAAATTAGTTCTTTAGATCTGCCTAACTATACTTCATATGTGGTTACAATGCATTATGCATACATACATACTTATCTACATATATACGTGTCTATATATATATATATATATATGTTAGATATTTTTATGTTTTCTTAGTTAATCCATATATTTATGCCACACCTCTATAATGAGAACAAAAGCAAGGGTATATTTTAGATTAATGTTTTATATTTAAATTTATGAGATTGTGGTTTTTCTATAGAGAATTATTTGTATTTCTATTTAGAGATGTGATTTATAATTTGGTATTTCATCAATTTAAAAAGAGATTAGCAAAAATGCTATCATTCAAGTTTTTTTAACAAAAATGTCTTAATCATGCATTTTTTTTCAAAAATGTATTAACATTATATCCAACATTATAAGTGGTGTACCCTCTTATTTTATGAAAAAATTGCAAAAATGTATTCAATTAGGATATTTTGCATAATTGATTTTTAGAAAATTTTCTAATTCAAGCATTTTTTGCAAAAATATCATAACACTAGACCAAAGGTATAATTGGTAAACTCTACAAAAATGACACATTTGCAAAAAATGTTTGAATTAGGACATTCTAGGTAATTCTTCATTTAAAAATAACGACTAAACATATCTACACAATAAATTTGTATAACATTTATGTTTTTAATTTTGTATATTACACAAAAATGACCGCATAATTTATAACAATTTTACAAAAATAATTCTAACACATTAATTATACAATTTGTGTTTCTAAAATAATTATAACAATACATACATATATATGACCGATTCTATAATTATGTGGTCTAAAAAATAGAAATAGAAAAATTTATATCAATCAAATA
The DNA here is from genome assembly GCA_000411095.1 of Aethionema arabicum. NCBI lineage: Eukaryota > Viridiplantae > Streptophyta > Magnoliopsida > Brassicales > Brassicaceae > Aethionema > Aethionema arabicum. Next base: position 63,376 of record KE152441.1, on the reverse strand, counting down.
AAAAAAATTATACATAAAATATAAATATATATATTAAATGGAAACCTATAGTTTATTTCTAAAATATATATTAAATAGAAATCTATTCGTGGAAAAAAAAATAGAAATCTATAATTTAGATCTGAACTACCGTTTCACTCATGTCCATGACCGAACCGGCCCTGTTAATATATAGCACCGTTGGATTTTATATAAATTTTATATGAAAACGACTTTTATTTAAGAATCAAAAAAATCTATTAAGATCACCACACCCATACATACACAAATACAGTCCTATCAAATGTCAAAATCATATAAATTTTAATTTTTATATTTTTCACGATCAATAATATCCAGACATATATATTATATGGAGAGAGAATATTAATTTAAAAGATAAATAACAAAGTTTTTCATGGCTCCATTATATATCATTTAACCACAAAACTTTCTTTTAAAAACAAAACAAAAAAAACCCAAAACTTTGTCTTCTCTGTTTCTTGGGAACATCTTTCTCTGTAACTGTTGATTCATTGAAACTTTGATGTTTACGAATCAACTTATCTCAATCTCATCACATCTCTCGATTTCTTCACTTTAATTCTTCTCTTTCTTTCTTGTTATTTCCAAGAGATTTGTCTTCAATATATATCTCTCCTTTTCTTCATTATTTACTTCAATTCTCAAATTTTAGCCTAATTCCAACTTCAGATTTTGGATTTGTTAATTTTCCTCCAACTTCAGGTTTCATTTTCTTTCTTTTTCTACTAATTTTTTTTTTTTTTTGGGTTTGCTTTTTTTCCATTTTTTGTTCCTTTTTATCCACTAACTACAGTTTTAAACTGAGTTTAAAGTTGATTTAATTGTTTAATTACCTTTTTTAATGAATGATTCTTAATGTTTACTCAATTCTGTAAAAGTTTAGTGCCTTTTTCTGATTTTTATTCACAATTTTGAGAGTGGGAGAGAGAAATCAATTGCTTTACTTTCAAAACAATCATATGTAGAACAAGGAAAACAATTTTTTTTTTGTTGAACTGTGATGAGTAGCTTTAAAGTTCATTAATGGAGTTTCTCCATTTAATTATTACGTAAGCAAGTTCGTTTTGTCGATATTTTTTTGTTATGTTCTTTTTTTTAACCAGTGTTCTGTTTCTTTAAATTTACTTAATTTTATATAATTCCATGGAAATTTTTTGTTTTTATTGTCTTTTTTACTAATTAATGTTTCCATTATACTTTTTCTTTAACACCCATTATACTTTATTTACAAATATTATTTATTTTATTTACAAATATATTTATTTTGATTTGTTTTAATTTCATTTTTTTTGTTTATTAAGGTGAATTTAAAGGAGTCGACGACTGTGCGGAAGATCTAGGATTATGAATTGACTGTTTTACCCCTGAATATAACCGTAAATGTCGAGAAGACCAGATTCCCGATGCGCCATGCTCGTTACCATAACCGTTACGGTTCTGCTCTCGATTTTCCCGCCAAGTGTGGGTTCGAACGTTGAGATGCAAGCTCTGCTTCGATTCAAAAACAGTCTCGACGATCCTCACGATGTTCTACGATCGTGGAAACCATCGGATTCACCATGTGGCTTTCACGGCGTTATATGCGATTCATTCTCCGGAGAAGTCACCGGAATTTCTCTTGAGAACGCATCACTATCTGGTTTCATTTCTCCGGCGATTTCGGCTCTCTCAAAACTCACTACGTTGTGGTTGCCGTGTAATTTCATCTCCGGGAGGATTCCGCCGGAGATAATCGATTGCACTAACCTTAAAGTCCTCAATCTCACCTTAAATCGACTCTCCGGGACGATCCCAGACCTTTCTACTCTCAAAAACCTAGAAACTCTCGATATCTCGTCGAATTTCCTCACCGGAGAGTTTCAGAGCTGGGTAGGGAATCTGACTCGGCTGATTTCTCTTGGTCTCGGCGTTAATCACTACGAAGAAGGTGAGATTCCTGAGAGTATTGGAGATTTGAAGAACTTGACATGGCTCTTCTTAGCAGATTCAAACTTGAGAGGACAGATTCCAGAATCCATCTTCGATTTACCTGCTCTCGACACTTTCGATATCTCGAGAAACGCAATTTCTGGTGATATCCCAAAATCAATCTCGAAATTGGTGAATCTCACCAAAATCGAGTTCTATACAAACAGGCTAACTGGAAATATCCCTCCAGAGATCGGAAATCTGAGTCGTTTACGGGAAATCGATGTTTCTATGAACCAGTTAAGTGGTGCATTACCTCAAGAGATTGGAACTTTGAAGGAGCTTAGGGTTTTTCATTGCCGTGAAAACAACTTTACCGGTGAATTCCCTTCTGGTTTCGGAGATCTACGTTACCTCAATTCTCTGTCAATTTACAGAAACAATTTCTCCGGTGAATTTCCTGCTAATATAGGCCGATTCTCGCCACTGGAGACCGTCGATATATCTGAGAATGGATTTTCTGGTTCATTTCCTGGATTCTTATGCCAAAACAATAAACTGGAATTCTTACTCGCTCTAGAGAATGATTTCTCCGGCGAGTTACCGAAATCCTACGCCGATTGCAAATCCCTCTTGAGACTCAGGATTAATAAAAATCATCTAACTGGTCATGTCGTTGAAGGATTCTGGGCTCTGCCGCTTGCTAAGATGATAGATCTCAGCGATAACGAATTCACCGGAGAGATTTCTCCTCAGATCGGACTTTCAACGGAATTGAGCCAGCTAATATTACAGAACAACAGATTTTCCGGCAGCATTCCCGGTGAACTCGGAAAATTGAGGAATCTAGAGAGGCTTTATTTAAACAACAACAATTTCTCAGGCGAAATTCCAACAGAATTGGGAAATCTCAAACAGTTATCTTCTCTGCATCTAGAAAACAACTTAATCACAGGTTTAATCTCCAAAGGATTAACTCACTGTGCTAGACTTGTCGATTTGAATCTCGCTAAGAACTCTTTAACCGGAGAAATCCCCAATACATTATATCAGATAAGTTCTTTAAACTCGTTAGACCTCTCAGGTAACAAGCTAACAGGTGATATTCCGGCGAATCTCGTGAAGTTAAAACTGAGTTTCATCGATTTGTCTGAGAATCAACTAACGGGTAAAATACCACCGGATCTCTTAGCGGTTGGAGGATCAGCCGCGTTTTCACGAAACGCGAAACTCTGCGTTGAGAATCGCAACGCGAAAACAAACGACACCTTGGGGATAAGCATCTGTAGTGGCTATGAACACGTGAAGAAGAGTGGCTTTCTCGACGAAACAATCTTGTTCTTGGCTCTAGCAATTGTTTTTATAGTGCTAGTAACTGGTTTATTCGCGTTACGTTACAGAGTCGTGAAGATACGTGAGTTTGATTCTGAAAACGGAGATATCAACGCGAATACCAAATGGAAAATAGCATCTTTTCATCAAGTGGAGCTAGACGTTGAAGAGATCAGTAAATTGAATGAAGATCACGTGATCGGAGCTGGAAGCGCCGGAAAAGTATACCGTGTTGATCTGAAAAAAGGCGGCGGAACAGTAGCAGTGAAATGGTTAAGGAGAAAAGAAAGCGATGGAGCAGAAGTTTCCGTTGCAGAAATGGAGATTCTTGGAAAAATCAGACACAAGAATGTGTTAAAGCTCTACGCTGGTATGGTAGGAGGAGGCTCTAGCTATTTGGTGTTTGAATTCATGGAGAATGGGAATTTGTATGAAGCACTTCGCCGGAATATAAAAGGCGGTCCACCGGAGTTGGATTGGTACAAGAGGTATAAAGTCGCCGTCGGGGCTGCGAAGGGTATCGCATATTTGCATCATGATTGTTGTCCTCCGATCATTCACCGGGATATAAAATCTAGCAACATTTTGCTTGACCAAGATTACGATCCAAAGATTGCAGATTTTGGTGTTGCAAAAGTTGCAGACAAAGGATATGAATGGAGTTGTGTTGCAGGAACTCACGGCTATATGGCTCCAGGTGAGTTTTTCCTTAAACTTTGACCATTTTCTTGGTTTCTAACGGTCAAATTCTTGGTTTCTAACTCTGACCTTAAACTTTATGCTAAGATTGTGGTAATGTGGTTGTTGCAGAGTTGGCTTACTCTTTCAAAGCGACGGAGAAGAGTGATGTGTACAGCTTTGGTGTAGTTCTTCTTGAGCTGGTCACTGGTCGTAGACCAGTAGAAGATGAGTTTGGTGAAGGCAAAGATATCGTTGATTGGGTCTTTTCTCGGATTCAACAAGATCGAGAAAACCTTAAAACCGTCTTGGATAAGCAAGCTTTGTCGTTGTATGTAGAAGAAAGCATGATTAGGGTTCTTAAGATGGGTCTTCTCTGCACAACGAAGCTTCCGAATCTCCGACCGAACATGAGAGACGTTGTGAGAAAGCTTGAGGATGCTGATCCTTGCACCTACAATTCTCAAGACAGAACAGGGAAAGATTACAGTATAGGTTAAATCGTTGCATTACCCATTTTGTTCAAGAATAGTTACAAATGTATCGGTTTTGAGTAACCGAACAATCTTAAGATTACATTTAATTGACGAATTCGATACCGGTTAGAGATTGTCCTTCATGCAATTGAAGAGCTACGTCTCCAACAACCTAACATTTAAGTTTACAAATTAGAATCAGTTTCCAAACAAATGCTTAATATTTTTTTGAAAGAGTGTATAGATTACCTTGGCCATGGATCTATATGAATATTGGGTGACTCCAGCGACATGAGGAGTGATGATAACGTTTTTGAAGTTCAAAATCGGATCATTTGGATCAAACGGTTCAGACCACGCCACGTCAATGCCTAGTCCTCCTAGATGACCAGACTCCAGATTCTGGTAAGCTGATTCGTAGTTAATCAGACCGCCTCTGGCAATATTTACAAGAAGAGCACCCTGTACAAGATCTGATATCATCAGTCATCATAATACATTCCACCTAGGCTTGTTCATATATAGAGAATCCACCTTTTTCATTGAACTTATGAACTTCTTGTTCACGATTTCAGCCTGAAATTTACATCATGTACAAATTATCAGTTGAGCTGCTCAGGTTATATAATCACACCAGATTATAATGAAGGGAAAGTGGAAACATTACTGTTTCGGTGTTCATCCTCAAACAAACGGCAACTATATCAGCTTTGCCCGCGAATGTATAGATGTCTTCATGGCTACCTTTCTCATCAACTAGATTGGCTGGAGATATAAATTTAAACAAAATTACTAAACCTAGCGAGGGGTTTGTCAAGGCGAAAAAAGGAGGTAACAGAACTTACAGTCTGAGTCTGTAGAAGCGGTCCAGCTCCTTTTCGTGGCTATTACTTTGGACCCAAATGGCTTCAACCGTTTGGCTAGCTCTATCCCAATGTTTCCATATCCCAAGATAAATACCTGTTCAGTAGTAAGTGAAACCCTTGTAAGGGATACCAACCAAAGATATAAAATGGCGCTATATAACCACATTGAGACTCACAGTTTTACCGAGTAGTGTGTCACCAGTTGGTTCTCCAAGTAGTCTACTTCTCACAGAAATCTGCATTTCATTCTGCAACAAAATAACATAAGAATTAACTTGAAAGAAGAAAGTAAGATCAAAACTAGCCTTTTACTTGGGAGATCAAGAGATGAGAAAAATCAACTATATAAGACACCTGTTTCTTAAGAAGGCCTAACATTAGATATATAGCCATCTCGGCGCAAGATGCTGCATTTCCAGTACCCTCACTAGGAATTCTAGCAACCTTGATCCCTTGTTTAGTAGCAGCGTCAATGTCAACACCTTCACAGGTAGATCACATTAAAAAGTGAAGAAACTGCATAGATGAGTCCATTTAAGAGGTTACACTACACTCTCACAAATATTAGACAGCTACCTTCAAGGCCAACACCATACTGCATTATAAGCTTCATCTTGCTCGCACGAGATATAACATTTGAATCCAACTTCATCGACATAATCACACATATATGATAGTTCTTTATAACCTCAGGAACATCATGGTGGGGGGCAACATCGACCTATATGGTCAGATCCAGAAAGAAAAAAAAAATAGTTGGCAGTCATCTCAGAATATAGAACAAGGCCTTTGATTTACATCAAAACTAAGGTTTAAACACACGCATACACAAAAGAAAACCTAGTGCAACCCCAAATTGCAGTATGACTGGTAAATGCACTCGTAGAAGAATTTAATAGATTACCTGAATGAAAGGGTACGGTTGCACATATTCTTTGGTGAAATTGTAGGAATCAGGAAAATGAGGGCCGCAAAAGAGGATACTAGTTTTTTGCATCTCATCCTTTCCAAGCATTCTCTCAGGACTAACCACCTTACTTTGCCTAAAGATTTGATCCTAAAGAAGATTAGACCAAGGAACCTTGAGAAAACGACGCACAATGACACAACGAATATAATTTTCCTCACTTGTGTAACCCTGTAGGAATAATAGATCGAAGATGACAGCAATAGGACACACACAATAAACTAAAAGACACAACATTTTTTAATGTGAAAAAGCTCCTCAATGTGAGGAGTAAAAACAAAGCAACCGTAGTCCTCTCCAAATCCACTATAACAAATGTATTTGCCTTACAACAACTCCTCTCTAGGAATAAATACAAAGATAAGGCTCACAATAACCAATCTCCAACACAAAAGAGAACACCACAAGAAAGTAACACAAATTAAAAACATCAAAACATGCAATCACCAAACACTATAAGCTAACTATAATTCCGACCATTAATTCCAATCTCCACCGTACAAATTTTAGATAAACGAGTAGAGAACCAGTCTGAAAAATTTCAGTTCAATCAGAGACAAACTCACCGTTGGATTTCAAAAATACTGAATACACTTCAAACTGAAATCGTATCAAACGCGATATGGTCCACTAAAACCTAGATTCGGAAGAATCCAACCTTTGGAACGCAAAATCCACCGTTAATTCAGAAGAACAAAGTCCCAAAACCCTCCACCAAATTTCAGCTCAATAGGAGCTTGTTTGCTAGCCTGATCGTTGTCTTGGATAAACCTTGACGAATCTGTTTTTTTCCATCTCTTAAATCCGAAAATTGTCTCCCTGTTTCGTTTTTCTCTCTTGTCAACAATTAGCTTAATTAGAGCTCTCCACACTACCAAAGCCTATAGGTCCAAATTTGGTTATCAAACCAAACCAATTTGGTTTCTCCATTATAAGGAAATCTAACAACATTGCCTAAAGAAAATTAGACCAAGGAACCGATTCATTATCACAAATAATCAACAAAATCCTACCTAGACTAATCAATTTGAGAAAATCAAATGGATAGTACAAGCATCAGTCACCGGAATAGGTACACAAGCCAGATCACGAGATCAGACACGGGAGACTAAAACGGTTGAAAAAATCGCCGATCGAAATCCAGCAGTAAGGCAAAAACAAAGGCCAAAAAAAACGTGAAAAATAGAGGATGAATTTGATTCACCTGGAGAAAGAGCGAGGAGAGAGATCGAGCTTGGAGAGAGTAGAAGAGTGACGCAACACTCGATTTTCTGAACGCAACCCATGAATAATTGTACATTTCCGTCGTCACCTCTCAATTGAACATTGTACACTCGTTTTAGATTTTAACATATGTACACATTTCCTTTATTATTAATTTATTACAAATTAACCCCAATATTTAATAAATTATCTTGTTGATCCTATCGTGATTGCCCGAAACTTTTTTTTCTTTCTATTTTTGTCGTTTTGTCAACGACCGATAAGAAAATAAAATTGGAGAATGTAAAATAAAAAAAATTGATACAAGAAATTATGTACAGAGAGCAATTCCTTGTTTTGGTCTACACTGGGCTAGCATTTCCTGAACGAAGATGATCGGACGAACGTTCCCCAACGTTGTTCTTCCCAAGAAACAATCGATCAAACGGTGATCTGATGGCTAAAAATAAATTCTTCGGTGGACTAGCACGCACCTGATCACCACTCCCTGGAGACCTTATAGATCCTGTCCAATACGGAGGAGTTATAGAGAACGGTCTACGATCTAACCGGCCATCTTCGTCAAACCGGTCATAGTAGAAATAATTTCTTTCAGTCCCTAGGCTTCTGGTTCTATACCCTCTCGTCGAGCTCATCACCTGTGGTAACGCCACGTGGCTTTTTATAGGCGTCACGAGCTTATTGTGAATGTCTTGTGGTAACTTAAGCGTAAACCGGTCAAAATTCTCCCTCCGTTGACCGGTTTGATCAGAATTAGTGAAAATCCCGGCTAAATTCCACCCCGTTGACATCGATCTACGTGGCATACTCTGGTTACAAGTCTCCCCCACCGATTCAATCAATCTCGCCTCCGGCGAACTCAAAATTCTACTCCGATGATCACCAACGTCGTTTCCGGTTTCTCCGGTTAAATCTGGTATTTGAATAGACACGAGTGTTTCACCCGGTACAGGCAACAGATTTGCGCGGCAAAGAGGACACGTGGCGTGAGATCTAAGCCAAGCATCAATACAACCAGGATGAAACACGTGGCAACATTTAGGAATCAAACGCAGCGTTTCATCATCTTCAAACTCATTAAGACAAACAGGACACTCCAACGCTTCTTTACCAATCCTAAGCGTTTTCACCGTCGAATATCGAAACGTCGGAAACGTTTCAATCACCGCCACGTCGAGTCCACGCGCCGGTGGCCTACTCAAAGAGAGCCAATTTCCGGGATCAATCGGCCGCGCGTCGTGCATCCCAAAGACACGCTCGAGACATCTTCGAATATAAATAGAAAAAAAACCAAGTGTGAAAAATATAGCGACGAGAACGATCATGAGTATAGCCATGGTTGGATCGAATCTAGAGTTATCTCCAGAACCATTAAAACTGTTTCCAGATGTGGTTTGAGCCAAGGAGCCGCCGCTGAAGAAAATTAACAAGCCGATGAGTATAAGCTGCAAGATCGAGACCATGTTTCTGTCGATTTGACTACACGGTCCATGTAATGTAATTAAACCTATGAATTTAATGAAATTAATAACCACGTTTGTGTTTTATTTTGTAATATAAAATAATTTAAAAGAAATATTGGTTTGAAGATTAAAGGAGATGATATATTGATATGATTAGAACGTGAGAGACATAAAGAGGAACTCTGTTTTTTTTAGGTTAATCAATGGCGATTTGGGGACTTTTGAATTATAAGGTTGACTTTAAAATTTGAACGAAGACACTATTTAAAAGATGTATGCATCATAACTAATAAATATTATTGTATGATTATAGCTTCTTTTTTGGTTTTTAACGCATTATATGATTATATTGTGTATATTATTGATGGTTTTTTTTATTGGTGTAGAAAATAGAAAATATATGATAATGGAGTTTCTATCAGAAAGTTAGGATGTAGTTATCAACGAAGCAACCGGCTAGTGCAAAGATCGCTAAGATTTAAATATTTTCATGGTTATTTTATTTATTAATTGTTAATTCAGTAGTTTGTGTGTATTTACAAGAAACATATATTCTATGATATACATTTGATTTTTGTTTAAATAGGACAAATCAAATATTCATGAATATTCAATTGATTAGATGTTCTCAAAAATAAAATTTTTTAATTGATTTAATTTTTAGAGGTTCAGCCTAGCTATACATTATATGTGCCATAAAAAAAGTCATATATAACCTTAAACTTTATAAATAAACACTTAAATAAAGTTAATCATAAATCTACCACAAAATTTATGTAACTTTGGTAAAAAAAAAACGACAATTGATCTTTCTCTTTTTTGTACATAAAAATAAAGAAATTATAAACTTAATCGAGATTCCAATAAAAAAACATATCCGTAGTTAAAACTTTATATATTTTTAGTATGCATCAAAAAAATTAACATTGACTAAGAAAACAAATAAAATATTTGATATGGGTTTGCAATTCCATCATGCTTCATCCATGTCGTCATCACGTCTTTTTCCAATTTTATGGTTTAAGTTCTTTATATGGGAATTAGTTTATATAATATGATTATATGATTCATGTTTTTTTTTCATTATTTTCCTTTTATTAATTTTAGGAATTATATATGGTATTTTAAATCTTACATTATATCTATGTGGTAAAAAAAATTAATTATCAAAAAAAAAATTTAAAAGTTTAAAATTTTGGTAAATGAACTTTTAAATCCTAAACTTGAATAACCATGTTTTTTAATCGGTAGTTTCAAATTCAAACGTGAAATTACAATTTAATTAACTCAGTTTATATTTTTTTTGTTTAATTTTGAGATTATGATTTAAGTTTGTGTTTAAAGTTTAATTTTGATTTAAAAATTTTGGTTATCAAACTATTGAATAAGAAAATTATTTTGATAGTTGAAGTTTTTTATAACTAAATATACATAATTCAAAGTTTAAATTACGAATAACACTAATTTAAAATAAAAAAGTCTATGGACCTTTATCTAATCATTTTCGTTCTCAACAATGATTGGGCGAGATATGTGATGGCTTTGACGACAGAATAAAATAAAATAAATTATATACAAATAATTGAAATAAAATGTATATATTTTAAAATATTGATTCGTATCACTTAATTTACTATATAAATCATCCTCAATGTCATTTTTACAAAAATATTATTCTTTGATGAACACAGTATTATGTATACAAAAATAGTTTCGCTTCATTTAATTTTATGTGTAATCATGAACGCTAATTTTATAAGAATTTTGTTTTCTAACATTTTAATATATCATACGCCTTACAAATCAACAATTGGATAACATCATTTGTTAGTTTTATTTAAAAAATACCATTTGCACTTTTTTATTTGTAACTGTGACCGCCTGATTCTCTCAAAATTATATATTTTCTTTTATGTATTACAATTTTATAATTAACATTAAATGTTAAATTTATCAATTGATATGATTCTAGATCCAAAAGAAATTGATGATAAAAAAAAATTCAGTAGAATAAAATGAACGAACTGAAAATGGATAGAAAAAATATAACGAAAAAATTTTCTGATTTTTTTTTTTAATTAGATCACTATGAATAAATTTTAACGAAATTTTCATTTTTTATCCATTATTTTCCTAAAATAAAAAAATTAATGGCAATTCAATATTTTTAATGTAAATACTGAAGCAAGTGTGGAATTTCAATATCGCCCATGTGGTTATATGAGAGGCCCATTTATGTGTCCATAATTAGCCCATTACTCAAATGAGCCTCAAAACGCACGTGGCAGTAACATGAGTAGATCTGTCATTTTGATTTGACACATTATTATCAGACCACCGTCAATGTCGTTTTAGGCTAAATCTCCCTGTCTTTATAAAGTTGGAAATAAATCTCACTGATTATGATAAAGTTTGAAAATATATATTTTAATTATATAAGCTTGAATTTCTCTTCTTAATTATTTGAATCAATCTATTTTCTTCTTTTTGTAGGAGCAAATACTGAAAAATGCAATTTATTAGCAAAAACGAAAAAATCAATGTCAGAGTAAGGAAACTATAAGTATATTTTTTTTGGTAACCGCCAAATATTAAAGTATTTTTTATATATAAAGTATATATACTATAAAGCTAGGATAGTTATCATGACAAGCGATTTTTCTGAATGAATTATATCATGAATAAACATATTCGTGTATATTAAGAAAATATATTATAAAAGAAAAATTAATTTTTATCAAGCTTGGTACAGTTACTTGAACTCTCATGCTATAAGTATGAATTTATGATCTATGTATATATTATTTAGCTACCATATATAACAAATTCTATAATAAGATCCCTATAGTTTACTGCAGGGGATTAAATTTTTATTAGTCTACCATAGTATATAATTGCGTTCCATGGATATATATATAGTGGCATGTGATGTGAATATACTACTCACCCAACTTTTAAATAAAGAGACAGCTAACTAAGCTAAGCTATATAGTCATGGAAGTTTCATCATCGTCAAATCTTAATATAATTATATATATATATAAAAATTGGCGTTGTTCTATATATTTAGCATCAGTATAGTAATCTTTTAATTGTAAGGAAAATTAAATTGACCAAAATTGGTTTGATACTGTTTTTTTAATTGAAATATTGTTATGTCTTATATAAGTTTGGAATCCAATTAAATTAGAAGTAAGACTGTAAGAGGATCATAAAACTTCTACAAAAGTAAGTTAGATATTTGGTAAAAAAAAATAGAAATAATAGATTTAAAAGAATTCCAAATAAATAAGTTGGAAAATCTGTTATTATATAATTTGGATGGATGAGATTAAACATTTAGATACACTCCACTTTCTTGAGATAAAATTGTATA
>KE152441.1:26616-46239 GCA_000411095.1 Aethionema arabicum | reverse complement strand
ATATATATATATATATATATATATATATATATATGTCATTTCTTAAATCAACTAGAGAATTCACATGGATTTTGGTCGGGTTTAATTATGGGGCTATCTTTTCATGGGATTTTTTTTCTTCAACAATATTGAAATTTTGGTATCGTTATTAAATAAATTAATCCGAATATTAGTAGATAACAAAATAATTAATAAGTAAACATGGACCCAATGGGGACAAGAGTATCATAGCTTAAGATTTAGTTTCCATGTTTCCAAATAGGATTCATTTTATTTTTTGTTAATCAATTCTTTTTAAGCTCATAATTAAAGAGTGTTTTATGCTTATTGGTTCATGCGACCGACCAGTTTTATTTTACAGAGTAACCCTAAGTTATATCTACAGATTATATCTCATAAGTCAAAACCTCTATTTCTGATTTAATCATTAAAGTCACTAAATCGGACTAATCAAAATCTGCCACTGGTTAAATATAATTAAACGTTTGTTAATCATCTTCTTTAGTTTAATTCTTAGAAACGTCGACATCAAGAATACTTTAGTTAATTTAATTTGAAATTTATTACATGAATTATTATGAATATTCAAGAAAGTAGTCTAAAATTAATACTCCCTCTATTTCACAATGTAGGGTGTTTTGCGCGAATGCACACCATTTAATAAAATTCATACAATTACAAATATATCCCTAATCATTTAAACATATTTTCACAAATTACTCTTGTTTTGTCTCTCCTCGTTATTAAAGTTAAGGGCAAATTTGTCTATAACATCTAAAAAACACATTGAAAACCCAAAACTCCTAAAAATATGAAAAAAAAAAAGTCTAAAATTTCTTATAAAAAAAACAGAGGGAGTAATTAATTAAGTCATTTTTAGATTTCCGTAATTGGATATTTTAGCAGATTTTTTGAAATAATTTATTATTATCCCATTAAAAAGGACAAGTTACGATCATTAATTTCTCGAAAGAAAAAAAATGGGTTGTATGCTTGAATTTTCAACGATTTGTTTTATATATACAAACTATTGATTTTGATTCCACTCAATATTGTATCTATTATAAGTTACTAAAAATTCTATAAATTTCAAAGAATAGTTAACAACTTTAATTGTACAAATCATATGATCCAAAATAATTAAAACCCTACTTATTTAAAAATGAATTATACAATATTGTATTTATACAATATGATTCAAAATTTCGTTTTTAAAAAAATATTTTCACGCGATTATAATTTCATTCATTTTCATATTTTCTTTGTTAAGCAAAAAACTTACTTTCATGAAACATCATCATTTATGTCCATATCAAATATATATACCATAAAAAAAAGATTAACAATATAAACTTGAAAAATATTCAAAGAAATAATTAATTATCCTCCCAAACATCTCTAATTTGATGATTAAACAACAAATTAAGCTTTTAGTCACACACATATTGGTCTCGCATAATGAGAGATTCACTCATGAAATTCTCACTATTTTTTAAAACAAAATTATTTTGATATTATTTTTTATTTAGTTTAGTGAAGGACTCAATGAGAGATCATTGATGTGCATGGTCTTAAGTGTTTCCACCACAAATGTTTCTCTCAGATTCAAATTCAATAAGCAGCAGAAAACTTTAAATTCAATTTATGTTTCAGGACGAGCAACAAACAAAAAATAACAAATTAAGATTTCAGTCACATATATATATATATCATATACACACATATATTATATAAGATACAAGGCGGTGTGGTGTATACAGAAAAGTTGTGATATAAAAACTTTGTTAGATTTCTCTTTCATCGAACATGACTGTAACTAGTCGAACCCCAAAGCCTGCAACTGCAAACACACAGAATCTTTTCTTCTCTTTTGTGGACCGCTCTACCCCTCTCACTCTCACGTGCAACACATACACTTACACATCACCTCTCTCTCTCTCCTCTCCTCTCTCTCTCTCTTCGAGACCTCTCTTCTACACAACAACAAAAATAAAACTCATCAGCTTTATAATAACCCCACAAGCTCCTCATCTCTTTCTCTTCCATCGATTCATTCAACTTATCTTTGTTTTCATCTTCTTGTTTTCTTTAACAAGATTTTTGTCTATTTAAAATTATATGTATAGATCATCAAAGCTATTACATCTTTAATAAGTTTTTTTTTACCGTCTTTTACCTTTTGTCCAGACAAAAAGAGAAAGACAAAACACTTTTCTGTCTTTCTCTTTCTCTTTCTCTCTCTATCGCTTACGGTCCCTTTTGATTTTATTCAAACTGTATTTTTGCAGCTAATTTTTTCTTTGTAATAATGGCCTTAGAGGCTGTTGTTTTCTCATCACAACAAGATCCTTTCTCTTACATCTCTTCTAAAGATAATTTCCTCTTTCAAGACTTTTACTTCCAAGATCAAGAATCAGATTTCAAGAACTCAATCAAACTAAGTCAAGATCAAGAACAAGATCAAGAACTAAAACAAGATCAAGAACTACTAAAAGGAAAAGGAGAAGAGCTTGTGAGGAGTAAAAATGAAGACTATAATGAGGAGGATCTTCTTGTGTACAGATCTATGGTTAATACAGAGAATCAGGCTCAAGCAGGAGGAGGGAGACGAAAGAGGAGAAGAACGAGAAGTAGCAAGAACAAAGAAGAGATGGAGAATCAAAGAATGACTCATATCGCTGTTGAGAGAAATCGCAGGAAACAGATGAATGATTATCTTGGAGTTCTCAGGTCTCTCATGCCTCCATCTTATGCTCAAAGGGTTAGTTTTCTTAATCTCTATTTATATATATGTATGTGTAGGTGTATGTGCATGTATATTTTGTATGAATGTGTTACATATCATTAATTAATGAACCGAAAACCGTTAACTTTTTCATCATTGCACCAAAAGTACTTACTATATTTGCATATCAATGTTTTTCTTAACTAATGTAATTATCATGGTATTTTAAATAATTAACTATTTCTATTTAGGGGAAAAAACTCCATCAAAATAGTTTTAAAATTATGGACTTTGATTACCGGATTTTTAAATATAAACTCTAATAACCGAGTTTTTAAAACCGAAATTCGCTAACTTAAATTTCAAATTATAGTCTAGTTAACTCAAATTTGGATTATATCTTTTTGTTTATTGTTGATATTATGATTTAATTTTGTGTTTAAATACTAAATTATTTCTAATAAGTGAAAAAACAACTATGAACTATTGAAATAGTTTTTAAAATTATGAACTTTGGTAACCCGATTTTTAAACATAAATTTTAATAACCGAGTTTTTTAAAACTGAAATCTCAAATTTAAACTTTAAATTATACTCTAATTAACCTAAATTTGAATTGTATTTTTGGATTATGGTAGATATTTAAGATCTAAAATATCCGTAAAACCAAAGTTTAGGGTTAAAAAAAAAATTTGATATTTTAAAGTTTTTTTCAAACATAATTATGAGTTTAAAATACCATAAATTCTAAATAATATGTAAAAAATGTAACAACTTTGTTATATTTTTTGGTATGTATAAGGGAGATCAAGCATCAATAATAGGTGGAGCAATTAACTACGTGAAAGAGCTTGAACATCTTTTACAATCAATGGAGTCTTCTAAGTCAACTAAAACCACCACAAACGAATCAGACCAAACCAATTCATCATCAAAAGTCCCCTTTTCAGATTTCTTTACATTTCCTCAGTTTTCGACACGGTCGTCTTCTTCAGCAGCAGCTGAGATTGAAGTAACAATGGTGGAAAGCCATGCGAATCTGAAGATACTTGTGAAGAAACGACCAAGACAGCTTATTAAATTGGTTGCATCAATACAAAGCTTAAAGCTAACTCTTCTACATCTTAATGTTACAACTCTTCACTTATCAGTACTCTATTCCATCAGCGTCAAGGTACCTTTTTTTTTTAATTTAATGGTTACTAGGATTAGTTAAAGTTGGACCGTCATGGCATCTTTTATCCTTCAATTTTTATTTTTCAATTATGGTTTTCAATTATGGTTTTCAATTTTTTTTAATAAGAGTAAATGATAATTCTTCACATTTTAACGAGTTACTATTATTTTGTTTTTTTTTACAAAATAAAAGACCAAATGATAGTTCTTTATATTAAAGAGTTATTAATAGTTTTTATTTTAAATCAAAAATATAAAGAGTTACTATTAATTAGTTTTCATCAAATTTTATTTATTTTTTCCAAATTCATATATTCAACTTTTGAAAAAAAAACAAATATTATCATTAAAAATTACTCCGCATGTTTTTCATTACACTTAAAACTTTATGTGTTTGTTGAAAAAAAAAATTATGTGTTTCGAATAAAAATTTGAAAAACTCCATTAGAAAATGTATATATATACAATCAAATGAAATACTAATGGGGTCACTAATTAGTAATGACTTGTTTTAATCAATGATTATTCAACTATTCATTAAATTTGTCTCTTGTTACTGAATTAGTATTTGTCTGGGCTAAAAAAAGATTGTTAATAACAATACAAAAATAAATATCTTTCCTATTTTAATTTTTTTTTCTAGGGATGTCTTCAATAATTGGGAGTGGTCAATATCATCTCTTTTTATTTAATTATTTTAAACTAAAATAAAATGAGTAGCATACATAATAATGATTCTTGTAAGAATCAGGGACAAAATCATGTAAATGACATAGATGCATACGTGTATTATATATATATATATATGTATATGTGTACTATATATAATATATGGATGTTTGGTGGTCACAAAGATGTATCGATGCACTGTGCACGGTATAACGAAGTGACGCCACTTATTGAATCATTACACATTTATATATATATATATATATATTATTGAGAAATTTTCAAAAATACGTTTTTCATGAGAAAATTTGTAAATATATATTACTGCATACTAAAAACACCATTTTTCTATCATTTGTATATTTTGCAAATACACACATGAAAAAGTGTTGTTTTTCTTTTGCAAATCATCTTATTTATTTATACAGATTTTTAAATATAATTTTTTTAATTATAATTTATTTTCAGGTTGAAGAAGGGAGCCAATTGAATACAGTGGAGGATATAGCAGCAGCTGTGAATCAAATCCTAAGGAGGATTGAAGAAGAATTTTCATCATCATCATCATTATCATCATCTTTTAGCTAATTATATCACTTCATTTTAGTAAAATTACCTTTTTAGAGTAACTTTTATTTTTCTTTTTATATTGAAATGAATAAAAATAAATTATTATACTCTACTTTTGTTAATGTTTGTCTATGTTTTGCTTTTGTATTATGTTTCATTTGTCCCTGTAATGGCAAGTCATATGTCTTGAGTTGGATAATCATTTTCAAACAGTTAATTAGCTCAATCTAGATTCTATTTAATTACATATAATATGTATCTGTAAGATATAATATATCCAAAATAATATAGTAAAAACATATCATTGGATCTCTTTATTATAATTAAAAGTAGTGGTTAAAAATACCTCTTTGGCTATTTCTTACACAAAACAAAAGGAAAAATTCCATGCGTTAAAATAAACAAAAACAAAACAAAAGTACATATTTTTATAAAATATTAATACGTTTTTTACTATAAAATGGTTTTTTTTTCTAACTATAAAATGTTTTCCTTAAAGTGCACATTTATTAATATAAATTCTAAAATGATCAATATGTTAATATATATTAGGTATTTTTATTTTATAAACCACGGAAATTTGAGATCTTATAACCGGTAAATATTCACAATAAATTGTGTCAATTTTTTTTCAACCGGATAATCGAATTGTGGTTCATTTGAACACATAACCACAAAAAAAACTCAATAAACAATAAATTGTTGGTTATATTAGGTAATTTTGCTAAAAAAGTAAGACTAAAATAATAATAAAAAAAATCGAAACTATTCATTTCTATCGCGAAATAAACTTGGGAAAAAAACATATCGCGAAATAAAGTTGGTGTCCTAAAATAGAAGGAATAAAATTTTAATTTGTTAGCATTACACTACCATTTTTAAGAATGATAGATGATAATAATGAGTTAATTTTGATAATATAATTGTATTAATCTGAAAAAAAACATGGAATCAGGAATCAGCAGTACATTGGAATCATGAAAGAAGAAGACGATGATGATTGTCTTATCATGAAGACATATCAAAGATTTCTAGAATCTTTGTTTTTCACCTTTTTGGTTAAAAAGTAAGAAAAATGGCAGAATAAAGTTTAATAAAGCAAAGCCTAACGATGTGATTATACACAAAAATATGAAAATAATATTTCTTTTTCTTATAAAAAAAGAAACTCTATAATATATAGCGAAGTGCTCTATTTTAGCATCTTTTTCATGATTGAAATTGAAATAACCTACTTTACCTTTAAGTACATTTTCCATATAGATGATGTGATCTAAATTGGTACGTAAATTTTCAACTCTCATACATTTTAATGGAAAAAAATATAATTAAGGCTATATCATAATGTTTTATTCATATAAGTTTATAACCCATGGAAATAAAATAAGTATGTATAGTATCGGGCCAATTTTTATTTGGGCTTTTATGTATGGCAAATGGGCCCTTATATGGCATTTGTTAAACGAATATGTTTTAATTTTTTTTTCCGGAATATGTTTTAATATAATTCTTTCTTTTTTTTTTCGTTAATAAAATTCTATTATGATTTAATAAAAAACACAAAAAAGTACTAAAATCCACCTTGTAACGACTATTTATAGGTAACTTTTTATATTATACTCTTGATGTTTGATTATATAATATTTAAGATTTTTTTGTGTTGTTTTATTGACGTCTTGTTTTTCTAATATGTGTATAACAGTTCGTATTTTTAATCGTTGTTATAGTTTAATTGATGAAATTAAAAAAATTTAACGGTTTTTAATTTAAACCCTAACTATTATATTATTATATGTTGATTTGCACTAATAATTAACGAATTAATCATGGTGGATATAACATTCCAAAAAAGAGTATATTATATCGATTTTTTAAACTCAATATTTATGAGTATACAAAAAAGAACATATGAACACACCAGAAATTTATCTATTGAGAGTTACACTATAAACACTTGAGAGTATTATTTTTGTCTTTCAGAATTGTTATTTTGATATTTTCTACAATGGAAATACCCAACTTTTGTTTCTGTTGAGTCGTGGCATCGAAGAGCTTTCGTTTGCCTTCGAACTGTTCGACGAAATGCCTGGCTGAGTTTTACCTCTCTCTTCGGTTGTTACACCGCTCGATTCACCACAATCCATCGATTTAGACCTACTCCGCGATTGTATCTTGTGATCTTCGGAGTTCTTACTCTGATCATCGCTTGATTTTCTTGTATAATCTACATGATCTGCAGCAGAGACAGAATCAACGGAATTGTCACCATTTTGATCTGTACACTTCCTCAAAACCCTAGTTTCCTCATTCTTCTCCGTTTCGTTTCTGTTTTCTGATCCATCACCGTGAATTTGCACAGAATTCTGATGAGTTTCGTTCGTAGCCCTAGAAATTTCATTCCTGACATCTGAATTGGTATCTGTGTTGTGAGAATCTCGGTAACTAGAACTTAATCTCTCTTTGGAATCCGGTTGATCAATCTCTCTCCCTAATTCAGCTCTATTCTCGATCTGATTATGATCTTCATCGTCACCATCTCTATCACTCTCAACACGAGATTCCGATCCTCCTGGATTTACATCGACCGGACCAGAACACCGTGGAGTCATACAAATCGCTACACCTGCCCGGCAGAGTGGACAATTGGTGTGAGACCTAAGCCAAGTATCAATACAAGAGATGTGAAAGGCATGGTTGCATTTAGGTAATAGCCTAAGACTCTCTTCTTCTTCAAATTCGTTTAAACAAACAGGACAATCTGTTCTCTCGATTAATCCATCTCCTCTCTTGTATCTGCAGATTGTAATTGAGTTTATGATTGATTGTTGCAGACCTGTTGTTCTGATAAACCAAATAGGATGATCCACTTGTTCTCTATCTTGAAATTCCTCTGTATCATGGCTCTGATCTGACTGGTATCCTCCATGGTTAACACGGTTTACTCTCTCTGTCACAAACTTAGCTACTATAAAGAATCCGGTGAGGAGAATCACAAAGACGGCTCCAGTAACGGAGATGATTGTTACAGCGTCTAAAGAAAATGGAGTTTTTTGTGATTGTGGATAAATTGCAGGAATCATGGGACATGGAGATGGAGATGGAGATGGAGAAGGAGCTGTGGTTGGCTGCTGGAATGACCATGGAGGTAACTGTGGGGTTAAAGCGTAATAATCAGGTTCTTGATAGCAATTGTAAGGACAAGATTGATGACATACTCCTGTTGAGCAATCTATTGTGTTGTTTTCAGATGATAACATAGGGAAGAGTCTTCTGTGCTTTTTCGCCATTAAAGAACCCTTGTGAAAAAGAGGATTCAAAGAGATGAAAAAACAGAGGAAACTGATTCATTCAAAAGGGTAAGTGTTCAAGAACAAGTAAGTGAAACTTTCTTTGGATTTGAAATTTGGAATAAGATTGATTTGATCTGTTAGATTAAGGAGAAAAGATGAATTTTTCTTGATATTTTTGGTGTTTTTGACTTGTTCTGTGATTAAGTTGAGAAGGGTCTTGTAATAGTTAATTGGTGGCAAGTCTTAGTCATTGAAAATTATATCTTACCTCTAATGACATCTTGACTCTTTTGGCTTTAGATGGTTTTTATTATTCTTTGGGTTGGCAATTTGGGTAGGTTATTAAATTATGTTAATTAATTATCTTTTTTAACAGTGAGATGAATATAAAATAGTAGTTTTAATCAAACATAAGTAGATGACACAACGTGGTTTCGCATGTAATGTGCACGAACATTTTTTTTTTCATAATCAGAGTATTCCACGTGAAAATTCATATATTAATTCATTTTATATAGGTTTATTTTATATTGAGATTTTTTAGTACTTCAAAAAATATTGAGACGAAAAGCTATGGAGATTTGTCGGATTAGTCACTTGTTTTATACATTTATTCACATTTAATTAGCTTATTTCTTTTAATTTAATCGTACTTGTGTTTTTATTTTTCTATAACGTAGTAGGATTATAAAAAGAATTACATACATTTATAGTCATAGTTTTTTCATTTTTTCTAATCATGATCATAGTTTTTCGTTAAATAGACATTTTTTTTAAAGTTACATATCTTGCTTCGACTGTTTTTTTTATGGCTTTATCTTGTCTGTTTTGTCCAGCTTTTTAATTTAACCTCATATAAAATTTTTTCTAGCAACTTAAAATTTTTTTTTGAATGTTTTCACTAATTATTAGATAAATTATTATGAATCTAGAACCAATAACAATCTATAATGTTGGTATAGACATTTTGTGGGCACATACTAACGTATGATCATTGTTTAAATGGGCTTTCAGTTTATTAAAAGTTAATGTCATGAAACATGGTCAACGCAATTTACTTGACTTTATTTTNATATATATATATATATATATATATATATATATAAATATGAATAAATTTAGTTTATTTTGGAATTCTTTCATGAGCAGTAGAATTAGTTAGAGGGTCTCTATCTAATTCATGCTTTGTCTAGCAACTTTTTTATTTCACACTAAATAGTAATTACACAACACAAACACCTTTTTATTAACTTGGTTTCGAAACTGAGTAAGTCTGAAGCATTCTTGTACCCTTTTCTTCACTAGATTGATTTCTAAAGAAGAAAATAGAGGTCAAGGACTAGGACTCATACCAACTTATACAATTGTTAGTCTTAACAATTTCATAGATTTACGTCACAAATTCTATTCATTTGTTTCTAACCTATAATTCAGATAAGTTTTTGTGCAGTCCATTTCATATTGTATACATGTGAAAAACATGGAGTTAATTCCAATTCAGATAGTTAAAATATAGTTTTTTTATATACATATTCATGTTGTTAGAGTCTACTACACTCTAATACCATGTGATCAATATAGTTTTTTCTTTGGACAAACCGGTCTCGTTAGTTGAAATATAAATTAAATGTAGAAAATGCAGTCATTGTTACTCGTAGAATAGTCTCTCTTATATATTCATATTGATGTTGGTTTTTTTCTTCCTCTGGGCCGACTATTATCGGTTCTAGAATGCGTTTCATTATCTTTCACCAAAT
The DNA here is from genome assembly GCA_000411095.1 of Aethionema arabicum. NCBI lineage: Eukaryota > Viridiplantae > Streptophyta > Magnoliopsida > Brassicales > Brassicaceae > Aethionema > Aethionema arabicum. Next base: position 36,052 of record KE152441.1, on the reverse strand, counting down.
CATATAGCTTTATTCTTCAAATTCTATGAGGTGTTTTGATTCTTGAGTAGATGAGTGTTGTCTTTGTTGAGTAAAATGAAAGACGTAAGAGAAAGAGCAGAACAAGTCCTTTTGCCATAAATATCAAAAGGTTTCATGATGAAAGTTTTTGTTGGAGAACAAGTATAACCTAACACTTACTTACTCCCCAACTTACCCTTTCTCTCTCTAGATCTCTCTATATATATATATGCTTAGATAAGTTTAGTTACAGTCTCTTTAAGTCATAAAAATGGCAAACTTAAGTATACTTCTTGGTTTTCTTGTCTTAATCTTCTTTAATGTGATTTTGCCATCATATTCTGCTACTCACTCTGTTGACTGGTCTCTCGGTGTTGACTACAGCTCATTCTCTACCGGAAAAACCTTCGCAGTCGGAGATACAATCGGTATTATACATATATATATATATATATATATACACATAGCTTCTATAAATCTCATTATATAATATAACCTATGCTACAGCTTTTGTTATTTCTTTCCCATTTAGTTAATTGACAGATATATTTGGTTACAAAGTGTTACCAACAAAAAAAAAACTTATGTATGTTTACTAAGCTTTTATGTCGTAGCAATTTTGCTTTGTTTTTTTTTTATAGTGATTAATGTGTATATATATGTTTATGTAGTGTTCAACTACGGTGCAAGTCACACAGTGGATGAAGTAAGTGAAAGTGACTACAAGAGTTGCAGTTTAGGAAACGGCCTTAGCTCAGACAGTAGCGGCAAAACAAGCATAGCTTTGAAGACAAGTGGAACTCATTACTTCATATGTGGGACCCCTGGACATTGTAGCAGCGGCATGAAACTATCGGTCACTGTGGCTGCAGCCTCATCAGGCGCTACAGCTACACCAAATCCTTCCACAGCATCAGGAGGAGGAGGAAGTAGTAATGACGTCACACCAAAGACCACCAAAGCTAGCTCTTCTAACTCTTCTGGTGCAGGAACTGTGTCCAAGCCTTATGTTGTTGCTTTGGTTGGGATTTGGGCAGTTGCTTTGTATGCGTTGACTTTAACTTAGTTTGACTTTTGTCAATGTTTTGCTGTTTTATGTTTTGAGATGTTTTAAAAAGACCAGGCTAGAGGCAGTGCTGTTTTTATATATGTATGATTCGTGTTGTATTTCTTCCTCTCTAGTCTAATTTTATCTTTTTTGTTTAGTTTAGAGTTTTTTTTTTTTGTTTTGTATTATAAATTTAGCTAATTAGGCTCGTGCGATGTGTCGGATTTATAAAATCTTATAATAAATATATATATATATATATATAGCATATAATTGAGTAGTTGTTAGAGAAAATTATAAGTGATTTTATTTAGATTTAATAACGTTTATGTTGATATTAATATGTAAATTAGAAAAACTTAAGAATTGATCGAAAATATAAAAAAGTTAGTGAGAATTAAGGTGGAATTGAGGCATAGACTAAGCTTTTGAAAAAAAAATTATATTAAAAAGAGTAATATAAAAACTTTGGAAATTTAATAATTCTTTTCACATACAAGAAAGGGACGTTTTTTATATATACTTCTATCTAGATATAAAGTAAATTAATAAATTGAGATAACGTGACAGCTTGGCGTAAGAAGAATTATATTTATTATATTTCATAAAAATTTAAATTGATTTTACAAGATTATCTCTATAATAATTATAATGATTGAATAGAATCTTGAACCATTTTATCATTTAGATATAACTGTAAGAAAAGATAGAAATATAATGTTATAAAATCTATTGAATATTATAAAGTAAACAAAATTTAAAATGTAGGGAATAATAATTTTGGAATCAGCATATTTTAAAACTTACTCGTCTTAAAACCGCCAGAAGAGCATTGACCCTCAAAACCATATTATAAATATAAAGGCCCAAACATCACCGGCCCACCGACTAACCTACTCAGGTGGGCCCACCCAAATCTCTTAACAGATCTAAGCCGTCCATTTAAATATCACAGTGTATAACATAACATGTAACCACTTCACAGTTCACATCTCATAACTGAACCAACACATCAACGTCAACAAAGAAGAACAAAAAGTTCGGCGAAGAATTAATTAATAATATTTTTTTTTGGTTAAACATTAATTAATTATGTTTTACATCTACCTTACCCTTACCCACTTTTATTCATTCACACACAAAAACAATTCCTTATTTTATTTATTAATAAATAGGTTAGATTGGTTAGACTCTAGACTTTTCTATATTATTAAATCTTATCTTATTAATAAAAGTATTACAAAAAAAATACTCCTCCCATTCCATATAGTAAGAGTAGAGTACACATAAGATGTTTTTTTAATGCATAAGAAATTATAGTTGTATTCCTAATTATTTAAAATGATTTTGATGTTTTTTAATTTTTTCCCCTTTATTTTTTATGATTTTTTAGTTATTAAAAAAATTACATCTGCAAACAAAAATACATAAAAAAACTGAAAACTCACAGCAATATGCAACAACGAAATGTTAAAACCTCTAAAAAGTGGAGGGAGTATTATAAATTTTGTCCGATTCATTATATAAAATTGTTTATAATTATATGCACAATAAATTTTATAAAATGATATTTTTATTCTTAATCATTTAATATTTTATTTTTTGTTTCATCGTTTTAAATACTTAAAAGGATGATTCGGTCAAAAAAAATGTATAGCAATATAAAACGAAAAAAAAAACTAAATTCCTTTTAGAAAAAAAAAAACGAAAGGAAAGGAGTATGAACAAATAAATTTAGTAAAATATAATTAGAGGAAGAAAAACTGAAAAAGTGTTAATTAATTCAAAAAAAAAAAGAAAGTAAATTGTGGGCCAATCTGTCATTAATTTCACCCAAAAATCTCTCTTTTTCCATTAAATAAAAAAAAACAATAATTAAATAAAAGTGCCTTGGAAAGTTCATGGAAAATCATAAAACCAGCTTGCATTTACTCAGCAATGGACCTATATAAATACAAACACTTCACAATAGTCACGTCACATTTCAACTATGGCTAATATCTTCCTAATCACTATTAAAAAATCAAGAAAAACATCAAAATCAAAGAAGAATCATGGAGGAAAAAGATCAGATTCAGATTCAAATTCGAATTCAGACAATAGCTACTCTTGCAAGAAACACACGAAACATAAACAATCTCCTGGAGTTTGTTCCCTCTGTTTGAACGAGAGGCTTTCAAAACTTTCTTTTGAGTACAATGGCTACACTAAAACGACGTCGTCTACGTCTAGCTGTTCTTCATCATCTGAGTATTCATATGATTCAGCTTCGGTTTCTTCTTGTTACTCTTCTTCGGTTTCATCGTGTTCATCTCCTTTGCAATTTCAGAAGAAGACCAAGAAACAAAACTTTTTGTTCAGATTTTTACTTGGATCTATTATAGATTAGTTTTTTTTTAATTTTAAATTTTTTTTTTTTTCCCCACTCTGGAAAATGTAGAGAATAAGCAAAGATTTTTTATGTGTATCACAATTTCTAAAAGAATTGTTTTTTACATCTCAATGTATGACTGTTAATCATAGATTATTTTTTTTTATTTTAAATTAAATAATTATTTTGATTTTTTAGTAATAAAATGTTTGGACCATTTGTTGCATATGACATTCTTTTCATGAATTTCAGGATGTTTACTTGTAAAAGTAGGAGACAAAGACCTTCATTTTTCTAATTAGCAATCGAATTTTAATATATTATAATCAAATTTTAAATTAGTTTCTAATATAAATTTTATATAAGAAAAATTATTTATTTATTAACATTCCAAAACTATTTTCTACCCCTTAATTTATATACTTTACTAATGGAGTTGAACTAATCAATTCTTACATTTTAAAAATGACTATTATTGTTTAAGCTAACAAAAATATATTTTTTTTAAATTGATGATCTCTAAATCAATATATTTGAGGTCGTCATGACTATAATAAACTATCATGAAAATTTGTGTTTATGACATAGTTTATTTACAAAGAATAATGTTAAAAAATGCAATGTATAATTGTTTTTATGCCAAATTAGGATAAAAACAAGAAGTTAAACATTAGGAAAACAGATGTCATATGAATAAATGTAATAAAAAAAAAACAATAAAGATCGAATGCTGAAAGGGCCATGATGATGATGATGATGATGATGATGATGATGATGAATCGATGATGATGATGATGATGAATCGATGATGATGATGAATCGATGATGATGATGATGATGATGATGATGATAATGAAGAGAGGCTGGCACATGACTTTTACTAAGTTGCCAGGAAGAATGTACGGTAAGAGGACAAAGACGTGTTGTACTTTCCTAATATACGATTCACTTCAGATTACAGCTGTTCATAATTATTTATTATTATTATTTTAAGCCCTACCAAATAATTTTATAATTTTATATACACTCAATATGATCACTGATCCCCCATGAAGTTCCCCTGAAACTTCTTTAATTTTATACAAACTTTATTTTTTATGTGTGGGTAATTTATTCATTCATTTTTTTACATGATTAGCTAAAAACGATATAAAATTTCTATAAATATTATTTTTTGTATATATATTGTTTTCATTTTCTTAACTATATATTCTAGATTATAAATATTATTTCTTGTATTTGGACTTTTAAACGAAAGAGATAAGCATATATATTATTATGATATAACTTTAGATTTGGTGTGCAAAATTATATCATATCGTGTATTTGTCTTCTTATAAATCCAATCATCCAATTATATATATAAGAATTTGATGAATAAAGTATTTAAAATTGAATAGAAATAGTCCAATTATAAAACAATCAGTATTCATTTAGTATTCCAAGATTTGTATTATTTAGCTATCACTCAAACATGACAAACTTATATACTCCATATATAAAACAACTGAAATACTGTATAAATATACATTTTTTTCTTACATGTATAATTAAAATATATTATTATTATTTGATCGAAATAATAGAAATGTAAGTAACGCATATGATCTCTGCGGCCTTGCACAATCGGGCTTATTCTGCCATCTAATTGGACATCATCAAATCAAATCAATATAAGTCTATAACCAATTAATTTATTTTGTTTTCTCTAACCACTAATTCGGATATTTTGTTAAAAAATTTATAATAATAAATACATGAAGCCCAACAAATATTGCACACCTCTATTCCACATTGTTTTTTCCATAAAATACATTTTTCGCCTTAATCTCTATTAAAATATTTTTAGTTTTCACCCCCAAAATACAAATAAAAAGGACAACTTCTAGACAAGAATTTGATTGGATCATTGATTTTTTTTTCGATTCTAAAGGGATGATTCTTGTAATTTATTTTTAGAAGTACTCTACTTGGTTCATCCATCCATCAAATAAATTTTATTAGTTCTTAATTGTACTTATACATATGATTTTTTAGTCATTACTAGTAAAAAAATCATTAATTTTCATTCGTATTATTTAAAAAAACTACTCTTAATCCTTTTAACGAGAAAAAACTATACTTTTAATCAGCTAAATTAGTAATAAGTTGTGTTTTATTAAAATTGTGTCAAGTAACTCCTATTCTACATAAATATTAGTTTTTGAAAACTTAAAACAAGAAAACTTGGTTTGTAAATTACATTTAAAATTTCCATAATTTACGCAGTAAAAATGTTGTAACTATTTATTATTTTTCTTTTCGTTTTGTAAATATGGGGAACTATAAATCTATATATTCTATGTGTGTAAAAAAATAATGATATATTGAATGAAAATATTTATATAGAAATTTAGTAAGTAAATATATTATACTAATAATTTGAAATATTACGCGAAATACTTTCAACTTAGAAACCAACTCTCAACATATCGTAAGGAATAGTTGACGCGACGCACGAAGAGAGTACATTTACATGGGAACTTGATATGTAATATTTTAATTATATTTTAATTATAGTAATGATCCCCTACATTACGTGTTGTGTTAATCCAGTACATTTTTAATTATCCCTTTGTACTTATTTAATTGTTAATTATCAATGTAACGAAATTAATTAATTTATGTTTCCTACATCATCTTGAAAAATTAAGCATGGTTCACCAAATTAAGACCGTTTGTTTTTACATATTCCGTACGTTTCATAAAACTTGATGTTTTTAGGATTATTTTTTGTTTCAAAATACTTGATTTTATAATAATTATTTTTTTAATTTTAAATAATAAATATGAGAAACACTTAAATTTCTATAAAATAAACTAATATTTTTTTTTATTTTAGTAAGAGAGAAAATCTAATTTTTTTTAAATTTAATGTTTCTTTGATAATTAATTAATGTTTTTGATTTATGTGTAGATGATAAAAAATTATGTTTTATGAAACAAAATGAGCATTATTTTAGGTGTACACAGGCCCGACTATATATATTGTATATATATTTAGTTTTAAAGGTTATTTTGAATATAATGTCTGATTTTAATTTATATTTTATAGACTCAGATTGAATAAAACGATTTTGTTCATGAACTTTTATTCCTTAAAACTAATCTATATACAGACAATTTCAAAATTAATGAAAATACTGTACCAAAATCTAAATGAATGGTCTACAATGAGGCTAGGAGAGTTTTATTGATCTTTTTTAATATCTGGTTACAGAAATGTCAGCACGATCCGCGAGATTTTACATTAAGTTTTTATAGTATATTTCAATTTATAAATAAAAATAATTTTACAATATAATTACAAAACTAAATATAATGTATTTATGCCATCTAAAAAAATTGAGAATGACATATGCTATGTTGTCGAAAAATATTATATAAAGTATAAGTATATATTATGATAAGTCTTAGCATGATCCACGAGATTCATATCAAATATATATACATATATTACATTTACGTTATATATACAGATTATATTTTTAATAATGTAATTAATCATAAGATTAGTTGTTAATCAGATATAAAAAGCGTAGTTATTAATCATAAGATTATATTTTTACCAATAAAACACCTATAAGATAATTCAAATCTAGTAATATCTAAACAATAAGATACATGCACACACAATATTTTTTTATAGCAGGAATAGAAAATTTAAAAACATTGAATATTTCTTACTTCTTTAAAACTATATAATTAATATAACATTATAAATTTGTAAATTTTTTAGTTCCTCAAAACTAAGTCTAACGGATTAAAATACAGGTTTTTTTTTTTTTATGTGTTAACTCAATTGATATTTTCCAATAATAAATCTATGTAAAGGTTTTCATTTTAGATCTTTATATAAAAAATTATACATTTCACCACCCGTGATCAATTGTTACATCTATAACTCAATTTTTGTCAACTAAGATTAAAACAATGGATCAACCATAACTCCTACAGAACTTTAATTACAAGATTATTTTGATTTAAGATTTAATTAACAATATTGCTTTTAAAAATATGATCAAGTGGATTTATCGAGTCATATATATATATATATATGTTCTTGAGAAATAAAATACCCCATCCGTGTTAGAAAAATGATGTTTTAGCTTTATATTTTGTTTCAAAATAGTTGATTTTTAACTAATTTTTAATTTAATTTAAATAATTTATATATTAAATTTTTCTCAAATCCAGCTTCAATATTTCAAAATTTATAGAATTATATAATTGTAAGAGAGAGTGTTATTTAGAACAAAAATTAAAATTTATTTGATAAATTATAAATATTTAATAATTTATATATAAATTATAAAACGTCAAATATTTTAATGTAGAGGGAATATATATACAAAACAAGATATCATAATCCTAAATCCTTGTAATAATTTGTAAAGTAATCTGCTATTTTTATATTTTCATAAGAAATATATATAAGTAGGGCCTATATAAGTATGAATTGAGAAAATCTAAAAGATTGAATACGGACTTAAAACCCGTGGGAAATATAACAAGTTACAAATTAATATTTCCAAATAAAGATAATTAAAACTAAATTTATTAAAATGATACGTTTTCACACGTATTAAAATGATAGCCACTGGAGCCCAGAAAAAAAAAGATGGGTTCATACTAATCAGGGATAACATGATAATTAAATTAAGAGTGTAATTACTAATTAGGTTAATACACGTGGAAAAAGTCACGTGATAGGTGTCTATTTGTAGGGTGGGAGTGTTCGTATGGAATAATTACCTTTATATTTGATTAAAGGCTGTGCGAATGTCGTTTTCGGTAAATACTTTTCGGGCTTTTGACCAAATTGGGCGTTGAATAACCCGACCCGTTAACCCTTAACGCCTTTTTTAATATGTTACTATTATTTTATTTTAACCTTTACTCTATAAAGACATTTGTAATTATTAACAGACACACATATATCCGTGGAAAAAAAAAACAGACACACATATATAAATTTTTAAAAAAAAAATTGACAAAAAAACACACACACATATACATTTGTGTGGTAAAATTATGATTTTCAGGAATAATAAACTTTCATAATTACCGATAAATTATTGGTTTTGAACTTAAATGCATTATTTTAAAATTTATTAATTTCTATATAAGCATAATAATTTTAGATTTTTTTTGAAACTATCGCATACTTAAAATCAGATTTAAAATAAAAACAATAATAATAGTATATGCTAACAATATATATTTAAGGGTTCAATAAAACTAATAAATATAGATACTTTATATATAAAAATGAATACTAAAACGAGTCTTTTTTTCAATTCGAAAAGAAGAGTTTTTTTAATTATTGTTATTTTATAAAAATGTGGATGATTATATTTCCACCACCATATTGCATTTTTTTTTTAATTTCAACCGTTACAAAACAGAAATAAATGTGCTAAAATAATATAATAATAAAATATAAAAATCGGTCGATATTAAAATATGAATGGTAACATGTTCATCCATATACACGCCATTAAATAATTAAAAACTCCATACGCATAATATATAGGCCTACAGTGACAATAATAGGCTATAGGAGAGAATCCATATATATATACAGACAAATTATTTCCTTTTCACCTTATTCTAGAAAATCCAATTAAAGTTTACTTAATATAACCTATAGTTTTTTTTATATTTATTTATTAACCCTTGTATATATTTGATAAATATCTTTAAAATTAGGGGATAGAGAAAAAAAAAAGAAAAAAGAAAATTAAAAAAGCCATTTCATAATCTTCTCGTCTTCTCCATTATCTCTCTCCCAAATCTGGTGGAAGAAAAAATTGATTTGGGGGTTTTTATTAGGGAACGATTCGATCTGGTTTTTTTCCATGGATAAGAGCTCTAATTCCTCCGGCGACTCTTCGGCGACGTTTAGTTCAGGTACTGCGAATAGAGATCATTACCTGAGACAACTCAATAAGCTTTCTCATAAGATATCTAAACCC
>KE152441.1:2076-26564 GCA_000411095.1 Aethionema arabicum | reverse complement strand
GCGCCGCCGCCGCCGCTTCCACCGTCTAACAATCAAGGGAATCATCATCAACATCAGCCGCCTGTTTATAATATCAACAAGAATGATTTTAGGGATATGGTTCAGAAACTAACTGGTTCTCCTGCGCATGAACGGATCTCTGCTCCGCCGCAGCAGCCGATTCTTCACCAGCCGAAACCACAGAGTTCGCGTCTACATAGGATCCGACCTCCTCCTTTGGCGCACGTTATCAATCGCCCGCCTAATTTGCTAAATGACGCTCTTATCCCTTCAGGAGGTAGTGGTATGAACAACTGGACAGGGGGATTTCTTCCTCGACCAACGGCACCGCTCTCTCCTCTCCCGCCGTTACCTCCAGTGCATGCGGCGGCTGAATCTCCGGTCTCTGCATATATGCGTTACCTTCAGAACTCGATGTTCGCCATGGATTCGAATCGGAAGGATTTCTCTGGATTATCTCCGTTAGCTCCTCTGGTTTCACCTCGCTGGTATCAGCAACAGGAAAACGCTCCGCCGCAACAAAATAGTCTCCCGCCTCATCCTCCTCCTACGGCTCAAGGGGGAGTTTCGCAGGCGGCGGCGCCTACATCAATTCCGGTGCCGACGTCATTCGGTTGCTTAAACTCACCTAAATCACCATACGGATTACTCTCACCAAGCTTACTGTTATCGCCAACGTCTGGTCAGTTAGGGTTTCCGGTATCTCCGACGACGGTGCCGCTCCCTAGCCCTAAATACAAAGGTCATTGAAGCAAAAAATAAACGAAAAACCCCATCCCTTGTCGGTCATAGTTAAAACGTTACCGTTTTGCCCGTCAAGCTACAAAAAAAAATCCCCTTTGTTCTTTTTGTACATCATTAGTGGTGGATCATTGGTTTTTTTTTTCTTTTTCTTATAACTTAAATTACTCAGTTTTTTTCATAACAATCCTTTTTAATTTATCTTGTTGCATGTTTTTGTTTGTTCATGTTAGAGAACACTAAAAGGAGTAGTTAATAGGAAATGAAAGTAACACACTTTTGCATCTTTTCTTTTAATCTTAATATATAAATTTTGTTTTTTTGTTGATCAATTGTGTTTAATTCAAAATCGGATACTTTTTCTTTTGGTTAGATTCGTTTTTTGGTATTGGATAGCTATTACAATCATTCACTATTCCTTTAGTTGAATTTATGCTCTGGTACTTTTGAATTTTCAACTCATAATTTTGAGATAATATCAAAATTGAAAAATGAATTTAAATCCAGTCAAATAGGTAATAAAGTGATTTGCTTTTACAAAGTCCTTGAATTGATGAAAAGAGAAAATAAATGCTTCATGATCTTCAAATTGATGAGAAAACAAAAGCAATGTTCGATTTGCAGACATGGAAATCGTTAACAAAAAAAAAAAGATAGACAAAAAAACAAAGAGAAGAAATCAATCAAAGTGGTGAAAAAGATGGTTCGACTTGCCAAGAATGTGATATAAATAAATAAGCTTTAGAGATAAGCCATAAGCAAGCAAGCAAGCCGACCAATTTTGATTAGAGAAACATATGAACGAAGGATTCCAAAAACCCTATAAAACTAGTAGTTCAAAGCAGAGGATTTTTACTGCTGTTCTTCTGTGGGTTTTGGTGCTGCTGCTTCCTTGATTTCATCAGCAGCATCATCCTAATGAATCATCAACAATGGAGTTTTAGTCCATGAATTTATAAGAATTGTTTTGATGTGTGAAGAAAAAAATGAAAAGAGGGAATGTGATATTAGACCTGCATATCGGAAGTCCAGAGAGTGAGGTTGTCACGGAGGAGCTGCATGATTAAGGTGCTGTCTTTGTATGATTCCTCACCAAGAGTGTCGAGCTCTGCTATAGCTTCATCAAAGGCCTGATGGGTAACATCATTACAGCAAAACAGTTAAATCATTAACCTAGGAAGTTTCTAGGATCTATGGGTTGTTTTGGTTTAGGGTTTGTGATGATTGAAGAATAGGGGATGAAATTAGAGGGTTGGTACCTGTTTGGCGAGGCCACAGGCACGATCTGGGGAATTGAGGATCTCGTAATAGAAGACAGAGAAGTTCAATGCAAGGCCGAGACGAATAGGATGAGTTGGAGCGAGCTCTGCGTTTGCAATGTCCTGCATAGAGTGTATCAATAGGCTAAATATCCAGATCAAGATGATACAAAGCTGTAACCAGTTCCTTCTACAATCGAATCTAATCTGGAATCTGAACTTCTCTCTCGAGGCAAGTAAATAAGGCGTTTAAATTCACCGCATATGATCGAATCTACGAATCATAGATAAGATTCTTAAACTAACCTAGATCTGGGATTTGGTTATCAAACGAGGAAGGGAGAAAAGGTTACCTGAGCCGATTTGTAGGCGGAGAGAGTGTGCTCGGCGGCGTCTTTTCTCTCTTGACCAGTTTTGAACTCAGCCAAGTACCTATGGTAATCACCCTTCATCTTGAGGTAAAACACCTTAGAGTCACCAGAAGCAGCGGCAGGGACGAGTCTGGAGTCTAACAGCTTAAGGATTCCATCACAGATACCAGAAAGCTCAGTCTCGATCTTAGACCTGTAGTCACGGATCGCCGTTACATGGTCATCGTTGCCACGGCTCTCCTCCTTCTGTTCAATCGAGGAAATGATACGCCACGAGGCACGACGAGCGCCAATAACGTTCTTGTAAGCAACAGAGAGGAGATTACGCTCTTCAACGGTGAGCTCATCGCCATCAACCGCAGTGGAGACCTTCTCCATAAACTCTACCATCTCCTCGTATCTCTCAGCCTGCTCCGCAAGCTTTGCCATGTACACATACTCCTCACGCGCAGAAACCGCCATTTTTCCTCCTTCGAAAGATCGATTCACACAAACAAAAAAACACAGAAAGATCTAAAATGAAAGCAAACGAAAGAGAGAGAGAGAGATCCAATTTCTGGAGAGGAATGGTTAATGAGGGAAGCGAGAAATGCGTTTTAGAGGAAAAGAGTGAAAATTGGGGAAAAGATGGAATATGGGCCGTTGGATTCGTGGGCGGTCCTGCTTTTAAAGGGGAACCAGTTTAGGCCTTGTTTGGATCTCTCTTTCTTTATTTTTACCTTTTTTTTTTTTTTTCCTGAAAGTTGATATATTAATAATGCTTAGACTTAATAGGTTCACATGGGCTTGTCGGCCCGAATCAGGCCCATAAAACAATCCTGTTGAAAAGGGGAAATTATCGAAGAGAAAGAAACGAAACCTTTCGCCTTCTTGGATAGGAAATCAGCCACTTTGTTGGTAGATCTTGCATGAAATTGGAGATCGAAGCTATCGAAATTCCTCTTCAACTGGTCAATCACATCACGAAAGGTGGCCAGGGAGATCCAGCTGCCATCTGAGCGGAGACCTTCGATCAGATCCTTGCAATCGGAGACGAAAGTAACGCGCCGGAAACCTCTGTCCTTAACACTCTTGATCGCCCAAAGTAAGCTTTCAGCTTCTGATTGAAGAGCCGAATCTACAAATCCAAGCTGCTTACCGCCCCATAAGCAAAGGTCGCCTTTTGAATCTCTTAGAATCCATCCGCTGTAGCCTAATGAAGAGTCCGGCGACCAGGCGCCATCGATATTGCAGAGGTGAGCACCCTCTAGAGGAGGTTTCCATATCTCTGGCGGACTGCCGACAGATCTGGCACCTGTTCCACCTTGAGAGGGTCCCATGGGGGTAGGTAGGGCCGAGATCCATTCTTTCCTGTTACTATTAGCTTGTTCTAGGATTTGCCAAGCGAGTGGTTTTCTTGCGTTGAACAGGTGGTTGTTTCTTGCTTTCCACAGGGACCAAAGGATCCACGGCCAGACATGGTGAAGTTCCATACCTATTGGATCATGAGAATCGTACCACAGGAGCCTACTCAGATTGGAGTACAGGGATGAATTGAAGAGGCGAGGATCGGCGCCAGGGCAATGAGAGGCCGCCCACACTAGTTTTGCCGCCGGACAGATGAACAGCAGGTGATTTACCGTTTCTTTTTCTGATCCACACGTTGGACAGAAGTCTTCATCGGTTATCTTCCTTTTCCTCAAGTTATCATTCACCGAGAGTGCATTGTGCAGTACTTTCCATAAGTAGTGTTTGATCTTAGACGGGAGGTTTAGCTTCCACATCTTTTGATATAACGGTTCCAGCCTTGGTCCACTGACCTTCTCTTGTGATTCTTTTGTTTGCCTGCATAACTGAAAGCCGGACTTCGTAGAATACATACCTGTTTTATCTTTAGACCAAATGCAGACGTCTTTTGCACCTATTTGTGTAGTTGAGACTTTTTGTACCCATTGTATGTCATCTGTGTGGATTAGATGTTGCAGCTTTTATAGATTCCATTGGCCAGTGGTTGGGACAATAAGTGAGCTCACTTTCAGTTTTTTGTTGACTGCGAGGGAACGACTTCGGGGAGGTCTTGCCGGGGATGATGGGAGCCATGGATCAGACCAGAGGAGAGTGTTTTCTCCATTACCTATTAGTCTCCGACTGCCTTTCTGAATTAGAGGTACTGCAGACAGCAGACTACGCCACACATACGAGGGACGAGTCCCTAGCTTAGCTTCCAAGATTGAAGAGTGACGGAAGTATCGTGCTTGCATGGTTCTGGCAAGGAGGGATCGAGGTTCTTGAAGAATCCTCCAAACTTGCTTTCCGAGCAGAGCTGTATTGAAGCTTTCAATATCTCTGAAACCTAAACCACCCTCTCGCTTAGGTTTAGCTAAGGTATCCCACTTGCACCAATGAATACCCTTTTTGTGCACAGTTTGTTTCCACCAAAAAATCGCCATTAACCTTGTTATTTCTTTGCAGGTTGTTTTGGGGATCCTAAAGACTGACATGGTATAGGTAGGCAAAGCTTGGATCACAGCTTTGAGGAGAATCTCCCGACCTCCCTGACTAAGAAACCGATTCTGCCAACCTGCCATACGAAGTTCAATTCGACTGAGGATAAACTGCAGCATTAGCACCTTTGACCTGCCTATTTTTTCGGGTAGTCCGAGGTATTTACCTTGTCCCCCCTCAAGGTTGATATTTGTTATCCTTTTTATTGTGTCCTGAATTGCCTGACTCACTTTAGAGCCAAAGATTAAACCAGATTTGATGAGGTTTACCTGTTGGCCTGAATGAAAGGCATAAATGGATAGGATTGACCTAACCTCAGTCACTTCCTCCTCCGTTGCTTGACAAAAGAACAAGCTATCGTCGGCAAAGAGGAAGTGTGTGACTGGGGGAGCCTTCGGGGCTATAGAAATACCATGTAGCATGTTCATTTTTTCTGCTCTTTGGAACAAGTAGATGAGGAATTCAGTACCTATAATAAAGAGGTAGGGAGACAGTGGATCTCCCTGCCTAATGCCCCTTGAGGGAGTTATATTCTCATAGGGTGAACCGTTTATGAGGACCTGATATTTTGGTGTTTTTATGCAGGCCATAATTATGGTTCGCCATTTCCTTGAGAAGCCCCATATTCTCATAGCTTCCTCAAGGTAAGGCCACTCAACCCTGTCAAAAGCCTTGCTCATATCCGTTTTGATAGCTAGGTATTTGTTAGATACCTTGTCATTGGTAGCTAAAGCATGGATCATTTCTTGGTTTAGAATAATGTTGTCCATGATTGAACGACCTTTTAGGAAAGCTGCCTGCGATTCAGATATGCAGTTCGGCAGAGTTAGCTTGAGTCTCTCAGCCAGAAGTTTGGAGACAACTTTGTAACTAGTGTTGCAAAGACTAATTGGACGGTACTCCTCCATTTTTTGAGCTCCTGGTACCTTTGGGATGAGGCATATATCTGTTCTATTGATGCGTGGATCGATGTTTTCCTCCACCAGCAGGTTATTGACCAGTTTGAGGAGTTCACAGCCGGTTTGCTCCCAGAATTGCTGATAGAAGAGGGCTGACATACCGTCAGGGCCCGGGCTCTTACCAGGATGAAGGGCAAAGACTACGCGTTTCACCTCTGCAAGGGTTGCAGGTTTGGTAAGGTTGCAGTTTTGCTCTTCAGAAATTCTGTTCTCGAAGGGTCCCCAAGCGTCTAGGTTGCAGGATTGTGTTGATGCAGTGAATAACGTGGAGAAATATTCGCTTGCCACTAAGCCCATTGCTGGATCGCTATAAACAGGTATCCCCTCCTGATTGAGTAATCGAGTAATGGTATTTTTTAGCCTACGGTTCTTTGTTGCTGCATGGAAGAACCTTGTGTTACGGTCTCCTTCCTGCAGCCAAAGGACTCTGCTCTTTTGTTTCCAATAGGATTCCTCTTTCTTATTCTCCCAAGCCAGTTGCTTCTTTAGGATAATTAATTCTTTCGGACAAAAAAAGTCCGCATGTGACAAAGTGTTTATCCTTTTTTCCAGGTTAGAGATTGCTACAGCTGAGTTGCATTGACGGTGCCTTTTCCAATTCACAATGCTGTATCTGCATCTGGTTATCCGATCGGTGATCCCAGGTGGGAAGTTGCTACTATCATTTCTACCTCTGGCGTTCCAGCCTAAGGTAACAGCCTCTTTGAATCCTTCTTCTTGGAACCAGCGTTCGTCGTATTTGAACCTTGTTTTCTTTTTGGCAGTGGAACCATTAGATAGGATGAGTATGGGGCTATGATCAGATGCGGTCCGAGGCAGATAAATCAGCTCGGAATGCGGGCAGCTGGAGATCCAGTCCGCGTTAATCAGAGCCCGGTCAAGCCGGCAGTGTACTATTGCCTTTCCTCGGATACCATACCAAGAGAAAGGATTGCCTGAGAAAGGTAGGTCTGTTAGACCACATGCTTCTATCATTGAATTGAAATATGTGAAGGAGCTTGTAGATCTAATGATTCCTCCCTTTTTTTCATCTTTAGAGCAAATTTCATTGAAGTCCCCACATAATAGCCATGGTCCTGATTTGGAAGCATTCAACCTCATTATCTTTTCCCAAACGTGGCTACGCAATGCTCTGACTGGATCGCCATACACCCCAGTGAAGTTGTAAGTCTTTCCTTGCCATTTGAGATGAGCATCGATGATGTTGTTACACGAGTGAAGTATAGATGCTTCTACGGAATCCAGCCACAAAAGCGCTAAACCTCCGCTCAGACCTTCTGGTTCTACTAGATGCATACCCGAATACCCTAAATGACCTGCTAACTGTTCCATATAATCTTGTTTATTTTTGGTCTCCATGAGGAATATAACCTCGGGAAGATACCGACCACGTATCTCCCGTAGGTGTCGAACTGTCAGGGAATTCTTCGCCCCTTGACAGTTCCAAGCGAGTGTCTTCATGGGGACACTTGTGGTTTAAGGTTTACCACTAACCGATCATTTTTAATTGAAACAGGGCTGACATTTGCTTGCAAAGTAGAGGATGCTGGAGACGTGGTGTCTAGGGGGGCTGGCTGGGCCAGGTCGTGATTTGGACTGTATCGTATTTTTTTGTGGGAGTCCGAGACTTTATACTCATCCAAAAACTTTCGTTTTTTGTTAGATATTTCATCGGTGCTGGCACCACTCAGGTGGACAATCGGGGGAGATAAGATTCCACCCAGTGGAAGAGTTAGGTTTTGAGGCCCTTTTGGGGATGTCGCCTTTGCAGAAGAGACTTTAGTAGCTGAAATGGAGGTAGCATGGGGGTTTTTCCAGGTAAACTTCTCTCTGATCAAGCCGTATGCCTCCTTAGAAGGCATCTGAGGTGACCTTGACCTACTGACGGGGGCTTTGTCCTTTTGCAGGGAAGGTTTGGTAGCATTGCTAGAAGATTCTCCAGGTTGGGGGACTTCAGGACGAAGTAGTGGTGCGGCTTCGCGGCTAGGTGGAAGCTGCAGCGCGTCTCCATGAGAACGACTAGTAGGGGGAATGGGAGGGACTTCGTTTCTGAGGTTCCCTGAGCCTCCTTGACTAGTGTGGGAGGTATCTGGATGGAGTGGTTGGGCCGGGATATGGGGGTCACCTGGATGGCCAGGATCTAAAGGTTGGTCGGGAGCAGCTTCGTCAGGCAGATCCTCCAGATCCGGGCAGTGAAGGACGTCGTGAGTAATCCTTCTGCAGTGAAAGCAGACCTTCAACAGCCTTTCGTATTCCATCTCTGCTATGGCTTGCTCCCCTGATTCGAATTGAAGGGTTCTCTTGAAAGTAAGAGGTTGGTCAATGTTAATGATAATGTGAACTCGAACATACTCCACAGATGAAGAATGATGAGCATGCATAACCACACGGTTGACCACTCCCATATGGTTCCCTAAGTGTTGAATAGCTTCCTCTTGTTGCAGGTGTACAGGAATCCCTCTAATGCGGATCCAGAAGGCGATATGCTTCAGATAGCCGTCGTCCGGGTTCGGAATCCATCTCTCTAGGGCAATCATCCAGCTCATGAAGAACCAGGGACCCTTGGACAGAAGGTATTTGATGTCATTTTCCTCTTGGAAGATAAACTGAATGATGTGGTTTCCGACGCCTCGCCCTATGACTCTGCCTTCCATACGCCAGATGACCGGCAGAGCTTTGATGGCTCCTCCCACTTTTTGCACCCTAGGGTTCAGAAGTTTAACCATGATGCTTTTCTCGTTCGTTGCTACCGCTTCGGCGTAATTTCTGAGAGGGACAGTGAGGGGTTCGTCCTCTATGCTTCCTTCAAAGGCCATTAAGCCTTGCCTAATGTTGTTGTACTCCTTTTTGTGCTGACTGCCCTCGCCTGTTTGTTTTATTTTTTGTTTCCAGGCAGGGTTTCTGGACCCGGGTCGAGCCATGAGGAGACTGACGTGAAGGGTTGAAGCTCTGTTTGGTCGAAACCTGGGAGCTTACTTGAGTGTAGTGGAAGAAAACTTCTTGAGTAAAACAGAGAAAGGAGCACAGGAGAACAATACTATGTAGAGTCCACTCGTGTATACTTTCTATTGTGAGTGTCACCGTTAAGGAGACAACATTCAATGGTGTGAAACTAAGAACGGCGGCGTTCCTTAACAAGGAACACCAGTACGGACGAGAGCATTTGTTGCCCTAGTACGGACATATATCAAGTGATTCCCTCTCACCCTTTATTTTTACCTAAAATAAAAAATTAAACATTTTTAATTAACCTTTCTTTTATGTAAATAAAATTTCTCATTTACCACATTAAATAAAATAAAAAAGAATTCTACTCTCGGCGTCGAATTTTTTCTTAAGATGAGTTTCAAATTAATATTTGTTGCAAAATAATGTTAAATTAAACTGTCAATTTATCAACATAACAACTACAGTGTTTGTTATTAGAATAATGTGATTTACATGATTTTTTTTATTGTAAAAATAGCACTATAGGTTTCTTAGATTTTATAATATTTTTGGTGTAAGAAATAAAATAAAATAAAGAGACAATAATGGAAGCAAGTTGGGGTTTAAGAATTGAGAGAGATGAGGAAGAGACATGTGGGGGTTTGTGAGTTGTGAACATGTCAGGGGATCCTAAGGACTCTTTCTTCCACAGCTCATACTTAACACTTTCCTCGTATACATTTTATTTTGATAGGAAATTGATGATATTATAAGTAGAGATATATCGTACTAGATTCTAGAGGCTTGAAACCGTGACTGGTAATTTATTTAGTAAGTTGTTTTCTTACATTTCTTTGGATTAAAATACGTTACATTTTTTTCTTACTAGGTAGATTTACTGTTTGTTAACATAGATTATGTTTTTGGGTTGCTCTAATGTGATGTCCTTGTACCATGTATTGATACAAGTTTTATGTTTTAGGGCATCTCCAACCTATGTTTTAAATTTGAGATTTTACGAGTTTTATATTTGAGTTTTAGAAGTGTTTTGCTCAAATGCTAAAATTTCAAATTTATTTTAAAAAATATATGTAATTTATAATATAGTCTACAAAAATAATTGACTAATATCATAAATTTTTTTTATTATACTTTAAGTACAATAATAAAATTAATTTTCTTAATAAAATTTGGTAATTGACTAAACTTGGGTTTAATGTTATAATTAGATATATAAATATATTTTGAACATTTAATACAAAAATAAATATATAAATGAACTAAAATAATAATAATAAAAAAATTAACAATTATTTGTGATATGTGAATTATAACGAGTGAAATACAATTTTTATTTTTTTGAGTTTTTTTTTTTAAATCTCAAAAATAAAGTTTTGAAGTTTGTATTAGAAACCAAAAAAAAAAAATATGAGGTTTTAATATGTGGGTTGGAGATACTTTTAGAGATTTGTATCTCTAAATATAACTGTTTGTATCTTTGAAAACCTTAAACGAATATCAATATGAAGAAACAATTTGTGGTTGGAACGTTAAATGTTGTGTTTTTTTTTATTAATTTAGGTCACAAACCTGATCCATAGATAAATTGATGCGAATTTTAAATGTTGTTAATGGTTTTTATATGTAAACGTCGTTTATTATATAAAAAAACATTTTATCAACCAACATAAACTCATTTTCTTAAAAACTTAATATTTGTGGAAAAGGGTGAATTTATAAAACCGAAATATAAAAGATAACCAAATTGTGAGCGAATTTCACCAACCACGGCCCATTCCAAAAGGAAAAGTGGGGTCCAAATTGGGAATAAAGTATTTTTTGGAGGATTAATTAGAAAGACAAAATAGAGAAAGAATGTTACTTTCAAGTTTTAATGGGACCAATACGACAATATCCACAACTAGCCTACCTCAAATCGCCAATAATTTAGATATTTAATTTTTTTTTTGTTAATTTGTTAAAAAGTTTCCATCTTTCAAATGATTTTAAATAATATAATTCAAAAGATGAAAAAATTAGTATAAAAAAATTATGAAGTCTTGTGGATATTGTTTTTTTTTAATTGCAAATGAGCTATTTAAATCTTGGGTTATTTTTGTTTTACCAAAAAATAATCAAATTGGATCCACAATATTCTTTTTCATATACACATTTTTTTTGCTCCAAAAATAATGAGAAATCTATCGACATGTTGAGAGAGTTTGTCGTGTTCTATTTGTGTCTTCTTAGTCGTTAAGAATTGAGATTATATCACATCAAAAATTAAATATATGGTCTATTTCTCTATATTTATAACAAAAAAAAAAGATTTAAATATGTGGTCGTAAAGCAATCCAATCAAGTATGAACCAAATCTTAATAACAAATCCATGCATTATTTCATCGTATATTTTATACTTTATACTATATATAAAGTTAATTTTGTCTCTTGATTTCACATGCCAAACAGAATTCTCATAACTTTTTAATAATAGATAAAAATATATAATTTATTAAGCGGTCGAAATCAATAACACGTATCATAAACCCCACCGCATTCCAATCTTTTAAAATACTTTACGGCTAAAATTTACATTTAGAAAAAAGAAAATTTATTAAATTTTAAAATGATTGCCACGTGTTAATTTGTGCATCGGTCTCTTTTTCACTGAAGTGAAAAAAAAAACAGTGAAGAGTTTGGTCCAAAAAGGAAGCAGCTTCCCAAGAAGATCAAAATCCTAAAATGTTAGTATTTTTATTACATCACTTCCTAAATTTCCGCTAAAAAAAGATCCAAAAATTTGATTCCTTTTTGTCTAACTTCTCTCTCTCTCTCTCTGTCTCTGCACTAATCTTAACAGCAACAGAAACATTTGTTGAGAGAAAACAGAGATACTCTGTTTTTTCTGCAGATTTACGATTTCTTTAACTTTTTGTTTTGTTTTGATAGAAAGTAAAGAAATGGAGAGATATGAGATAGTGAAGGAGAATATAGGTTCTGGTAATTTTGGAGTTGCAAAGCTTGTTCAAGATAAATGGTCTAAGGAACTTTTTGCTGTTAAGTTCATTGAAAGAGGCCACAAGGTTCATTTTCTCTCTTTGCCTCTCTCTCTCTCTATATATATATATATGTGTGTGTATGTGTGCATTTTGTGTGTGTTTTTGTCTGATTTTTGTGTTGTGTGTTACAATTACAAAGATTGATGAGCATGTACAAAGAGAGATTATGAATCATAGGTCAGTCAAGCATCCAAATATCATAAGGTTCAAAGAGGTAAAACAATACTCATTTATAACAAAAAATTATTTTTAACAAGAAAATGGGAATTTGTCAAATTTTATCATCAAATTTGATTGACAAATTTTTTTTTTTTAACAGGACTATATATTTTTTGTTTTCTTTGTACAAGAAAATGGCTAAAAGTTTAATTCAAGATTTCATTTCTAACAAAAATTATTTTTATCCTAGTATAAAATAATTTTCACAATTGATGTATTTTTTTAGTCATTGTCTCTTATAAAATTGCAGAATTCTACATATTTTTTTCTAGTTTTTGACTGTTTTTTTATATATAAAAAGGTTTTGTTGACGGCAACACATTTAGCAATAGTAATGGAATACGCCGCCGGTGGGGAACTCTTCGGAAGAATCTGCAACGCCGGCAGATTCAGTGAAGACGAGGTTTTCTACTTTACAGATTCTTGCAAAATCATCCAAAACTCATAAATTTTTAAACCAAATTACTAACAAAACTTAATTAATTTCTTCACTAATTTTTCAGGCAAGGTTTTTCTTCCAGCAACTCATATCAGGAGTTAGTTACTGTCATAGCCTCGTAAGAAAAAAAAAAACACCATAAAACCAATTAAATAACCAAAAAAAAAGGGAAAATACTATAAAAATCTCTTACTTTTATCAAATTTTGTTAAATTAATATTTCAACGATTACAACAACTAATTAAATTTTTTTAATTTGTTACATTTTGTTAAATTTAACCACTAAATTTTTAAAATATGGTAAATCGATACTTACAACGTTACATCCGTTAAATTTTACCCAAATAATTATTACAAAAACAATCACTATAATTTAAAACAGTTTTGATAATGATTTGTTGGTTGCTTTAGGTTATTACAATGATTGTTTAAATAATAATTAATTAATTAGGTGGTTGAATTTAACGGATACAACGTCATGCATATTAATTTACCATATTTTAAAAAGTTACAGATTTATTTAACTACACATAACAAATTAAAAATTTAGTTATTACGATAGTTTATATATTAAGTTAAATATTTTTTTTAGTCATTTCCCCAAAAATCAATCTTTTTTTTAACACTTAACATTATCTAAACTTGTGTGTTACATTTTTCAGCATATATGTCACAGAGATTTAAAGCTAGAGAACACATTACTAGATGGAAGTGTAGCGCCACGTGTCAAGATCTGTGACTTTGGGTATTCAAAGTCAGGAGTTTTGCATTCACAACCAAAGACAACAGTAGGAACACCTGCTTACATAGCACCTGAAGTGCTTTCAAAGAAAGAATATGATGGGAAAATTGCAGATGTTTGGTCATGTGGAGTAACATTATATGTAATGTTAGTGGGAGCTTATCCATTTGAAGATCCCTCAGATCCTAAAGATTTTAAGAAAACTATTGGTCGGATTCTTGCATCTCAGTATGCAATTCCTCATTATGTTCGAGTTTCACAAGAATGTCAACATCTTCTGTCTCGTATATTCGTTGCTAATCCTGAAAAGGTTTGATTTTAATTTGTTTTTGGGATTATGGTATTTTAAATTTTGAAATATTTTTGATCGGTGAAATTTTTTTGTCAAAATGGTTTAAAAAAAAAAAAAAATTTTAACTTTGACATCTCAAATTTAAAATTAAATTTTCCATCTAATTAACTCAAATTTTAGATTATATTTTTAATTTAATTTTCAAATTAAAATTTGATTTAGTATTTATGGTTTAGTTTTGATTAAAAAAATCCGGTTGTTAAGGTTTATGATTTTTTTTTGTAAAAGAGGTTTAGGATTTAAAAAACACAGTTATTAAAGTTTACAAATCTGTTTTGATATATTCTAGAGTTTTTTTCACCAAATATCAGGTTATCAAAATTTAATGTTTTAAAAAAAATGAGTTATCAAAATTCATTGTTTAAAAAAACTGTTTTAATAGTATTTTTTTTTTCACCAAATATATAGTTATCACAATCTAGAGTTTTTTTTCACTAAATATAAAGTTTTTCTCACCAAATATCTGGTTATTAAGGTTTAATGTTTAAAAGTTTTTGTTATCAAACTTCAGAGTTTAAGAAACCGTTTTGATAATAGTTTTTTTTACCAAATAGAAGTAGTTCATTATTTAAAATAACACAATTCATTTATTAATTATTATTATTATTATATTTGTTGGTGTTGATTTACTATGTGGTTATAAAATGGAGAACAGAGGATATCAATGGAGGATATAAAGAAGCATCCATGGTTTCTCAAGAACTTGCCTTTAGAAATGTCAGAAGGAGGTAAATGGGAGACTAAAGACATGGAGGAGCCATCGCAGACTGTGGAAGAGATATTGTGGATCGTTGAAGAAGCTCGTAAGTCAACCGCCGTAGCTAATGGAGTCTCCGGCGCCGGCGACGGTGGCTACGGAAGCAGCGGTGTAATTGGAAGCAGCAGTAGTATGGAGTTTGATGACTTGGACGTTGACTATGATGATGATATCGACACCGGAGATTTCGTATGCCCTTTGTGACCATGTAATGTAATGTATTCCACTACATGAAATATATTTTAATAAACTTATACATAAAAATGTTAATATGGTGTTTATTTGCGAGATTTACTGATACATTCTAGAGTGTGATAATAAAGAATAACATTATATTTAATATTTTTGTAAGAAAATAATAAAAATTTGTTATAAAGTTTATCTCTTTTCGTTTTGTTTACCGTATAAGATAGTGTTATCTCTTGTATAACTTTATTAAGTACATTTTTTTTCGTGTTTATGCAGAATTAGAATATATTTAATATAAATAACGATCTAAGAAAATTACACTATAAGGATGTTATCTTATATATAAACATAAATATATCTCTAATTTTAGTTCATAAATAATATGGTGTGAATATAAGTTCATACGAATTAAATGTTTATACATACAATTTTATATAATTTAACTTCATAGTATAGCTATAAAGTATTTTATAAATTATTGTTATAAATAAACTATCTATATGTAAATTAAATTTGAAATTATCCAAAAATATTATTAGTATCTAAATTTTAAATATTTGTAAAATATTAATTAATACAGATAGTGATTCAAATATGTCTTTCAAAAGAATTCTCTGACTATATATATCAAACATAATTTTCTCAAAATAATACACAAGTCATGGTGTTTTTGACTCTTTAATATTTTGACACGATACATATAAAAAAAAATTAAAATTATGATATATAATTTATATAATATAAACACAAACAAACTCGTGAATAAATATGATTATTTTTCTTTGGAAAAATAAAAGCAAGTATTAGGATCTGAGATCAGAAGTTATTAAGTAGACTCCAAACTGTTAGTTCAACTTGTTCCCATGATTCTGCTGTCCGAAGTTCGTCCCAAATACTAAAAATTGAACCCAACACATTCTCTTCATGTAATATACAGTAGCACCTGAAATCAATTACTCATCACCATTAACAGATCTTATAAACCTTAAAAGCTAGCTATGGTGTTTTTTTTGACTCTTTTGTTACTTACATCGTACGGTAAGAGGGACAAAGTACTTTCTTCTTTGTGCTATCTACTGACTTGCTTCTGATTAATGGAAGCTCGTAGCTTTCTAGAAGCTTCTTGAATAGATCAGAGTCGCCTCTAAAGACATCTAAGTATATAGGTATCAAGTCTTGGATGGGATCTCCTGCAAGTTTCCTCAAATTTTAAGATTAACTTTGGTCTGAGATTAAAGACACACAAAAAATCTATGGTTCTGCATAGCTAATCATAGGGTTAATCGCAAAAAAACCAGCTGTAAAATATGTGATTGACAAAAACGACCCTGTAAGAAAATGAGAAATTTTACAAAACACCCTAATTCTTGATTTGCAATAATACCCTAATTTGTAAACATTAACAAAAATACCCTTTTATTTCAAGTGAACAACAATATTACCCTTAATAAAATATCATAAAAACTTATAAAAATGGGATTATGTTGAAAACAAAATTTGGGCTTTTAATTAAGCATTCAATTGAGGGTAATTTAAGAAACAAAGTATACGAAAATTATTTTTTTTTGCAAAATGGTTCATAAAATTGTCCCTTTTTTTTTCTTCTAAAATGCTCTATATTAGAGCATTTTTGCAATTCCAATGCTCTATATTAGAGCATTTTTGCAATTCCCAAAAAAAAAAACTGGCCAAATAAATCGAAAAATATAATTTGGCAAATTATATCATTCCTTAGTCATATTTTTTTGTCACTCGCATATTTTTCAGGGGTTTTTTTTTTTTTGCGATAAACCCTACATTCTCTGTTGTCTAATCCACCCAAGAATGCCTAGACTCTCTAGATTTTTTCAGTGTGATGTGATAAAATCTGAGAGATCTTTCAGATATCTTTAGATTTCATTGAATTCAAGGTACCTATAGATAAATCGCTGAAGTCAAGAATGTGACTGGGACGCCATTTGTTTTGACCATTAATGGAATCATCAACTACGTATGGTTCCATGTGAATGTTGTCATCCATGACGTCTGAGTGTATCCAGGTGCACGGCTTCATTTCGTCCCCACCATCTAAGTCCTGTAACTTCATTCAATCTTATGTTAATTGTTAGTTCTTGAGCAAAGAGTAAAAACTTGCCTGATGTTAACAGATTCCTGGAAAAAAAGAGATGAGAGAAGTAAACCTTGTAAACACAGAGCAAATCTACAAAAAAATCATCAGGAATGTATTCGTCTATTTTGTCCATCAGAGCCCGAGGAATCGGATTGCCCCTAAGATATTCAAAGAAAATAATCACTGGTTAATCCTAAATTGACCAAAAACACTTAATTAATCATAACCAACCATAAATCAACCAAAAACACTTGATTAACCGTTAATTATACCATAATTAAACTATAAACTGATTGTAAACTGAATAAACCAATCATAAATTCATAATTAAAATCTATTAAATCCGGAATTATACCTAAACCACCCATTCAAAAATTGAGCTACACCAAACGATAACCACTAACCGTCTCTAAACCAGGGTTCAATTTACAATTATGAAACTTTAGAGTTTTTTTTACAATATTGGGAAACTTTAAGATTCAATTTAATTACGAAACTTCAGGGTTTAATTTATAATTTTGAAACTTTAGGGGTTTTTCTGTGGGAAAAAAGAAAATTTGGGGTTTATTTTACCTTAATCCCAAAAATTTAAGCATAATGGAAACAACTTACCAGTTTTCCAGGCGTTTAGTGACATCCTTCTTCTTCTGGCACAAAGTTTCCACAAAAATTTTCCACTCAGCTGGAATGTTCAATTCCCCGTGAACAATTTGATCTTTAGCATTGAAAAACTCAGGCTGTTTAACTGGTGGATATGGTAGCTGATGAAGGTTACGTAGTTGTTTTCCCAGAAATGAAGCTAAGTTCAAAGCATCACTCCATGAAAGTTCATCTCTTCTGCAAGAACACAGCTTCAAAGTTTAGACATGTATTTGTTTTTAAAGATGAGGAAAAAGTGAAGATTTCACTGACATTTGAGCGAATATTTTCCCTTTGCATCTTTTCGTTATAATATACGGCCAAACCTGTGAACTCAATGAACTTAGAGAATCATGAACTGGCATCCCCTGATTTCTATGTTCAAGTAGCTTTTTGCTCCAAATTCCAAATGGGAATTCATTGTTCAACATTGATTCATCAAAATCGATATTGGAGTTAGAGATAATCTCTGGGATTCTTTTGCCATCCCAGGGGACAACTTTGTAAGATCCTTTTTCTAGGTAAAGAATACCGGTTGCGAAAACATTAGGAATATGAGATTTCAGAGGAGAATCAGCTCGGCTAAGAATGTCGTAAAACTCGAGCTGCACAAAAGAAAAACAAAAGAGTTAGAATTGTAACAGATGAACGAGATTGCTAACAGTTTACTTGCCTCAGTTCCAAGTCCGTACATAGCCTGTTCCAGTCCCCCTTCAACAAATAGTTTTATCGCATAGTCAGATAACAGATAAACCTAACAGAAAAAATTTAGAAGAAGTCAGAACAAAATAAGAGAAATAAATTGGAAGATTGGAGAACTTTTGTGCCACGGTTTCTTACTGGATTGCTGCCAGTTCCAACCGGAAGCTTTTCATCCTCGCTAATGGACGGTAAGTTATGGAAAATACATACTTCTTCAAGGCAACGCAACCATTTTTCAGCGTTTAAAGCAATGGATGCTCCCTAATACGAAAACCAAAGAGAAACCAGTAAGAACTGACTTTCTAAAGCAATAAACTAAACCTTCAAATACTAGGAATTACCTTCCATATCAGTTTTCTCATCTCAGGTTTGAGAACCCAAAGCTTAGATAGCCAGCCTCTCATTTCTCTTTGACCTACGGAATTCCCCATAGACCATGGGAAATTGTAATGGTCTCTTTCTTTATCAAGAAATGAGGCCAAGAAATCAATATCATATGAGAATCCATTTGATACAACATTAGCATCTTCTTCGTGGTTTTCGGTTTCTCCCTCTCCATTAATCCGCACCCTCTTTTCTTTCCTGGTAAGGTCTGAATAGCTCAAAGTATCATCTTCTCCTGTTTCTCTTTCCATCTCTTCAGAATTGGCTTCCTCAAGAGCAAGAAGTCCAGCACGACAAACTCCTTTGTGATGGTAACCAGGCGCCATATCCAAACACACAAACCCAAAGTTTTCCTTGTTCACGAAATTCTGCGTAACAGCTACTGTTGGTTCGATATTAAGAATACAGTGCCACCAACCACTTGGAACATAGATTGTTTCTCCAGGTAGTTGGGTACATTCAATCGGCTTATCTTCATCAGCAAGGAGAGGATAATAGTCTAGCCACCACTGTCCATGGATTCAAAACTATCATTAGGATACAGTAACGAAGAATAGAAATGAAAATGCGCAAACAGCTGAGCAATGTATATACCTGTAGAGATGAAGGTGTGTCGATGTTAACATCACCATCATCTTCATTAACATGGACTGTAACGCCTAGAGGCACTCTTCCAGGAGGATACAAAGCCCACCTATATACAAAATGACATCAACCTCAAAATACCGGACTAATAAACTCCAGTGAAGCAATAATTACTAACATTGAAGGGAGTTAGAACTAAGACTAGGAAAGAAGAAGATTCTACCTTTTTCGGCCGCAAAGCAAGGTATTCCAGGCACTGGTAAGAGCTGGATCGACATGCCACGATGCACCAGACCTCTCCGGACCAACGATAAACCATCTGTAGGGCGGACGACTTTCTTTATCTAAGATCTCAAACCAATCTTCTTGAAATAAATGAGGTACACTATAGTCTTTCAATAAGTCAGGAGCAGCGTTTCCAAACTACATGAAATGTTGAGTCCTTAAGTGTATGTTGCCAAATATTTCTAAATGATGAAGTTTGGATTCTACTGCAATGTCAAAGAAAAGCTTTATATAAATCTGTACCTTGTCATCAAACACGTATAGCGGATCTTCATCTCGCTGGATTTTTATGTATGAGATGTAATCTTTGAACTTCATGGAAATTTTGTTGGGACTCCTCTGAGATATTCTGAACGAGACTTCACCATATTTTTCTGATAGTTGGTCGAGAGTCCATGTTTTACTGGCTGGCCAAGATTCAGCAAGGCCAGCAAGCATAACCTAAGAGCAACATCACAAATAACTCTCATCTTTGAAAATGTGTAACAGTACACAATATTTGGTACAACACCCCAAGACATAGGTTGCATATATAAAAGACAAAAACTAAGATAGTAAATTTAAATGACTGAAACATACAGGTTTCTTGGCATCGAATTCCTTGGAAAACTCATCCAAGGAGATGTCTCTTCTACGTTCAACATTTCCATCATCAAAAGAGAACCCACCAAGAGATGTATTACACCTGTAGAATCGTTTATACAAGTAAAACGAATTGAATCCTGCACAAGAGCTGAATCTGTGAGAACATTGAGCGAACCAACATGATCATAGGGTAAGAAAATGAAGCGAACGCAGAGTCTAGGAGCATTTACCATCAAAATGCAAAGTCTTTCTGCACGCGTCATCATTTTCCTTAGTAGCTCCTTCTCTGTATAACGGAAAGCTAATCATTGAGTACAATTGTAGATAGGCAGGGAAAAGACAACTCAAGGGAGAATCTGATAACTCATAGATTAGCGAAAAACTCACATATCAACAGAACATTCTAAATTTCCATTGAACGTATCTCAAAGCACTTACAGATACAATGTCGTTTTTTTCCAGGAGCCTTTGTACTCAAGAGGACCCTTTGCTCTTCTGAGACACAGACTCATCCATAGCGGTTCTTCGTTACATAGGATATACATTACACTACAAATCAAACATATAAAAGAAGGTTTATCCCAAATCCCAATATGCCTCAAAAAATCGTTATATGTTGACTATAACATGAAAATGCCATGAAATCCAAGTTCACAAACCCGATAAGTACCCAACACAGCATAACACTTTGTCGCACAAAAGCCTGAGTTGCTAAATACACGAATTCATATCCAAAGAGAAGCTAAGCAGCGATCATTCATGTGGTAGTTCTGATAAATTTGACATACTTAGCAATTAAACAGTCAATTTAGAAAGAGATTAGCAAACCTGCTGACACAAGCGAGGCGAGCGATATCTCGAGGATCAAGGTTTTCTAGAAGAACACATAAGGTCTCATCTGGGAGGACACTAAGACTACCGAGCGCCTCGGGTCGGCGATCCCGCTGTAGCACCGTCGTCGTTGTACCGGATTCCTCCATTCGTTAAATCCACGAATTTCGATCTCCCTTCGAATTGATGTTTTCTTCCGATACGATAGCCGATTTCTAGACGCAGTGGCGCGTGAGGCTCCGTCGTCAGCAAGAGGCGGGATAAGCCTTCGGTTGGAAGCACGTTGTAACGTCGTCGAGCTACGATACGGTACCGTTTTGGTCAGCGAATGTGACCGACTCGTTTTTATAAAGATACCATTGCGTTTAGCGTACGCAAAAATGTGTTTGTAAAGCTTTAACGCGGAACCGCGATTCCTTCGTCCAGATGCGAAAAAGAAAACGCGATTTGAACGACCGCGTTTTGTAGCCCTCGCGTGTAGCGTAGACGCGGAGAAGGAAAACAACACGTAGTCTTTCTCTAAATTTGATATCTGAGTGTAGTCTACTTCAAAATGGGCTTTCCATTTATAATCAAAGCCCATCGGCTTTATACACAAACTAATATTGTGCAAGTATATATAATCAATTATCATTAAGATGTAGCGAATAAGATGATTTATAATAAAATTATATTCGTTATAAAAAATTGTTATTTTTTTAGAATAAATTATATATTTAATTTAAATATAATGTCTGTAATTCTAATTAGTATAATACATTATATATGCGTAACATAAATACAAGTATTTTGATAAATATAGAAGAAAAAAAAACATATACAACATAAAATCTTTGGCACTAAAATATTACTTAAATCATAACGATATCGGAGGTTTGCCTTATTGCCTACATAATGTTGTACAATTTGAGGGTAAGTAAATTTTTAGATTTTGTAATCATATAAGATATAACTAAAATTAATTTTTTTTTTCTATACATATGGCCACAAAACCGGTTCCACTAGTTAACCATGTGGGCCACATCCGGGTGTCTAGATATTAGAGAGAAACAACTTACTACTTATACTATATTGTTTTGACACTAAAAATTAAATTAAAATGCATGTAATATAAATGCGAAGTTATTCATATAGGAAGAAAATAAAATTGAAATTATTAAAAATAAAATTATAATGAACTGAACAAGAATATGAGAGAATTCAATTTATATATATTCCGTCAGAAAAAAAAAAATTAAAAGTAAAAGAGAAAGAGCCATATGTTTTAGGGTTTTGGGTGGTCTTCTTGAGGCTCAAGCCATTGACAAATAAATGAATTAGCTTCTTCCTTTCTTTAATTTTTTTTTCCTTTTTTAAAAAAAAAGAAAGAAAGAAGAGAGGGGTAAAAATGTCAAAGATTGTACAAATGAGAAAATGGAAGAAACAGATCACGAAGATGCTGATTCTTTTGTAGTTTCAGGTACAGTTCCTCCTTCGCCTTCTGTTGCTGATACTTGTTCCGGTATTGCTTCAGATTCTGTACACAAAAACAAAATCTTTCTCAGTTTAACTAATATATATTACAACCTATATAACAAAAGTAATGAAAATTTTATATTTTGATGAAAAACGAAACGATTATGGTCAGGTACTTTAAACTCTAAACTTTTCTTATTTGGTGAAAAACGTTTCATAATTATCAAAATAATTTTTTAAACCCTAATTTTGATGATCCTATCTTTTAAACTTTAAACTTAGATAGATCAAAACTGAATCATAAATATAAAATTAATATATAATCTAAAAATTAAACCATAAACACGAAATTAACTAATAATCTCAAAACTAAACCATAAACATAAAATTCAATCGTAATCTCAAAAGTATAACCAAAACTATAATCCAAATTTTGGTTAATTATAATATAATTATAGATTTAAATTTAAAATTTTAGTTTAAAAAACTTGGTTACTATAAGATTTATAGTTAAAAAGAAATCAGTTATCATAGTTTAGACTTAAAAAAACAATTTTAATAGTTGAGAGTTTTGTTTACCAAAAAAAAAATTTCAAAATTTAAAATATTATAATCTTGAATAAAATAAATGTATATTAATATATCAAGGAAAGAGACAGCTCAAAATCACATGCTATATACTCTTATATATCTCTCTAATCATTCACTATCCAATCATTTTTCTTCATATATTAATCAATTAAAAAATAACTAACGAATATATCAATTTATATATGAATAAATCATACCAGCTGTAGTAGAAGAAGAGAGCAGCCCATGATGTTGAATTTGAGGGGCAAAAGAGGAATTAGAAGCCTCAAAATTGGGAGGGTAAACAAGGAAAGAAGGAGAAGCAAAGCGTTGCTGAATTTGATGATGATGATGAGGGTTATGTTGATGAACATGATGATGATGTGGAGGAGGGTATGGTTGTGGTACTCTATTGGGAGCTTGAAGTGAATAACCATAATAATAAGGAGATGGTATGATGGATGATGATGATGGTGATGTTGCTCCTCCACCATAAAGTTGTTGTTGTTGATGTTGGTGTTGGTAATAATGTTGTGCTTGTTGTTGAATTTGTGAATTGTACAATGCCTGATTTATATATATTGTATGTATATATTAGTCGTGTTCAGAGATTTAGAGTGCATAAACCGTAAAAAAAATATTTTGGGTCTATAAACATATAAACTACTAATATATGAGTTTTTCAATATTTTCAAAAAAATGTGAGTTTTTTAATATAAATATAAATTATTCTTATAAATATGAAATAATCTTATGAATTCCTTATTATTTTAAAAAAATATAGACTCTTAAACAAGTGTTTTAAAAAATGAACCATAGGCATATATTATTAATCATTATAACTTTTTTTGTCTATCTATATAACTACATAACCATGTGCTTATGTTTCTTTTTTCTTATGTAATTATTAAGTGGTCGACAGATATAATATCGTACGTACAAAATTCATGAAATTATGTTTTTTAGTTTTTATTTTGCTTCCATTTATGTTGAAATTTTTGCGTCTTACTTTTTTATTTATTATATGATTGTTTGTCTACATTAAACTGTAATTAAGAATAATGTAGAGAGAGAGAGAGAGAGAAATGGACTGACTTGGTGGTACCCAAATTGCTCAGGGTTATAGGTGTACCTGAAAAAAAATGAATTTAATGATTCTATATTAATAAACTATACATATATTAATATAAAATGTATAATGAAACTTTTAGTCTTACATTCTTCCACGATAAATATAAGAGTTTTTCTTCGTTTTATTTTTTTTTTATTATTAACAAAAATTCTGATTTATTGACTTCAATTAATTTAATTTTTTAGAGATCGTTATATTTTAAATTCTGAAAAAAAAAATTTGGTGAAATTTTTTTGACTAGCCAAATGATTTTTGAAATCTTAATCAGATTTTTTGACCTTACAATTTGGTAATCGGATTTTTTAAAATTAAAATTAAACTTAAATCTCAAAATATAATCTAATTTTAGATTAATTAAACTATAAATTCAAATTTAAATTCGAAATTTCAGTTTATAAATCCCCATTACCAAAGTTTTCTTTAGTTTGATAGATGAAAGTTTTTTTTACCAAATAAAATAATTTAGGATTTAAATATTATAATACTATTTTTTAAAAAAATATATGATATAAATATATATTTGTGGTATTTTACAGGCTGACAACAAGTGGGTCAATAGAAGAATTAAATATGATCTTCTTTTTTTCGGAATTGAATATGATCTATATAGCATAGGAACCATATCTTAGTCTACGCAAAAATATCTAATAAGGTGTTAAATAAATCTAATGCAACAATAACAACTATTTAGTCTAATAATATAATTAAAA
>KE152439.1:219329-256761 GCA_000411095.1 Aethionema arabicum | reverse complement strand
AAAAAAAAAAAAAAAAAAAAAGCAAACCGTATTCCATTGTCTACACCACTCACTGTTAAACCACTCACGCGTTTCTTTCATCTTTTTCCTCGCTCACCTAAACCTTCACTTTCGATCTGGTTCTTCAGATGCGAAACCCTAGCTTTCTTCTTCACCCTTGCACCGTTGCACCTATACATTATCCACCAAATTCAAATGGCGACGATTCCGATGGATATCATCAACGATTTATTCCTCCGTTTACCGGCGAAGACTTTGGTTCGCTTTCGAGCTCTTTCGAAGCCTTCTTGTGCTTTAATCGACAGTCCTGATTTCATTGCATCTCATCTTCATCGTTCCCTCCATACTGGTGACCATCTCATGATCTTACTCAGAGGTGCACTTCATCTCTACACGGTGGACCTTGATTCACCGGATTGTGTCACCGATGTTGAGCATCCGATGAATCGCGGTGGTCCTACGGAGGTTTTCGGTTCTTGTAACGGTCTCATTGGAATGTCGAATTCTCCAACTGATTTAGCGATTTTCAATCCATCGACACGGAAAATCCACCGATTACCAGTTTCGCCTATTGATCTACCAGATGGTTCTACCACTAGGGGGTATGTGTTTTACGGATTAGGTTACGATTCTGTAAACGACGATTATAAAGTTGTGAGGATGGTTCAATTTAAGCGAGATATAGAAGATGAATTAGGTTGCAGTTTTCCTTATGATATTAAAGTTTATAGTTTAAAGAGGAATTCATGGAAGAAGATCGGACCAGTTTTACCAACGATTCAGTTACTATTCTACTTCTATTACCATCTGCTATATCGTCGTGGATATGGTGTTTTAGCTGGTAATTCTCTTCACTGGGTTTTACCTCGAAGACCTGGATTGATTGCTTTTAATCTTATAGTTAGGTTTGATCTTGCCTTAGAGGAGTTTGAAATTGTTCGTTTTCCTGTAGCTATTGCTCATGGTGATGTTGATATACAGATGGATATAGCTGTTTTAGATGGTTGCCTTTGTTTGATGTGTAACTACGATCAAAAGTATGTTGATGTTTGGATAATGAAGGAATACAATGTTAGAGAATCTTGGACTAAGCTGTTTACTGTTCAGAAACCGAAAAACGTGACATCGTTTTCGTATATGAAACCTTTAGTGTATTCCAAGGATAAGAACAAGATTCTACTGGAGATAAACAACACAAAGCTTGTGTGGTTTGATCTTGAAAGTAAGAAACTCAGTACTCTTAGGATAAAAGATCCCCCTAGCTCATATAGTGCAGAGCTTGTCGTAAGTAGCCTTGTTTTGGGATGCAAAGGAGACCTAAAAGTGATCAAGAACACTCAAGAACAGAGAACTAAAGAAGATAAAATGATACATAACAGTAAGAAGAGGTCAGGGTTTTCTTGTTCCTGCTCATCCAAATCTATACATCTTGAGTTTTTCATCAAGTACCTTGATCTTGATCTTGATCTTGTCTTGATCATTTATGTTGTTGATTGCAGGGATGATTTTCTTTCAAAGGGATTCAAGCTGAGCTTGTAAGCAAAATTAGGAGACAAGAACTAAAGTCAAAGGAGGTAAGTATGAGCTGACTTTGTTAATGGCGCCTAGTCGTTGCTATGTTCTTGTTTGCTTTGCTTTTTGAGTTTTAGCTTGTTGAAACACCATAGGAACTATACTAGTAAAACAACTTAAACCGAGTAATTAATAATATGAAAATGTTGTTTGCTTTGTAAATAAGTGAAATTTACAATCTTTGTTATATACAAAGTTTTGTGTGTACTTGCCTTGTATAGTGCATAACTTGCAATGATAAGGTGATTTGTGCATAGGTCGTTTGTTTCTTGTTATTGAATGGGTCTTGTTTCGTTTACATATGTGTATGATTATGATGAATGAGTCTTAAAAACTTTTTTATCGACTCATATTTTTGAATATTTCAGAAAAGATTATGTCAAAAATAAAGTTAGTAAAATGATATAAAAATTGAAACTTAGGAAAGGTTGATTATTGAACAAATATGAGTAGAATTCGTAGCTTATGGTTTAGATTAGAATCGTTATTTTAAAGCTTATCCAAATATTAATATTAACTATCTATATATATTATTACGAGATTACACTTATATTCAAATTACATCTTTTTGATATTGGTTGAGATGTGAAATTAAAAATATGTGTTTGGTTTGTAAGAAATTAGATGAGGATATTGATATTTTAGAATATAATATCTTAATTCTGTATAAAACACCGGTCAATATATCTAGTAAATTTTAGTTGATCTGTTCTTGATAAAATTTGGAAAAATATCGTTTATGAAATATATTTTCTATAACTTACATTCAAAATTCCATTTTAAGAATCTATTACTAAGTTTTATATTGCAAAATATTTTGATTTTGATCCATTTTCACTTTTAAAAGAAATGTTCAAAGCGGTTTCCGTAGTTATTTTATTTAATAATTCATAGAAATGCAAAATGCATTATTTAATTATAATAAATTTAATTAAAGAAACGAAAAATCTGTGTTTGCGTATCTGCATAAAGACGTAGAAATTGCATAAATGTCGACTGTGTTAAACCCAGACGAAGAAACTTCTCATCTCCTTCCCTCGTCTCGCCTACACAGTACACACACTGGTGTAGCAGACCGTTAAGGTTTCGTCGTCTTTCTCTCGATGTTTGGAGACGGTTTATCTACCACGGATACCTCCATTTCTCATCAATCATCTTGTTCCTTCGTGGCTGGACCAGATCATCATAAGCGGAAATTCAACGATTACGTCTTGTCGTATTTGGAGAACAGTGCTCAACTCCTACAAAGGATGAAGAAGTGCGAGGTCTACACTGATAATCTAGCGTCGAAACCAAGGATTTTATATAGATCCGACGAGATTTCAGAAGCAAAGTCGGTGCCGTCTTCATCCGGTGAGTGTTCTTCCGTTTATGAATCGTTGAATCGACGTAGATACAAACAGTTTGAGTCGTCTCGGTTACAATTTTTCGTGAAGATGATGACTAGGGGAAAATCGATCGTGATCCACGCGAACAAAAACGAAACCGTGGAGCAGATACAGCAGAGGATTGAGAGGAAGACGATGATTCCAGTAATGGAGCAACGGCTTCTCTACGGCGGCAAACAGCTAGAACGCGAACAATCGCTTGGCTACTACTCAATCGAGCAAGATGCGTCGCTCATTCTCGTTGGTAAGATGCAAGGCACGAAGTATCCGGTGGCTTGGCAAACCGTTGATGATATCATGTACTCCATCTCCCAAATGTGCAAAGGTGAAAAACTCCGCCAAGGTGTTCCCAACATCAATCACATGGTAAAGGCATTCTTATCCGCGATCCCTATGGAGAATAGCGTTTCAATGACGAAATATTTGCTTATTTTATCTAACTCTTCGGTTCCAGCTGCTCTGCTTACGCTCTATGCTTCTTCGTTAGAAGGTAACAGAGACTGTGCCAAGAAAGCCGTTACAACCTTCCTAACTGGTTGCGCAGGCTTGCCTAAGCCTCTGCAGAATTATTGTTTACCAGTCGTGTTAGAATTCTGTAGATTGTTTAGGAAAGTTACTCATGATCAGACATTGTATGTGACTTGCCGGGACACCTTGGGTTCAATGATGGACACATGTGAGAATTTTGGTGGTTTAAAGTATGCAGATCATGGTGGATGGTCACCTTTTGCACAGAAGATCTTCCCTTACTTTGCTGACTTAGCTGGTCTTTTAGTGAACGAGCTAGCCCAACGTTCAGGGCCTAGTGTCTGTGACATTCGTAATTTTTCTTACTTTTGGGAACCCTTGAGGAAGTCCATTCAATTCCAAGGTGGGTTCGTAACTCCCATTGATTTATATCCTCGAAAGAGGGGAAAACCTCATGCATTGGAGGTGGAGGTCAGACGTCTCTATGGAATATTCAAAAAATTGTTGATTGCAATGGATGTTTGTATGGGTGATGTAGAATCTTGGTTGATTGAAAAAGAAGCTGGAGTCACTGATCATATGATGCCTGGAGATTGGTCTCAATATCTTGCTATTCTGAAGATCATCAATTCGATTTCTAACTTTTATCAAGGTGCTAAGGAACAAGTAGCCAATGTGTTAAAAAGTAGGAAGACTTCATTCTCTGCTCTTATTTTGAATTTTGCAGAGAGATCCTCTGATCACAAATGGATCTTCGAGTACAAGGAAGCTACTAACTTTGAAGCTAGGAGGCATTTGGTGATGTTCTTGTTTCATTACGTGAAAGAAGACTTTGATGAGGTGCACGAAATGCTCATTGATCGTTCCAATTTGTTGGCGGAATCGTTTGAGTATATTAGGAGTGCAAGTCCTAAGTCATTTTCTCATGGACTTTACATGGAATTCAAGAATGAGGAAGCTACAGGTCCTGGTGTTCTTCGAGAATGGTTCTTGTTGGTATGCCGGGAGTTATTTAGTTCAAAAAATACCCTCTTCGTTCAATCCGCTGATGATTTTAGAAGATTCTCTCCAAATCCAGGTAGTCTTGAAATTTCCATTGTTTTCTTATTGCACTGCAAAATCATATATTCTAACCATACTGCTTGATCATTGTGCTTCTTTTCTAGTTTAGCTTTTTGAGATGAAGCTTCCCTGAGTCGAAATTGTTTGTGTTGTTCGCTAACAAGTTAATTGATTGTCTGGGTTTAGTTTTAGGTAATAAGGTATTTCAAACCTTAGCTTTTTTGTTTGGTGAAAAAATCTTCTAACTATCAAAATGGTTTTTAAAACCCTGAACTTTGATAACCGGGTTTTTCAAACCTCACCAGACTTTTTTAA
This sequence comes from Aethionema arabicum, assembly GCA_000411095.1. NCBI lineage: Eukaryota > Viridiplantae > Streptophyta > Magnoliopsida > Brassicales > Brassicaceae > Aethionema > Aethionema arabicum. The sequence continues at coordinate 251,956 of KE152439.1, read as the reverse complement.
TCAAAATTAAATTCAAACATACAATTAAACTACATTCTCAAAATTTAACCAAATTTGGATTAATTAGACTACAATTTCAAGTTTAAATTTTAGATTTCGATTTAAAAAACTTAGTTATTATGGTTTAGGTTTAAAAAACCTGATTATCAAAAAAACAATTTTGATAGTTGAGGGTTTAATGCTGAACCATAAGTTTCTTGATATATATCTTGTATGTTGATCCAGTGATTGCATTCTAAGCAGAGGAAGTGTTTTACATGCAGTATCAAAAGTGGATCCAATGCATCGCGAATTCTTCGCATTCACAGGCCGTATGATTGCCTTAGCTTTGATGTACAAAGTCCAAGTAGATGTACTTTTTGACCGTGTCTTCTTCCTACATTTAGCCGGATTACAAGTTTCTTTAGAAGATATCAAAGACACCGATCAATGTATGTACAAAAGCCTCAAGGAGATTCTAGAAATGGATCCAGAATTTTTCGATTCCAATGCCGGTCTTGGTCTAACATTCATGTTAGAAACCGAAACATTTGGAGAAAGAGAGACGATAGAGTTATGTCCAGGTGGGGAATCCATTGCTGTTAACAGCAAAAATAGGGAACAATACGTTGATCTTTTCATCAAACATCGTTTTGTCTTCCCTATCTCGAACCAAGTATATCATTTTTCTCAGGGCTTTAAGGATCTGCTTACGGAGTTCAACACTCATAGATCTTTTTTCAAGAACATATATCTAGAAGATCTAGATTGGATGCTTCGTGGCGGCGAAAACCTGATAAGTATAGATGATTGGAAAGCGCATACTCACTACAACGGCTTCCAAGAGACCAGTACCCAAATCCGCTGGTTCTGGAAGGTACAATACTTTCTTAGAGCTCAATTTGTAACACTTTTAGTTTGGTTCGGCTGAAACTTACTTGAATAAGTTGCTGAAGTAAACTATATATATATATATATGAAAAAACTATATATATCATAGTAAAAATAGTGAAATATTAAGTATAAAATTATTAAAATAGATATATAATAAAAAAAATTTAAGGGTTATAATAAAAAACTAAATGCCAAAACAAGATGGGTTAGTGGTTTTCACTGTAAGTCCGTTCCTCTTATTTTCGAAAAACATCTGGGTTTAAGTAGCGGATTGCATTTAATTTACTTTTTTTATTTCAACTAATAAAACCAGTTTGTGGTTCATACGAAAAAAAAGTTAATGTAGAAAAAATAATATTTAAATATATAAGAGTAATAAAATCTTTTGTATTTTAAAGAGATTAAAGCTCTAGATAAGTGTTTAAAAAGCTTTAAGTTCGACTAAAAGTGTTAAAGATGAAGCTCTTATTCAATAAACCTGACAGGATATATATTATTGTGATCTTGTAATGATTTGTAGGTTCTGAGGAGAATGACACAGGAGGAGCTGAGAAACTTACTGTTTTTTTGGACATCGATAAAGTTTGTACCAGTGGAAGGATTTAAAGGATTATCATCAAAGCTTAGTATCCATAGATCACACCAAACGCAGACTCATCTTCCCTCGTCTCACACTTGTTTTTACCAGCTTTGTCTCCCGAGATACCCTACTAATACTCTCTTGGAGAAACAACTCCGAGTTATCACTCAAGATCATGTCAGCTCCAGTTTCGGTACTCCGTAAATTATTAACCTTTAAGCTAAATTCTTCTTTACTTCCTTTTTTAGATTCTTAGAGATGGGTGGGTTTTGAATGTATAGATTTAGATTCTTAGGTGTGACTGAGAAGAAAGGGTATCTCTCACTTTTGGTTAAGTTAATGGGTGATTTTTGTCTAACGGAGACTGAGAGAAACGGTGTCGTTTCTTCTTTTGTTTCTTTGACGCTTTGTTCTTCGTTTATGTAGGAAATGGCGTTTGCGATTGATGTGTTGGGTTTACGACTTGCGTTTGCGTTTAATTCATGAATAACGCCAATAGTCGAAACATCATAGGGTTTGTGATTTTAGCGAAGAAAAAAAAACCCTAATTTGTGAGTTTAACCAAAAAAAATCTTACAAAATTTTAGGATTGATAGTTTCGGTTTTTGTTTCCAGTTAAAATTAAATTCTGTGGGATTTTTTAAATTAAGAAACTATAGAGTTTTTTTTACCGCAATCCTTGATAATCAATCTTGACGGAACCTAAAGATAAACTGAGAAAACGGTGTCGTTTGATCTTTAACATTTTGTTCTCTCTTAGGAATGGCGATTGCGTTTCTTAGGAATGGCGTTTGCGTTTCTTAGGAATGGCGTTTGCGTTTCTTAGGAATGGCGTCTGCGTTTCTTAGGAACGGCGTCTGCGTTTCTTAGGAATGGCGTTTGATTCTAGGTTTACGAACTACATGTTGTTCTACAAGGACGCTTAACACTATTTTAATTATTTTTTTAAAACACAAACTTCATAGATTTTTTTTTAACTCACACAAACATCATAGATAAGATAGAAAAAGGAACATCCCCATTATATTAAAATATAATAACCAAAATAAAAATAGTAGAATATTGTAATCATTAAATTTTATTATTATACGAAATTAAACTCACCATCTTATATTTTATATATAATATAAGATGCAAAAAAAAAAAAAGTAATCTCATTAATAAGAACTTATTACTCTGTCTTGACCTCAGAAGTCTTCTCCTCCGTCACCGCCGGCTCGACCTCTTTCACCGCCGGAGTATCTGCCGGTTTCTTGTCTTCAGCTACATCTTTTTTCTCAGTCTCAGTGTCTGTTTTTGGTACATCTTCTTCAATTTCAACATCAACAACGGTGGCTGAGTCGTCCTTTGATGTCTCGGCCGTTGCCTCGGTCGTGACCTTTTCCTCCCTCGTCTTGATTTCTTCAGTGTTGGCAACTACTTTCTCAACCTACATTTTATAAAAAAATAAACCAAGATCTTATGTCATGATTATTGATCAAGACTCTTTTTTTATATTTATAGGATTTAATTATTTAAGAAATAATGATTAAATGAAGCCATATATACATATTCTAAAACCCAAAAAAATATGAAAAAATTAGTTTGAAGGTTATCATATTATAAATATAGTATTCAACAATATGGTTAATTCAACTATTCAAGCGACTCGAAACTATAATTTTGTGATAATGATTTACGTTTTGTACAAATTAATTCTATGTGTAATATTATCATAAAAAATGAATATTTAAACATCACTACATACTTTGAATAATTAATTATATGTGTAATATTATCCATAACTTGAATATATTTAATTACAATTTACAATCACACTAGTTAGCAAACATTTTATTTATTTACAATGATAAATAGGATAAATGGTTAATATGTTTAGACAAAACCATGAAAAAACTTAGTTTTGAATTAAAATTCCTAAATTTTTAAAATAAAAAAAAAGAGATAAATTTAGTTAAATGAATACCTCAATAGCAGCCATTTGGAGACTCTTTAGAAGAATAAATAATAGTGAGCAAGTATGGGAAATGTGTTATACAAAAAAGAGTGATTTTAAGATATTGTGAGTTAATAGAGACGACGATGAGGGTATTTATAGAATTTTATTTTCATAATTTTTTTTTGTTAAATATTCATAATAATTTAAAAAATAAATAAATGAATTGAAGAATATAGTCATATATTGATGTGTCATCTTTACAGGTAAGAACATAAGTTAAGAATGTTGGCTTTAGGTTTAAACTCACTAATGATTCTTAAAGTGTTCATGTTTGGCAGATGGACACCAATTTATTTATACATTTTAATTAATAATGCTAATTTCACAGTTTTTTATGTTTCGAATTCAAATATAAATGAGATATTTCTTCCACAAATTCTTTGACAAATTATTTGAGAAATAAATTAAAAATAAATTTTTGTTTAATAAAAAATTACGTTAAATTAACATTTAAAAATAATATTATTCAAATCTAGTCCTGAAAATTCTTAAAATTTTTGGGGCGTGAAGCGAAAAAAATTATAAACCTATTTCATATTAAAAATTTTTTTTTTCTTAAAATCGGAGTCATTAAAACATATGGCCGACTCTAAAACTTTAAACGAATTTTTCACATAGTTGTCCTCAAGATCGATGCTATCTATATTCAATAATATCTTGATCCAAATAAAACATAAGAAAATACCTAATAATAAAATAAAGTGCTAACAATGCCCAAAATAAAATAACTTTTTTTATAAAATGAGTTAGGTTTTGTAAGTTGGTATAGTAAAGATTGGACATGTGTATAGATGACATCCACTATTCGTTATTATGCTTTCACTTTCACCTTTTTTTCTTCTTCCTTAACTTTTTTATTCTCAAAACTTTAAAGTTTGTTTATCTCACGTCACCTCTTTTTATTTATTTTTATTATCATCTCTTTATTCCTTTCTATTTTTTTGGTCCAATACTTATTTTTATTTATTATTTCAACGAATCATTCGATTCTTTTCTTGCTTTCACTGGTTTATGAATTTCATTACTAATTAAAGTTTAATTAAATTTTCATTTTTATAAACTCAACCGACGCAATTTTGATTGTACATATATGTAATTAAATTATTTGTCAAACCTTAATGGTAACGTAATAACAAAAAATACATTTTTTTGTTGTAGAATTGGATTTATAAATGAATTTTATTGTATTATTATACTTGTAAAATAACTAAATGAAACTAAGCTTTTACGAAATCAAATAATTATTGAAAATTTTGTTGCGTTTTGGATTCCGGCCAATATCAGTATCAGAATACCAAATCTTACCAAACTAAACCGAAGCAATTCATTCTCTCAATACACTAAACCAAAATCGTACCAATTTAAACCGGATATAGATCATACACTGGAGATGATTTCACAGAGAAACAGTGTTTTATATCTCAAACAGAAACAAAAAGCAGAGAACAGAAGCAGAAGCTACCCAATAAGTATTAAAAGATTCTGTTTCATGTAGAGATTTCTACAGAGTGAGAGTTCTTTTGTGACATTTTCAAGTGCTGTTCTAAGTAACCCAAGACTTGTCTCAAAACCTTATCTTCCTGGTCTTTACCGCACAAGTTTTCTCAATACAGATTCTGCACGTTGCTCGAACCGAGGTAGAGCCCAGTCGTGTTGAAATATGTCGAGACCATCTTTTTCTGCACTCAGACTCTGATCAAATTTGAAATGCAATGATACTGAATCAGATTTGGAGAAAAAACTGGATTGCAAAAACAATCTGAAATCTGAAGAAGAGTATGTAGAACAATAAGGGTTTAAATGTTTTTTTTTATTACCTTTGATGGGTCAAAACCAAGACCACCCATTTGCATCATACGTTGTGTGTCATCAATGGCTGCATAAGAAACAAGAGTAATGAGCAAAGAGAAGCAAACAATATTGCATCAGAAAGTGTAACAGTGAACAGATTAGCTTGGTAAAATTCACCGTTTTCATCTCCTAGAAGCAGACTGAATAAGCCTCTTAATCCAAATAAGTTGAGAAAGTACCTAAAACATGAAAGAAAAGCTCATGAAACACGAAAAGGACTAATACTTAAAGCAAATATGAATAAAATCAAGAGAGGACTAGGATATATACAGAGTCATCTATGCAATTTGATACATACCATGAACGACTACTCACGTAGCTAACATCGACAGTGCTCAAGTCAATACCATTCTGTAACATTGACCTGAATCTCTGAGTCAATGGAAATGGTATTTTAGCTGTAAAATAAGCAAGGAGAAACAACTTCGATTCAGATTATATGGATTTATAAAATTGGCATAGGCTAGAGAATAAAGGAGACAAAAAACTGCACAAACAATAGCAGTTCAAAGGGTTCACTTGGGTTTATTTCATGTTTGCCATTTATGAAGTGAGGAGAAGAATCATTATAAGAAATAAACCTGCAACAAATCCAGAGAAGAAGAAGTTGACCCATGCAAAAGTGAGCGTCTGCAAAAATGGTAGATATATCAGTTTCCTTTTATTACCAATAACGCAAAGAAAGAGATAAAATAAGATCAGACTCATCTACCTGGGGTATAATCATCGAAAGGTTTTTCTTCATCATATCCATGGCCATGTTAGGATCAGAAAACATCTGAGCTTGGGGATTTTGAGCTTGGCCTTTGGGAACATGTAGCAAACCATTCTCCTGCAGCAGCAACACATGTTTCTTAACATTCCATACCCAATGGAGATAAGCTACTCGAAATCAGAAATTGAATAGCTGATAAGCCTCTAAATTACTGTAATTGCCCTCAAAGTAAGACAATGACAAGAGAAAAATAAAGTTTTCCTCGTGCCTAGCTGCACAAAACTAGTGATCAACTATACCTAGCTTAGTAATATACAGCAGAGTTCAATAATTTTGTGTGCAAACTATGAGCTATTAACTATTCCATAACAAATTCAAGCTCCAGAGAATCATGTAACTTGAAAATTAAGTGGTAGGAGTAATTGAACTTCCCAGATCAAAAACTCGATAAGATCACACGAAAGGGAAAATCTAAGAAGCAAAACACATACCTCGTTGCATAAGTAGAGTCTCCGAGCACGGAAAGATTTGGTTGGGATAAAATTAGCAGCAGCTCTGAGATTCCGAGCCCTAATTATAACTTGTCTAGAAAACATACCAAATCAAATCGAATCAGCTAACAAAAACACAGACACGAACAAAAATATACCCATGGATCATCACCATCAAATAGAAACACTAACCCTTCTTTGAGGACCTTAGCATCGGGGGTTGGAGAAGAACGCAAGAGCTTGGCAACAAAGTAGCGAAGAATACCGATGAGAACCATAACGACTGAGAGAGGGATTAGAACCCAATTTCTGATCGCCGTATCGAGAACCAAATCCTCCGCCATTGTAAAGTCCTCTCTCTAACCTCGAGAATTTTCTCGCCTATGAGATCTAACTCTCTCTTGCTCTCGTCTTTCTCCCGATACGTTTAAGCAAACACGATCTGGGGACTAAAGACGATCCGACGGTTGATAAAATTAATGGAAATATATATTTTTTAATATTAATTAAAATAAAATAAATATCTGAAACCTTCCGATTGAATCTAAGGCACCGGTGGCGAGTTAATAAATACAGCATTCCTAAAAATTCAAATCCCAAAACCCTAAGCTTCTTCTCACTCGATTTTCTTTCCCTCTCTCTAAAATCGACAACGAAGATAAAGGTTGGAGCTCTGAAACTCAAGGGTAGAAGATTTATCTGAAGGAATCCTCGATCTCGTTAAACAAGGTAACATATGCAAGCAGCTTAAGAAGGGATTTAGTGGAGTTACGAAGGCATTGAACCGTAGGAACTATGGATAATTAGTGGTTATCGTTACGAATACAGATCCCATAGAGAGTATTCGCCATCTTCGTCTCCTTGCTGAAGATAAGGCTTGATTTCTTCTTTGATTTATCTGATGCATTCTGGAGATTACTGTTCCCACTGGTTAGATTTTATCAAAGTGTTGAATATTTTTGATTATATGCACCTCCCTCTAGATTCTTTTGGCTATTGGCTTAAAAATATAGTCATATCATATGCCTTTAATGCTGCAAATCCTTGATAAATTGGTGAATTTAAAGACCTTATTCTTGGATGTACTAAGGCAAATTCATATCTAGATACTATCTAGACCTAAGAAGCATGAACATGAATATGTAATTGACAAGAGAAACACCCTAATTGTGGTGGTCTTATTGCAGAGTCACGCAGTTTGCAAAGCTTCAGATTCACTGTTTCAGTAATCAAAACCAATAGCAAACGGAATGCAGAATCAGAAGCAAAAAGCGAGGAAAAAGGAAAGCATGGAGCCTATTAATCATGATCTGAGCTTTAGGAAGATTATGAAAGATGTTGAGCTCTTTGGTAACACTCTTCTTTCTTTCTGTCCTCTAAATTTGCTGCTTATAAACCCTATTGAAGAACAAAAGACGATCTAGATTCTAGCTTTGTTTTGCCAATTAGAGAAGCATAGTGATTAGCTTGCATTCTTTGCTAGCTCTAAGCAATACTATTTCCCTGTATCTTTGCCAATTTTTTAGTTTGATGGTATTTCAGTGGATTTATAAGCTTAAATACACTGAACTTTATAACACTCTCTATTTGTGATCACTGTGTATTATGATGATGCAAGTTATGTCTGTTCTCCTCACCCAACCGTAATGTTAATATTAAGGTTCTTCGCATATGACAAGGAAGGAGAAGAAAGCATTGGAGCACCAGAAGGTAACCACACTCGATGGAAAGGTAAACACTAAACATTATACATACCACAAAGTATTGCAGTAATTCAAATCTCTCATACATGTTATTTCTTGTTTTCAATTCTTAATGTTGCGTTCATCATTGCTTGAGATAGAGATACCTCTTCACTCTTATGCAGCCTCCAAAGAAGCAAAGACTACCACTTAGTGTAGCACGAGTACAAATGAAGAAACAGAAAGAAAAAGAAGATAAGATATCAAAACAGGTGATTTTCACATTATAAATAAACTCCCCTCTAACCCTCTTATCCATTACAAGTCTATAGTCTCACTAGTTAACTGAGTATTATCGCAGAATATGATTCTTGGTAGATTTGGAGGACAACTTAGTGGAAATACAAAGAAACCCATCAATAGGAAACGTAAACAAGAGGATAGAGTTCTGAGATCAACGGTCGGAAATTTCAAAAGTGGCATGCTAGATGTGAGACACTTGCTACATTCTTCAAGAACTAATCATGGTAAGAGCAAGAACAGAGGAGGTGGTAAAAGGAAAAGCAAGCAATCACGGTAACGGTTAAAGAACAATCTAAAGAACCGTTACCGTAACTGTCTAAAGGTTGTTACTTTTAAAATGGGTAAAGAGTTAACATAGAAATAGATTCTATTGAAACTTGGTGTTGATCATACTTATGTTCTTGAGAGCTTTGTATAGAGAACAGAGCAGTTGTGTAGATACAACATCTGAAGGGCAAAAGAGGGAAAAGATTTAAATATATTGTTTTATGGGATTGGGATTAAATTAAATCCTAAAAAAAATTCTAAAAGAAAAGAATTACAAATACATAGGTTTTATAGTTTAAGATGTGGTAGACAAAATTAAATATTAACCACTTAAGAATAATGTTATTCAGTTAATGATAATAATGATTATATTTGAATTTAATAACTTAAGATTTATCTTATATTATCATATAATTAACAAAATACTACAAAGATTTCTTATTATCAGACGATAATATAATTTTAGAAAAGGAAAATTATAAAAAATAACTATTTAGTTTTTTATTTATGTATTTCCTTGTCTGTATTAGATTAAGCAAAAACTGATAAACTTAATCTTCGATTCGTCGAAAAAAAAGAGAAAATCTTGGATTAATACTTTTTTGACCAAGTCGTAAGGGCAAATCAGACAATTTACGTGCGTCGTGACTCTATAAATATTTATCGTCCCTTCGTTATTTACTTGTTTTTTTAGCAGATCTTACAACTCACCTAGAGAGATTTTTGTTATTTTGTCGCCGAAAGTCGAACGAAAATTGTAATTGCAATCTCAACTCCTAAGGTAGAACGAACCCTAGATATGGACACGAGATCTTTAATTTGTTCTTAATCGTTTATTTATGTTAAATATTCGAATGTTTCTGTGATCTTCGTGATTGGATTTTTAAATTGGGAACCCTAATTTTCTGATCCCTTTACGTTGATGTTTATCGGGATACAGAAGAAGAAGAATTTGGGGATCAGATTCGTTAAGTTATGTCGTACAGTATGATGCTGAAGCCGTCGTGTAGCGGCTGTGGGTCGCAGACTGATTTATATGGAAGTACCTGCAAACACATGACGCTGTGTTTGAAGTGTGGTAAAGCCATGGCGGAGAGTAAAGGGAAGTGTTTCGAGTGTGGAACTGTTATCACCCGGTTGATCCGGGTTAGATTCCTGCCTCTTTTATGTCGATTTCTTTTCTAGCTTTGATTTTTAAATCAAGTGTTGTCGATGAAATTGGTCAATTAGGAATATAATGTTCGTACTACCGGAGCTACCGATAAGAACTACTTCATCGGGAGATTTGTGAGTGGTCTTCCCAATTTCAAGAAGAGTGCGGAGAACAAATGGTCTCTTCGTAAAGATATACCACAAGGTCGCCAGTTTACAGATGCACAGCGGGTATTGTGTTTTTGGTGGATCATGTGATTAACCAATTATTTGGAGCTGTATATGTTGGTTGATTAATGCGGGAATAAAAATTTTAGGAGAAGCTAAAGAACAGACCTTGGATCTTGGAAGATGAAACTGGTCAGTTTCAGTACCAGGGACATCTTGAAGGATCACAGTCTGCAACCTACTATCTCTTAGTGATGCAAAACAAGGAGTTTTTTGCTATTCCTGCTGGTTCTTGGTATGGAGAATCTAATTCCAAACCGTCTTTTTTTTAATATATGTATATCAGGGCTTCTTTTTGGTGTAACGTTCGTGGTTGGAGTCTCAAGCATACCTGGTTGTGAATGCAAGTCAAGGGTCACAGTTCCTAGGAGTTATTTTTTCATCTCTTAGTTAATGGAAATGTCTTTGGGTGGATCATTTTATGAACCTTCATTTGGTAATGTTGTTATGTTTTAGGTTCAACTTTAACAAAGTTGCACAGTATAAACAACTTACACTTGAAGAAGCAGAAGAGAAGATGAAGAATCGTAGAAAAACTGCTGATGGGTATCAAAGATGGATGATGAAAGCTGCAAATAATGGTCCTGCCGCATTTGGAGAAGTTGAAAAGCCTGATGATAAAGAGAGTGGTGGAAGTGGTAGAGGTCGTAAAAAGTCAACAGCCGGTGATGAAGAAGAAGGTAATGTTTCTGACAGAGGGGATGAAGATGAAGAGGAGGAGGCATCACGGAAAAGTAGACTTGGGCTTAACAAAAAGAGTAATGATGATGATGAGGAAGGTCCAAGGGGTGGTGATCTTGACATGGATGATGATGACATTGAAAAGGGTGAGTAGTAATCGATATATAGATACGATTGCTCTTCGTTGTTTTTAGAATTGTCAGTAAACTATGGTTATGTGTTGATTTATTCAGGCGATGACTGGGAGCATGAAGAAATTTTTACGGATGATGATGAAGCAGTCGGTAATGATCCTGAGGAACGTGAAGATCTAGCACCCGAACTACCTGCTCCCCCTGAAATTAAGCAGGTCCGTTTTAACATCCATAGTAGTCAGTTCAATTCTATGTGAAACTGAATACATAGAGTTCTATTCTAATTCTTTTTTACAATATCCATGTCTTTATCTTCACCAAATTCTGGGCAATACTGCTGTAGCTCTCATATTGATCCTTTTTTGTTAGTGAGGTTGTTGCTTAGTGGAGGATTGTTGACTTTCTGGTTTATGTGAAGACCAAACTCTCTTTTTAATTCCCTTGCAGGATGATGATGACGATGAAAATGAAGAAGAGGAGGGAGGGTTGAGCAAATCTGGTAAAGAGTTGAAAAAATTGCTCGGTAAGGCTAATGGGTTGAACGAATCAGACGAAGATGATGACGATGATTCAGATGATGTAAGCCCTTATTCTCAAGCTTACTTATTCTATTATATTTTGTTACCCTAAACCAGTTTTGATTACAAGGAAATCATCTTGACTGGCATTGCATAGGCTAGCTTCCATGGTTTTTTCCTGTCTGCTGCATTAAACCTTTAGATCCTCTTAAGCAATTGACCTTGTAATACTTGTCACATGTATAGTGATCGATGCAAAGAGATGGACTTTGTGGGTGAAATCTGTAATGCAAGTACAGTATGTTACAATTTCAGTCACTCTTAACCCCATGCTACTTCTTTCTTGGCTCCCAGGAAGAGGACACGAACTTCACTCCACTTTCAAATTCAAAACAGAAGGATGCGACCAAAGAAGAACCTATTGATAGCACTCCTCCAAAACCTGCACCATCTCGTGGAACACCTTCTGCTAAACCATCCAAGGGAAAAAGAAAACTAAATGATGCTGATACTAAAAAGTCCAGCAACACTACTCAAAAGAAAGTCAAGACTGAAACCGTAAGTAAATCTAAGTCAAGTTAATAGCTTTTATCTAGGTAAGTAACCCTGAAACAGAGTATTCTCTTGAGTATCCTGGGGCTAAATAGCTTGTCTCCGCTAGTTCCGTATCCTTTTGGGCTCCTTGCTCCATCAAATGCTTACCTTATAAACACCCTCATCCAGTTTTCTAAAAATTGCGCCTAGGCACCGATTTTTTGTTAGCAGTAGAAAAACACGCGATTTGTTTGTAGTGATTGATCCATCATGTGATTCTAATTTATAGAGATTGATTTAATTTGATTAATTAGTCTGTCTAATGTCTAAAGCTCTTAAAAGTGTTTTCTTGTGTGTAATTAGTTCTAAACTTGTTCAAATTATGTATCATTATACTATTTAAATCTATTGATAAAATACATAGTTACGCTTAGGCCTAGACCCTGACCAGTCGTTCTAGACGTTAGGTCCCTGTTTCCCGTCCGGCTAGTGCCTAGCGGTTTCTGGATACTTGCCCTCATCTGTTTATGGGAGCTTATATTGATCAGGCAAATCTCTTTGTATTGTCATTTTAGCAAGCAATCATGTTCTTGTTTCTGTGTCAGCAGGAAACAAAATCTTCGGTAAAAGAAGAGAGAACAAACTCGGTTTCAAAATCCAACACACCAACTAAATCTGTGAAAGCAGAACCAGCATCAGTTCCTTCCTCCTCAGCCTCTGCTGATGCAACCGGACCAGTAACTGAAGATGAGATCTGTGCTGTTTTAATGGAGAAGAAGCAAGTCACTACACAAGACCTTGTTTCCCGTTTCAAGGCAAGACTTAAAACCAAAGAGGTAACTAAATCATCTATCTCCTCTCAAACCACCATGTTTATGATCTTGAAGTTATTCTGAGTATTAATGTTTTGCAGGACAAGACTGCCTTTGCAGATATTCTGAGGAAGATCTCAAAGATACAGAAGAACTCAGGCTCTCAAAAATACGTCATCTTGAGAGAAAGATGATTACTTAAACTATAGACAAATGGACACAAAATGTTTTAAGGATCTTTGCTTTATTTCAAAATTTGTAAACCGGTTTCTTGGGTTGGACCGACTCAATTTAATTCACTGAGTAACATCATAAGTAAATTTAAGAACTTTAATTTAACACATGGCAGAGAGCATGGCCTTGAGAGATTTTACTGTAACAACATTGAGATTTGAAAGCTTTTGCTGTTGTAATGTAAACAGATTTCATGGATACATATATAGTTATTTTGTAATTAGTCTGTTTATTTCTATTTTATAGGCAATACACGTTTTTTTTTAATCAATTTTGAAAATTGAAGTTATTTCAAAGTTTTCATTTGAAATTTGGAGTCTAGTTTATCTTATTAAATTAAATCTGTATTTATTAGTTTTTTTTTAGTTTTGTAACGAATATATATTTTTCACATTTTGTCCCAATTTTGTAGGTGTTAACCCACAATTTTTTTTAAAATTTTTTTTTGAAAAATAACTATTGTGATTTTTTTTCAATTTACAATTTAAATCAAGATGAAAATATTAAATTAAATGTTTTTGGTGATTTTTTATACATTTCATGAATAAATATACATTTTTTTTTGGTAATTATTCTCTTTATTTCCAGATTTTTTTAGTAGTTATTTTTTTTATCTTCTCAACAATTACATTTATTTTGTAACTTTGATTTTGCACCAATTTTGTAGGTATTAACCCACCATTTTTTTAAATTCTTTTTTGAAAAATTTGAACTTTTTTTATTTGCATTTGAAATCAAGTTTAAATCTTAGATTAAATGTCTTTTATGGACTTTTTTTTTACATTCCATGGGTAAATAAATATATATTATAAATACACTCAGTTGTATTACGAAGAGACTCCTCATTCTTTCATCGATCTTTGTTTCTCCAAAATCTCTATTCTTGAATCAATTTCACAAATGGCAACAACATCTTCTTCTCCTCCAAGAATCCATCAAGATTCATACTATCTCGGACCAAATGACCATTTTACCCTTCTTCTAGTTCCCGATCGTTTAACAGGAGCAACCAATTTCAACACATGGCACCAATCGATGCAAACAGCACTTCAAGAACGCAACAAACTCAGTTTCGTCGATGGTTCTTTACCTAAACCCTCTCCTAATGATCCATATTCATCATCCTGGTCTCGTTGCAACTTCATAGTTCGTTCTTGGCTCATCAATTCAGTCTCTGAAACTATAGCACACAACATTGTATACATCAAATCTGCAGAATCTATTTGGAAGAATCTAATCAAAAGATTCAATCAAAGCAATATTGCCTTGAATCTTTACCAAATCGAGCAGCAACTTCAACTTTTAAGACAAGATTCGATGGATCTCAATGAGTATTACACAAAGGCTATAACTTTATGGGAAGAAATCAAGAACAGAGCCTATGTGTGTTTGTAGCAAATGTGAAACTAGTTTAGATCAAGAATTGATTTTTGAAAGAAATTTTGTGATTAGATTTCTTTATGGATTAAATGATACTTATGAGGATGTTCGTGAAAAGATCATAATGATGGATTCACTTCAAGATTTAGAGAAAGTTTTCAATTTTGTTGTGCAATATGAACATCAAAGGAAGTTAAAGACAGTTTTGGCTTCAGATTCTGTTGCGATTGGACCGGTAACTGAAGATGAAATCTATGGTGTTTTGATGGAGAAGAAGCAAGTTACTTCACAAGAACTTGTTTCTTGGTTCAAGGCAAGACTTAAAACCAAAGAGGTAAGTATAAATAATCTATCTCTTTCTCAGATCACCATTGATTATGATCTGAAGTTAGTATGAGTTTTCTATCTTTTGCAGGACAAAACTGCATTTGTGGATATTTTGAGGAAGATTTCGAAGATACAGAAGAACTCAGGGTCTCAAAAATATGTCATCTTGAGAGAAAGATGATCACTGAAAATGTTGTTCTAAGGACACATAAACTCTGTACTTTAGCTAACAATCTTGAGATTTTTATGCAGAGATGTATCAAGTAATCATGAATTTTAAAGGATTTAGTCAAAGTTAGTGGGAAAGATTCTATAGAATAGTTAAATCTGTCTTTATTACTTCTTCTTTTTTTCTTTCTTTTGCAACGAATATTTGTTTTTTTTAACTTTGATTTTGTACATTTTGTAAAAATGTTGAAAAAATATCAATTTCTTTTTTATTTATATTTAAAATCAAGTTTAAATTATTAAATTAAATGTTTTAGTGAACTTTTTTTACATTTCATGGATAAATATACACATTGTTATAATTATTCTTTTTAGCTCTATTTTATAGGTGTTAATACATGATTTGTTAGAAAAATTATTGGAAATTACTCTCTTAAAATTTTAATTTATTTCTGTTTTTTTCCTTTTAAAAAACAGTGCCTATATAAGGATAACAAAAATTTATTTTATAATTTTTCATTTATGTAAAAGAAAATCAATTCCTTTTCAATATAACAAACTCCAAATCTCAGTCTCCAAATCTCTGCTTACCACAACATTACAAAATACATTTTTTGGTAAAAAAAAAGAAAAAGAAAAAGAAAAAGCAAAGTTACACTAAACTAATCTAGTTTCAATAACAAAATTAAATGAAAAATATAACCTTACCTTACAAATTTCATTACCAAAACTTGACATAATTTTATTATACACTCAAATATTAAACTCTAACCATCACCAAAAAAAATCTAATTTTCTAGAAGACATTGTAATCTTTGTAAAATTACAATGTCTGGAAATACAAACAGTACAAAAAACACAAATGAATCAATTCAAAATAGTCCATGGTGTATTCCAATAACATTAAAATCATCAAATATAAAACAAGGTATCATACAATTTCCACAAGAATTTCTTGAATTCGGTTTATTTCCGGTTTGGGGAGTAAACCGGTCTGAGATATTGTTGCAGCAAAAGTTGAAATTAGCCATTGATCTTTATCATTATGATACTAAGATTACAACACATACTTACATGAAAAAAGATGATGAAGAAAACAATATCAAATTATTTGATATAATTCTTGATACAAAATACTTTAAAGAAGGTGATGTTGTCGGATTTTGGTGGGATATTGAAAATTCAAGACTTAATTTCAAATCTTTAATTGTTAAACATAATTAAATCAAATTCAAATTGTATTTTTGGATGTAATTTTAAATTGTTTTTTTTATACGAATCTCGGAATAAATTAGAAAACACAATATAAAAATAAAATAATCATTTGTTAGATTGCATTTTGAAAGGTAATTTATAGGCACTTGTAAGAAATGGCTCTGCTCATGAACTTAACAAAGCAGATCGATTCGAAAGTGCCCTAATTTTGATGTACGAGAAAGGTCTCTAAAAATGGAACTTCTTACTCCAATTTTCTTCTTCTCTCCTTTCTCCAATTTCAAAATCAGATTTTCAAAACCAAAAATCGAAAAAACAGAGAAACTCGTTAAGCAAGATCCGTCGATCGGAGAGATCTGATCTCTCTCTAGCTAAAATCGATTTCGTATCACTAACTCGAAAAAACCCCCAATTTGATTTCAAACCCTAACCCTAGGATTCATGGCGGCAAGAAATGAGGAAGACGATACAGGCTTTATATATAAGGGATTCAACAAGGGTAGAATCGTCTTTCCGCAATATGACCCGCTTCGTCCAGCTGTCATGAAAACCCTCTCCGCCAAAGAGAGTCTTCAATCGACGCATTCTGTTCTTGGTTAAGCTAAACCGGATTGAAATCGAGAGAAATTAAAGTTAATTCGGTTTTATTTTTCTATACCAAAAACAATCGCAATGAAACCATTCCAAAGCCTCTAAGCGAAAAAGAGTCTCTCCTCAATGAGAACCTGAGATTAAAAAAAACTTTTTTTTTTCTTTCTGATATAACAAACAAATAATACATAACAAATTCTTCAACAACATTTTCAAACACAAATCATTCAATATCGAATCAAATCTAGTCTTAAATATAAAAAAAAAGATTCCAACACATCAAAAAACTCACAAGTAATTAGCCAGCCATGGAAGCTCCTTATTATCTTTAAGTGCAAAAGCTACATCATCACTTGGAAAATTCAGCTGCAACTTCTGCAACTTATGTCTCTCTCCAGCTTCACATAGAATAATTCTACATTCACCAAGATCACAACCAAGTTTAAGAAGCGTATCCCAACCTGGAAACACTTCTCGATTGTTTAAGCAAAGAGACGATACAGTCATCGCAACTTTATCAAAACTTGTCTCCGCCATTCCTGTTTTATAAAGCTCATGAACCATAGCTGTTAAAAATATCTTACTTAGTTTTGAACTGTTCTTCATAACTTGAATATGAGGAGCTTGAAACATTTCTTGAATTGCTGTTTCAACATCTGCCATTGTCACCATTGAACTCTTTATCGGTTTATGATTCTTTATACGGTAATCTGCTATCTCTGCTGCACGCCTACAGATCTCAAGCGCTCGTCTTGCATCTCCTGAGATTGCAGCTACCTTTCTTGAAGCAAATTCAATAGCTTGTTTTTCGAAAGCATCGATTCCTTTAAGCCGTGTTGAAATGATTTCTTGAAGCTGAGAATGGTTATAAGGACCAAAGCAGAGTCTTTGTATACCCATTCGACTTGAAATTCGAGGAAGTAACTTCTCTGGAAGATCCATGGTGTTAGCTATTCCTAACACAACCAATTTGGAGTGAGGCTTAGTAGGCCAATCAAGGATATTGTAGAGAACCGATTGATTCCTAGTGACTAGAAGATCGAGTTCATCGATTAGAAGTATGCAAGGCTTGTCGTCGTCTTTTCCAATCCTTTTTCCTTCTGCAAATCTCTCGTTTAGAGATTGTAAAGCTTTCTTCCAACCTACACGATGACCACTCAAAGCTTCATAGATTAAGCTGTAGATATTCTCAGGTGAAGCCAATTTGAGACCATTGATTTCAACAAAGCAATATGGGTTCACAGTTCCTGCTTCAACCTCAGCTTTCAGAGCTTTGATAACCGAGAGTACACTAACAGTTTTTCCAGTACCTGGGACGCCATGAATGTACATGCATCTTCCTAAGCACTGATCATCAGAGATTGAACCTTTTATAAATGCAGTGATCTCTTCCATCTCTTTGTTTCTACAAGGAAGAGACTTAGGACGTGTTGCTAATAACAAAGTGGCTTTCGCTCTTTCGATTTCAGTCTGCTTATGACATCTCACATGTTCAGGAATCTGCTTTGCTCCTACCTTTTCAAGACCAAAGAAACGTCCCTTCCGAGAATTTGCAGCTCTTGCCTTCGCCGTAGCTGTGCTTGTTTTTGAAGCTCCAGCAATTTCTTCATCGTCAAACTCTATCTCCTCATCAGTTTCAGACTCCTCTTTTCTAAAGTCCCATTCTTGATCACTCTCGGAATCTCCTTCAGCTAATTCAGCCAGACGCTTGAATCTATGCCAATGTATATCATATTCATATTCACAAAGGAATATATCATCTCCACCATTGCTTGCCTTTGAAAACTCACTTGGGCTCTTAACAAAGCAATGCCTGAGAATGCATTCCATCTCTATGTCAGCAAAATCATTCGTCAAATAGAGTTCTCGTTTCAGATTATGTTCTTGACGCCCTGAAGCAGTTTCTTCTGGTATGATATACCATTGAGCTCGAAACCAGTAAACACCATCCTTTGTCTTCCACAATCTTTCAATACGTGCAGCCCATAAATCACTTGAAAGAAGTTTATCCCTCAATGTTCTCGCCAGCTTTTTGCCCTCCGGTGGTTTTGGAAGATCAAGTGTTCGACCTAATTTCTTAGCCTCGCAAAACTCACAGATCCAATCACCTTCGGGTACCTCCTTCAATGGCGGCTTTAAACACTTCAAATGGAATCCATCTAAGCAATCATCACACTCAATCATGATGTTGTTACCTGATTTGAAGCAAATCCGGCAATCTTCGGTTTCTGGATCTTCCTCATCTAAGGTCGAGTCCTCTTTTCTCTTAACATAGACACTATCTCCGATATCGAATTCAACATCATCGAATTCAACTTTATTGTAGTAGCGTCTCCTATCGGAAGCCCTGCGGTTAGTTTTTTCTGCTCTTTTAACATCTGGTTTCGCATCTAGCGATGCGGCTGGGGTTTTCTCCTCTTCGTATCTTTTTCTCTTCCTCGTTTCCAATCGATTTGGGGATAATGCAGTAAATGAAACTCCCACCTCCGATGAATCTTTCTTCTCGTTTCTGGATTTTCCGTTCTTCTTGTCATCTTGCAGATGTTCGGATTTCTTCAAGGTCCATTCACCATTTTCGGATTTCTTGTTCTCTGGACTTCTTAGAGTTTCAGTTTTCTTCAAGTTCCCTTCAAAATCTTTAGCGCACTCAGTAGTTGATTTTCTAGGCGCTCTCTCTCTTTTTCGAACTAGATTCAACTCATCAACCGATTCTCTCCCCGGGACATCGATTGCGACAATGTCTTCTTTCT
Source organism: Aethionema arabicum (assembly GCA_000411095.1). Lineage (NCBI taxonomy): Eukaryota > Viridiplantae > Streptophyta > Magnoliopsida > Brassicales > Brassicaceae > Aethionema > Aethionema arabicum. The sequence continues at coordinate 232,471 of KE152439.1, read as the reverse complement.
CAAGCACCAAATCGATCCTCCGAGCAACATGGCGAGCCGATCTGCGAAGAGAACCCAAAGTCTCTGCAGTCTGCGGAGTAAGCAAGGCTGAGGAGGGAGTCAGATACGGTTTACGGTAGATATTTGAAGGGGATTGACTAGGGGACTGAAATCTTTTCCTCCTTGGAGTCGCAGACATGGATGCTGTAAACTAGGGTTTTCAGACAGAGAAACAAGAGAGAGAAAGAAGGAGAGAAAGACGGATGTAGAGAGAGAAAAATGCTGATGGGAGGGAGAGAACGGCTTTAGAGCCAACATTTTGGCGGGAAATGTTCCCTCGATGGAAGGAAAAAAACAAAATTTGCTTTAGATAGTTCATTAATTTAAGGAAATTAAATTTTAAATAATTGGAAAATAAAATAAATATGATTTGGTTCTATTTATTAGATACAAAAGTCCATGAATTTAATTCCAAAACTAAATATAAAAAGAAAAAAAATGCGCGAAAATAAAGAAAGAAGAGAAAAATAGGCTTAATATATATAAAGAAAATATTTTTTATTCATAAATGTAAGAAAATTACTTTACTAAAAAAGCAAATTTTTGTGAGTAAAAAAATTGAAAAACAAATTTATTAATGGTATAATAAAGCCGTTGCTAACTTGCACCTAACACTTGATTAATTTAATTCAAACTGATGATTTTATTTTAATATTAATAGGCATGTGACCGGAGCCAGAAGATGTGTGAATTAAAAATAAAGAAGAAACAAGCATTGGCATGAAGAAATCATGAACTGAATCATCAAACAAAGAGGAAGAAACTTATCCTCCCAAAGGCTTCATCTTTTTCATCATCATCATCATCATCATCATCATCATCATCATTATCATCATCAATTCATCATCATCATCATTCGGTAGTGACTGCAGGATCTGGTTTGGATGCAAAATCGTGCCTGTAAAAGGAAAATAACCATCTTTGAGCATACAAAAGCATATTTAAGAAGAAATTGAAAGTCGTATAGATCTTACTTAATTTTACGAGTAAGTTGGTAAATGCCTGTTGCACCCATAGCGATATTAACGGCAAAGAGGTTCCAGTTTTTCTGTAAGCAAAAATCATAATCAACAAAATTATGAATCATTACAAAACCAAGGAGAAAGATTGTGGTAAGACAACAAGAAAAGCTTGAATTTCCAACAAGGATGTGTTAATGGAGTTAGTAAGAGTACGGCAACACTTACAGGAGTGATTACAGTGCTGTAACGTGACCAGATAACTCCAGTGCAAGTGACAGCTGATACAATAGATAACAGAGAAAAGGAAACTGAGTACAGATATGGGGAATCTATGCATATATAAGTACACATATCAATCATGTGTTGCAAATTAAGGAGTAAGAGTATACCAATTTGTTGAGGGTAAGAAAGTTTCTCTGGTGGTTTTTGGAAGTCTGCAATGTTAGCAATGCTGATACCCCATTTGAACGTTGGAGCCCAGAAATGTACTGAGAAAAAAAAGTGATCTTATAGTTAAGGTTATGTGGCAACTTTGATCAAGCTACCAAAGGAACAAGCCATTGGAGAAGACAACTAGTTTGATATTGAATAACAAAACAATATCCATGGTTCTAGAAAAGACTAAATTGCATATTCTTGAAGAAAAACCTAAATCAAATTGAAGATAATGGGAGATTAAACACCAAATTTTGAGAAAAGAGAGAAATATAATCAAGCCATCAAAATTCCTACGTTTTCCATGTTCATAGTTATATTCCAATACACTCTTAGATCCAAAATCAGCTCGAATTTGAAAGCTACTACGGTAAAACAACTGATTGCGAAAAACTGATTTAAAGGCAAAATCAAACCCAAACTGAGCAGGAGCTGTCTAGGAACTCCTCAAAAGCTGGAAATATAGGCTCGATTCATAACGAAACTAATGGAAAATCATGTAATTCCAGAAAATTCCCAAAACCATCCAAAATCGATCGTGTAGGTCTCAGAGAGCGAGTAAACAAAAAGGAAATCGACGAAACAATTATCAAGGTAGAACATGGTAAAAGGGATCCGAATCGACTCACTTGTCTTAGGTCCCGCAGGATGATTCCATAGAGCTTGAAGCTTCGACGTCGCCATCGATCTATAACCAAAAGTTTCTCAAAATTTCTCCGACGAAATCGTCTCTTTTTGTCTTTCAGATATTCTCCTTTCTTAAAAGTTAAAAGTGTGGCTCCAGTTCGAAACGACGTCGTCTTTGTATCACCAACCCCTCCCGATATTTTTTATGTTTTGAATATATTTCTTATATAAAATACTTGAAAAATAGAGATAAAACATACACAATGAGATTATTATATTGTATACACAAATCACAAATTCAATAACAAAACAAATATGAACACATATTCAATCACAAACCACAAGAAAAATCAAACCTTGACATGATAATAACTTGGACTGGATCTTCAAAAACAACATAAAGAAGATGAACATGAATACTTTACACCAAAGGTTTCATCATCATCACTCAATTGCAATGACAGGCTCTGCTTCAGATGCATAATCATGCCTACAAAGTTATAAACAAAGCATATATATTAATGTATAAAAAAAGATCTCATGTAATGTAGCAAGAAACTGAGTGTTTTCTTCATCTTACTTTATTTTACGAGTAAGTTGATACATGCCTGTTGCAGCCATACCAAGACTAACACTAAGGAGAGTCCAGTTTTTCTATAAACAAACCAGCCAAAAAGATAAAACCAGGAATTCAATCAGATCCACAATACAATAACAAAGAAACATTCATGTAGATTATAAACACAATCTACATTAAAAACTCGTTTTATAATGTATAAGCCAACTTACTGGAGTGACTACTGTACTGTAACGTGACCAGATAAGTCCAGTGCTTGTGATCACTGATACAATTCATAGCAGATAACAGTGTAAGAAAAGTTGAAGCATGGAAACACAGTGGAAAGCATGGAAACACCATTGAATAAATCAATACAGAGCTCTGAAACTTATAAATACCATAAGATCAGGAGATTTTACAAGTTAAGGAAGGTTAGGGTTTATACCCATTTGTTGAGGATATGAAAGGGTATCTGGATGTTTCTGGAAGTCTGCAATGTTAGCAATGCTTATACCCCATTTGAACGCTGGTGCCCAGAAATGAACTAACAACACAAAATGAGATTAATCGTCACAATATTGATCTTGTTTTGTGAAAAAACTTTGATCAAACTACCACAGACACTTGTTTAATAAAAACAGGAGCACGATTTTGAAAAGCTAAAAGCTAAATCAAACTCAGGGATTAACAGATATCAAACCAAAATTTGGGGAAAAGTGAATGTTATAGTCGAAACATCAAAATTACTCTAGTTAACGAAGTTCATAGTAACAAATCAATACATCCTTATATTCAAAGATCTTTCAAAGTTGAATGATGCGAAGATACTTCTATTTGAAACCTAGTCAAAATACAAATCAGCCGAAACTAAGCAGGAAACGTCATGAAATCTCCCGAGAATTAGAAATATAGATAGTTACAGAAACACAGTTTGTTTAACAATCCAGAATCCGATGATCAAGTCTTACAGAGCGAGAAAAAGAAACGAAACCGAAGTAACAGTCATAAAAAACGAACAAGGTAAACAGAATCCGAATAGGACGATGACTCACTTGTCTTAAGTCCCGCCGGATGATTCCAGAGAGCTTGAAACTTCGAGGCCGCCATGGATATTCTCCCTCGAAGTTGCTACAATTTCTCTGAAACCTCGGTCTTCTCTCATATATTTCTCCATTGTTTAGTCTCTCGTCAAACAAAAAATTTAAAATATAAAAAGTCTCCGCTGCTATACGACGTCGTATCGACATATCCTTTGTTTTTAGTATAGCATAGTCTATCAAGCTTTATTAATTTATTCGAAAACAAAGACTGCACCAAACTACCAATACAAGCATTTGATTCATCATTGTCATTTTCATAGTTCTAGAGCCTAGAGGGCATTCCTCCGGCGACCACCAAAGTTTCTCCGGTGATATAAGAAGCATCGTCTGAAGCCAAGAAAGCAGCTACAGCACCCATGTCGTTTGTTGTTCCCAACCTGTTTAGTAAAGTCTTCTCCTCAATGGTTTTCCTCTAAACACAAAGAAAGAAACACATCATTGTTCTTCATTATTTACACCAATATACCTCAAAACACTATACAAATTACAATCTGTTTAAAACCAATTACCACTTCGGAGTTTCCGGTGATGAAAGAAGCAAAGTGTGTAGGTACAAAACCCGGGGCAATTGCGTTCACGCGTGTGTCTGGACCCATCTCAGATGCAAGTGCCTGAAGGAGATAATGATCTCATTAGCCATTGGAAGATTTGTATTCACTCATGAGGTTAAGTTAGACTGCAATACGTTACCTTGGTTAGTCCGAAAAGAGCTGTCTTGGTTACCCCATACATAGCCATGGCTCCTTGCGGTTGAAATCCAGCAATGGAAGTTATAAATATAACCGAAGAACCCTTTTCTAGGTGAGGAGCTATATCCTGTTAATGACAGAATTAGACTGCTTAAGATGAAGCCACAACAATGGAAGCTGTTCACAAGCAATCATCTTTAGCTCAGAGAATATCAGTGTAAGAAAGTATAACCAAGCTTTAAATGATGTATAAGGATCATTGGAAGAAGAAGCCCATGGAAACACAAAGCTAACACTATACTATGTTTTGTATTCTTATGACGTTTGCGAAGTATATAACGTTACCTGAAGGAGAAGTATAGATGATTTGACATTGATTTCCCATAGCTTGTCGAGGACAGCTTCTGTGCTAGATAAGATCGGGTCTGTAGATGGATTGGCAGCAGCATTACAGACCACAATATCTATCTTCCCATATTTCTGAAATCAAACTAAGTGAATCAAAGCTCACACAGATGCTGAGAAGTTTCTTTGTAGGAACATGAAGCAACGAAATCTTTACCTGAATAGTTTTTTCAACGAGATTCTTGCGTTGTTGAGCACTGGAGACATGGCAGACGATTCCATATGCATCAATCCCCTGAGCTTTGAGTTTTACTACCGCCTCATCAACATTTGTCTGCACATCATGTATTAGAGCCTTAGCTATACAAATCTACACTACGAGTTTCCAGATAGCACAAAATCGCTTCGCTAATCAGTAATCATTCATCACTTCTAAGTTCTAAGTTCTAACTCAATTCAATAACACAGCCGCGAAAATCCCCAGACAACAAAGAAGCAAAATCCAACAATAATACAGCAATTCTGTTAATGAATTCAAAGCTAGAACTTCACGAAACGCCAAATAGAAGATCCACCACTAATAACGTCGAGAAGAAACTCTTCAATTCATATCGTATTATTCAAAACCCAGAAAATCCAGAGAAAATTGAGAAACCTGCTTGCGAGAAGAGACAACGACGGAAGCGCCTTCGAGGCCAAGACGCTCGATGATACCATAACCGATCCCTTGAGTAGAAGCCGTCACTACCGCTACCTTACCTTCCAGTCTCCTCGGTATTTTCGTCTCCATTTTTGTTTTCTCTATCGTTTCAGAGTTGCGTTTGACGCGTTTTCAATACCAATCTGCATTTAAAGCTTTTTTTTTTTTACTCAAAAAAAATAAATAAATAAACATAAAAAAATAAATAAAATAAAAATAAAAGCTTTAAATGCAGAGTTTGGTGTTGATGACGCGTGTTGAGAAGAAAACAAAACATAACCCTAAATCCCAAATCAGAACGAGAATGCTCGGAGTCGGAGTTGGGATTTCCATGGAGACGTAGGGTACAGATTCTCTCTTTGTTTTCTCTCTTCTTTAGGGTTTTTAAAGATCGAGAGCTGGTCTAAGTATTAGGGCTGAAACGAAGAAGTAGATGGAAGGAAGAAGGATTACAGCTGCAAGCCCTAGATCCTGCACTGGGAAAAGGATTGTAGCGAAAAAGAGATCTAGACCCGATGGTTTCGTCAACAGCGTTAAAAAGCTTCAACGAAGAGAAATCTCATCTCGTAAAGATCGAGCTTTCTCAATTAGCACCGCACAAGAGAGATTTCGCAATATGCGTCTGGTAGAGCAATACGATACTCACGATCCAAAGGGTCACTCTCTAGTTGCTTTACCCTTTTTGATGAAACGAACGAAAGTTATAGAGATAGTAGCTGCTCGAGACATTGTCTTTGCACTTGCTCTTTCTGGTGTTTGTGCAGCTTTTAGTAGAGAAACAAACAGAAGAATATGCTTTCTAAATGTTAGTCCAGATGAAGTCATAAGGAGCTTGTTTTACAACAAGAACAATGATTCTCTCATCACAGTTTCAGTGTATGCTTCTGATAATTTCAGTTCTTTGAAATGCAGATCCACTAGAATTGAGTATATTCTCAGAGGTCAGCCAGATGAAGGGTTTGCTCTTTTTGAATCTGAATCATTGAAATGGCCAGGCTTTGTTGAGTTTGATGATGTTAATGGAAAAGTGTTGACGTATTCTGCGCAGGACAGTGTGTATAAGGTTTTCGATTTGAAAAACTACACAATGTTGTATTCGATTTCAGATAAACATGTCCAGGAGATTAAGATCAGTCCAGGGATAATGCTATTGATCTTCAAGAGAGCTCCAAGTCATGTTCCTTTAAAGATTCTATCAATAGAAGATGGTACAGTTCTCAAGTCTTTTAACCATTTGCTTCATCGAAACAAGAAAGTTGATTTCATCGAACAATTCAACGAGAAGCTTCTTGTAAAGCAAGAGAACGAGAATCTCCAGATTCTTGATGTTCGAAACGCTGAGCTAATGGAAGTTAGCAGAACTGAGTTCATGACACCTTCTGCGTTCATCTTTTTATATGAGAACCAATTGTTTCTAACATTCAGGAATCGAAACGTTTCGGTGTGGAATTTTCGTGGAGAACTTGTTACATCCTTTGAAGATCATCTCTTATGGCATCCAGATTGTAACACAAATAACATCTACATAACAAGTGATCAAGATCTGATCATTTCGTATTGCAAAGCGGATACAGAAGATCAGTGGATAGAAGGTAACGGGTCGATTAATATCAGCAATATATTGACTGGGAAATGCTTAGCTAAGATAACATCAAGCAGTGGACCTGTAAAAGAAGAAGATGAGAGCAGAGGGAACTCAAAGAAGCAAAGAAAAAATGTTGTAGCTGAAGCTTTGGAAGACATAACAGCTCTTTTCTATGATGAAGAACGTAATGAGATATACACTGGAAACAGACATGGTCTTGTTCATGTCTGGTCTAATTGATTCTCAGAATCATGAAATGTTTTTACTTAGTAACGAGGTAGGTCTCTCTATCAATTGTGTAGCTATCTCTTAAAGTTGAAGGACTTGGGGCAGGTGTGTTGTGTGGTGTGTGTTGTGAGTTTTATGTATGAATGAATACCATGTGTTGTTGATTACCATTTTTATTTCAGCTCAAAAAAATATCGGAACCAGAGTAATCCATAGGGCTGGGCGTTCGGGTTTGTTCGGTTTGGTATTATTCGGATTCGGGTTATTCGGTTTTTAAAAACTGTAACCAAATATAAACCAAACTAATTTTGGTTTGATTAGGTTTTAGACTCATTCAATTTGATTTGGTTTTAGGCTCATTCAATTCGGTTTTTAAAAAGTGTAATCAAATAGAAACCAAACTAAATTCAATTCGGTTTAGTTTTGTGTTCGGTTATTTCGGGTTAAATTAAATTCAGTTCGGTTTAGTTTGTGTTCAGTTATTTTGGTTAAATTAGTTTATAATGTAGGAAAAATAGACAAACAACATAATTTTTAATTTTAAAATGGAAAATCATGCAAAAAGTTTAGATATCCTAAAGATTTGAATTAAAAAAATTAAATATCCAAAAAAATCTTTACATAAAAATATATTATATTTATTATATAAATACTTTGATCAAATAATATTAAAATAATTTGTTCAGATTAAAATTTGGATTCAGTTTAAACCAAAATCAAACTGAATTCAAACAATTTAAATAATCAAGCTCATTCAGTCTTTTATCAAAACTCAAATCCAAACCAAACCAAACCAAAATTTTCGGTTTGGTTCGCTTTGAGTTTGTTCGGTTTAAATTTTTAGGCCAACCCTAATAATGCATATAAATCATATTTAGTTTTGGAAACATATTATTAAATCCTGAAAAAAACAAACAGAAGCATTCAATCTCAGGTTTTGAAATATAAAAATGATTAAAACAAATTAATCATAGGGATTTCTGAACTTCTTCAAGAGATCAGGAATATCGTAACCAAGCATATCATCAACTGATTGTATCAGCTTTGGCTTCAGTTTCTCAAACTTGTCTATGTTATAACCTCCCAAGACTTCTTTAAAATGCTCCACGTTTGGGAAATCTCCTGCTGGTAGATGATACTCTCTTTGCACCTAACAAAATTGTGGTTTGGTTTCCGGTTTAGGAAATATAAAACCCGGTTTTGGTTCCGGTTATTAATATCGAAGTTTAGAGAGGAATAAGAATATATATTACAAACCTTTCCAAATTCTTCTTGGAGATTGTCGATGAGACGTTGTTGAGCTTTGGATTTGCCCATAACTGCTGGCATTTCTTTCTTAAGGTGACTCATTATGTATGCATTGATCTTTGCACCTCGAGCTCGTTTCACAAATTCGTTGATCTGCACACACAAAACGGTACAGTTACAAGAGAGTTTTGGATTCATTAAAGGGAAAATGGCAAAATAGACCCCTAATTTTGTCGGTTTAGTGTTAAATTTCCTCAATTTCAAAAATTGTTTTTAGACCTTGAACTTTGATTAACGAGTTTTTTCAAACCGTATGGAAGTTTTTTAATTAAACTAACATTGAACATAAAATTAAACCATAATTTCAAAGTTTAACAAAAAAATATAATCTAAATTTGGATTAGTTATACTATAATTTCAAGTTTAAATTTGAGATTTCGATTTAAAAAACTTGGTTTTTAAAGTTTTAAGTTTAAAAACCTCGATTATCAAAGTTTAGGGTCTAAAAGTTCATTTTAAAAGTTGATAGGTTTATACACCAAATCCACAAAGTTCAGGGCTGTTTTACCATTTTCCCTTCACTAAACGCAAAATTAGAGTTTGTACCTTTCTGTCGCATGCTTTCTTGGGTATGTCCATTATATCTGCTAGAAGATCATTTTGTTCTTTCTCAAAGAGCTCTTTACCTATTGGTCCAACTGCAGCTTCGTTTATGGGTTTGTCGTTGAAGGACCTGTAAGTTAGAGCATGAACTGAGCAAACTATTGAGTAACTTTAAGGAAGTAGATGTGTAAGGTTTCTTTTTTATGTTCATACCCGATATAGACACGTACAACTTCTGGGGTGTTTAGAACTTTACCAAGAGACCACATTAATGCTCCATATACTCTCATTAGCTAGAAACAAAGGGTTTGGATTGGTTTAATAGTAAGTAAAGAAGTACGCTTATGAATGGGGGATATGGATATTACCTGTTGAGTATCAACTTGATCAGCTTTGTTTAAAACAACACGGATCTTGTCTTCGTTACCACGAAGAGATGAGATCACGCGTTTGAATTCGTCGCTGATGTCGAGCTTGTGAGGATCAAAGAGAAGGAGAATCATGTCACATTTAGATGCGAACCATGAGATTACACCAGTGAAATCATAGCTCCTTTGCATTCGTTGTTTCTCTCCCGAAAGAACTCCAGGAGTGTCTACTAGAGTAATTTGGTCCAAGAGCTACAAGAAGGAAGAAGAGTTTAAAAAACGATAAAAAGAGAATAGAGACAGTTAGGTGAAGCAGAAATTACTCACAGGATGTGGCATTTGAGAGCACTCAAACTTTGATAGGAAAGCACCTCCGAAAGACGTTAGCCCATTAAATGGCATGTCAGCTTGAACAGCCATAGTGTTTCCAGGTACGGTTCGTTCATCTGGCCCGCTCTGGAAGAAAATGGAATCATATGATTTAACTTAAAAATGAGTAGGAGCAAGTGACTTGAAATCATTCAACTATAATGAAGTAAAGACAAATTGACATACCATTGCAACCACAAACCTATCTGTTGTTGGCTCTGGTCCAATATGAGCTCCTGATAACAAGAGGAAGATGGTGAAATCAAAGAGATTCTTGAAGATTTATGTATTGCAAGGAGAGTTCTGGAAAACAGAGAAAAGTTACCTGGATACTCACAACCGAGCAAGTGCTTTATGAAAGTTGTTTTCCCGGTGGAATATTGACCCAAAAGCATAACCATGGGTTTGGCTTCGAAATCACTGTTTGTCTACAAAAAGAAGAATCATGAGAACATAAACTGAGTTTCATTTCTAATGGTGATAATTGATGAAGATAGAAGATCTAAAACTCTATCAGACAAACGGAGTAAACAAAATTTCACAACTGTATGAAATAACAAAGAAAGAGTAAGTTTGCTCACCAATAATGGGGATGCAAAATCATTGAAACGGTATGTGACTTCCAAAGGCTTGAGCTTTTCTGTGTACAATCTTTTCAAACCATCGACAATTGTCACCACATCTACCCGTGGCTGGATATGAAATGTGGCAGTTTACTTGTTAGAACAGACAGCCAAAAAATTTGAAAGAATGGCGTTTGCAACCATAAAGCCAAACTATCCTAACCTTTGTAATAGATTTTGTTTTAAACCAGGGAGCTTTTGCGGTGGCTTGTGGCTGTGTAACTCCTGCAAGTTTAGCAAGCAAATCAACAATTTTCACATAATGAAAAAGTACAAATAAAACGTTTTGGAAGAAGAAAAAAGAAACAAAGCTGTTCAACCTTCGTCTTCAACATCCGCATATGATTTTGATGCTTTCTGCTTCTGGAAGCAAATATAAGATAATGATTAGACCAAACAAAAAGGGTTCCTCATGTAACGTTTTAAAACAAAAAGAGATAATAAGAAGCCTTACAGCTACCACGTTTTCTAGTCCTTCCAACGCTGGGAGTTCCACACTCTTCATCTCAACTATAATAAAACATCATATACATAAGCCTATTTCAAAATCAAGCCTAAGTACTAAACCTAAGAATACATACTGCTATACTCTGTGACCAACAAGCTCATACATCAGAAAAGTTTTGATTCCAAATCTTAAGATATACAAATTCATTCTAAGTAGGAAAAAAAACATCTAAATAGATGCATGAATATGCGCAATCTCAAGAGTCAAAACTGTTTCTCAAGTGTGTAAATCAGAACAAACGAGCCTTTCATGAAGTTTTTAACGAATGAGCAGGTTTAAACCACAATCACTGCTCCTAGATGTTCACTTACCCGAACCTTTCAGGATATCTGAAGTAATTTCATGTCCCTCTTGGGCCAGTGAGACGAGCTGAACAACAAAAGAGTCATATGGAGTAAGCTTCATTTTAACAAAATCCATAGAGACTGTCGTTAACACATGCTTTTCAGATAATGATACCTTCATCGCGGTGATGAACTCCGCCAAACCGAGAAATCCTTGCCGCTTCAAGTCCGCAATTGCCCAAACCTATAAAATCATGCAATCAAATCCAATCTTCTAATCAGTCCTAGGTTAAACTTCAGTTACAATTAGGGATCGTGAGACAAGCGTTGCACGACAGTTCAAGAAATCATCAAAGCACCATCATATCTAAGAGTTTTCTTAATCTGAAATCATAACGCGACGATCATATGAATAACCTGTTTAAGTTCCTGGCGAGAAAGCTTTGACATCGCAAAAAACTTCGTAGCATCAGTTCCAGAAACACGACCATCTCCATCTGAATTTCATAAAGCAAGAAGAAGCAGAACAGATTAGTAAACAAACTCAAAAAGGGGAAAACCGATGGTTGATAAGACACTAAACCTGAATCAGCGATGTTGAACCATTCCTTGTAGATCTTCTGGTGCTCTTTCGAACAAGAGTCGATCGAGATAGCCGGCAACGTCACCATTTCCGAGGAGAAGATTGTTATGGAGAGAGAGAGAAAGCTTTTAGTTTCTGAAATCGAAATTTGAAATGGAGACTAGAGGAGATGGCGCTTAGGGAAATCTATCTTACGACGTCGTATTTAATCATTCATGAATAGATGACACGTTGTATTCTTAGTTTAAATTTGAAAACAAAGTGTGGGGTTGGTTTAAATAGCTCATAGATTTAAATGTTTTTACTTTTTATTAAGCAAAGCTGATTTTATAAACAAAAATAGTAAGAGTATCAAACGAAATTTAATTACATAATGTTTTAATTAGATTTTTTTTTATCTTCTTCTATTTAATATTAAAAAGTTAGCCTCAAAATATATTTTAAAATAGAAATGTCAATTCAAACTAAATCCATGAAACATCTTATCCGCCTTTGAAAAACAACGGATTGGGTTTTGATATATGAATCTAAAAAAAAGATCGTATCGGACCACATTCACTTTTTTTTTTATAATTCCGAGGGTTCGGAGTTTGCGTACTTTAATCCGCTAGATTCCTACGTGTCCCGCGGGACCAAGCGGTGTATAAATGCGAACATTTAAACATCTCTCCCCAAAATAGGATTCGAACCCAAACTTGCACACATCCAAAGAGTTTTTACACCTCCTCTAGAACCGGTAGAGCTACCCATGTTGGGTAAGCATAAATTTTTTAAAAGATAAAGTATCAAATACACCGTTATGGACACCATAGAATTAACTAATTAGATGTCTTATATTTTAAATATTTTGATAGTATTAAAATCCACATTTAGTGTAATACATACCTAAAACAAATACATAAATTGTTTTAAATTCTCTAAATGGACCTTATACAAATCTGTATGAACATAAATTGGAAGTTGATTGGTAAAGGTATTGACTCTTAATTTATAACTCTAAAATTTTGATTATGAATATCCTGATTATCTTTGTAACCATTGAAATTTTATATGTTTTTAAAATTTTGTTTGGTAACTGAAAATTTAAGTGTTAAATTATCGATAAAAGTAAGACATTTGTATAAATTCTCTAAATCAATCTTATTGAAATCTCAATCTGACAAAAATTGGGTATTGATTGACAAATATCCTTTTAATTTTCACTGTCGCATGTGGCAGAAACAACTAAAACCTTATATGTTTGTAAATGTTTGATTGGTAAAAAAAAAATGTAAGGTCATCCACAAT
>KE152439.1:175736-208523 GCA_000411095.1 Aethionema arabicum | reverse complement strand
AATATAAAATTGGAAATGTAAATATATATATAAAAATTTTAAAATATATAATAAAATATTAAATATTTAAATCGATGAAAAAACTAATATGTTTAACAAATTTTATAAGTTATGATAATATGATATATTAATCAATATAAAAAAAATATAAAATAAAATAAATAAATAATACATATATAAATATATCCATAAGTTTTTTAATTGTTTTCTTTTCAAATGTTTCAAAAGAAACGTTTTCATAGTATTTTCGTGCAACATAAGTACAAAGACTTTTATTTAATATTATCATTTAATGATTAAAATAATGAGACTATATAATACTATAAATTAACTAAGCATATTACTATACAATTAAAATTGGCGCGTTGTCTTGATTCCTATTTAATTTAATTTATCTATTAATAAAAAAAATACTTTTATTCCATAAGATTGTTTGACCTTCTTTTATTTAATTTTGCTTAAATTTTATTAAATATAAAAATAGGTTTGCTCACGATGTTGAAGGCATGTGTCCTTCACTGCTAGCATGTGAATATTAGATATGCAACATAAAATCAAATAAGAAGTATATTAATTGATTTATTATATAGTTTAAGGAATGTGACAACGAATATTTCACATTTCCTCTTTCATATGAACTCCAATACATGAAATTATTTGAATTTATATAAACGAAAATTTGATGACTTATTAATTTTTTTCACATCAAATTGTGTTTTAAATAATTAAACTTTTTAATATATATTTTTGAAATAGTAATTATGTATGTAATAAAAAGAATAAAAAAATATAAAATGAATAAGATAATGTTTCTTTTTAAAAGCAGGTGGCTTTAGCTAAGACTGAAAAGGGATGAAAGGAATATTCTTAGGTAATCTTAAAAGATTCCCCGGGAAAATTAAAGATATTTGAATCTTTCTACCAAAAATTATCCACTCTCTCGAATTTCGTCGTCGTAGCTTGTTTCCTCTTGAGCTCCCAATAAGCTATGAAGTTGGATTACGCCGTCGATGTTCACACAGTGTTCGAATCGGAGAATTCACCGTCGAATCATTCTCCATCAGCGGCGATCGAAGGCGAGAATGAGAGAGGTGGTGAGCTTTTTGTACCACCTCTGAACTTCGCTATGGTGGATAATGGAATTTTCCGTTCAGGTTTCCCTGAACCGGTCAATTTTAGCTTCCTTCAGTCTTTACGACTCCGATCTATCATGTAAATCCTCGATTTCGAACGTTTAATCTTCGATTTAAGTATTATTTAGGGATTTGAAGTTAGGAAACTTTAATTGATCGCGATTTAGAGGAATCGCTTTGACGAATCTAGATTGAGAAATACGAGCTAGGGTTTAAAGAGTTTTGCTGCTGTTTTACTATTGTTTGGTTGATTTAACATTAGTTAGAGAATGGAACTATGAAGAACTGCATAGATGTTTCCGGATGGCTAAGACCTAGAAATTCTCTAATTGATTGGTTTTGGTGTAGATATTTGTGCCCAGAGCCATATCCAGAGGTGAATACAGAATTTGCAAAATCAAATGGGATCCAAGTGTTTCAATTTGGAATTGAAAGATGCAAGGTGAGGATTAATGAAATTGGAATGTGATTAGTTAGTTTTTGCTCTCTTTTCTTTGCTTCCATGATATGATTCTCCATGTTTTTGAAGCTTTAAACTGCTTGTTCTTAGTAGCATAGTATGTAGTTGTTATTGCTTGAAGTTCTTGGCACAAGGTTTTAACATCATTTGGTTGCATAAGCCCATCTATGTCTGCTTCTTCATATACTTCTAGTTTGTTGCTTCTGCCATGGAAACTTGTGTTTAATCTTGTTTAAGATCATGTGATTGTGATGTATCTCTCTGATTTCAGGAACCATTTGTTAATATCCCTGACGATGTAATCCGAGAAGCATTACAAGTACTTCTAGGTACCTAATCAGATCTCTCTCTTTTACCCAATCTCATGTTCATTACAACAATCTGATTGCAGTTTTGTTTGTTAAAACCAGATACAGAGAATCATCCTCTCTTAATTCATTGCAAAAGTGGAAAGGTAAACTTAATCTCATCTTTGCGAAAACTCGAGTTACTCGAGTCACAATCTTTCCTTCTAACCCTAATCCATCTCTGGTTGCAGCATCGAACTGGATGTTTAGTGGGGTGTGTGAGGAAGATAGAGAGATGGTGTTTATCCTCCATTTTCGACGAGTACCAGAGGTTTGCAGCTTCAAAAGCAAGAATCTCAGACCAGAGATTCATGGAGCTCTTTGACATCTCCAATCTAAGGCATTCACCACTCACTTTCTCATGTTCCAAGAGGTATACTAACTAAAGTGTAACTTTCAGGTGTTACATGCCCAATAAAAACAGAGTTATATTAGTTTTGTAGTGTATCCAAAAGTAATTAAATAAATACAAATACGTAACTGCAAAGCAAACTATATATTAAATTCAATATTTTTTGTCTCGATTCTCATATTAAGCATTTTAAAAACAATCATATGTGGACCGACGAAGCGACCACCGGATGAACAATATCCACGAAGTAATTATTATTGTTTGGTTTTGCCAATAATTCGGATTAAATTAATTATTTGATCTAATTGTTTAATTAGTTTAAGTAATTAAAGGTCGTTCGTATTTATTGATTATATGAATCCAAACTTTTTTAAACCCCTACGAGACCTCTCTCTCTCTCTCTCTCTATCAATGGCGGAGCTTCTCTTCGAAATCCTTTGAGATTTCTTTCTAGCGTTTGTAACAGAGTCGACAATGAGTCAACTCGGTGTCGAAGCTACTCATTCCACATCTGAGACACCACAGACAACGACATTTCTCGATTTGCTCCGAGTTCAGATGGACGGTCTGGATCGTGCCAGAAGAAGGAAGAAATCTCTGAAGGAGCGATTAGGATTCAAACGAATCGTATGCTGTGGGCCCGCCTGTGGTCCTCCATTAACCAATAACACTCCTCGCAGCTCCACCGCGAGAGAGGAGAATAACGAACCATTTCAGAGCCAACTCGGTAATGGAACGAGTCCGTTAGGTTCAGGTATGAGTCTCGCAACGGCGTTAGCAGCAGAGAGAAATTACAGAACGGAGACGGCGTTAACGCCGTTAAGGATGTCGTTAATGAGATTACTTGAGGAAACGACGGAAGGAGTGGAAACGGAAAGATTAACGGCGTCGATGGTTAGAGGTAATGATACAGTGTGTTGCGTGTGCATGGGAAGAAAAAAAGGCGCGGCGTTTATCCCATGTGGACACACTTTTTGCAGAGTATGCTCTCGAGAGCTGTGGCTCAACCGAGGCTCTTGTCCCCTCTGTAACCGTCCGATCATCGAGATCCTCGACATTTATTAGATTAAAACGTATCCGACGGTTGATACTATTCAATCGCACGTGATTACGGTGAGGTTACGCCTAGAGATTCACGAGACTATTGCTTCCCAAATTTAATTGCCTTATTATTATTTAAAAATTCAAATTAATAGGGATATATATATTTTTTTTTTCTTTACATAATGCAATTTGGGTTTAAATCAGTGATTCAAGTTGATTTTTATGATTTATTCACATAGTTTTTTTTTGTATGAAACGAGTTTAAATCCTAATGGGCCAACAATAGGCCCATTATATTCTCTCTACATAGGCCCTTTGATTACATTGTCTCCAAACGCTGAACGCTGTGTAGATATTTATTGATCACTAGGATAGATCTGGACCGTCCATAAGCCGAAGATCAAAGATCATAGAAACGTCCAAAAAGCTTTGGTAGTATACTTATAAAGCTTCTAGATTCATCATGCCGTTCGCATGGTGTTAGAGAAAACAAAACAAATTCCCACACAATTTTAGGACAAAGTTCCAAATATTTTACATAAAATATTATTATAAAATTATTAATAATGTTTTTGGAAAATTAATAATATTAAGTTATATAAAGTTTCATAAAGTCGGCAATTTACGGTCAATAACCAAAAACAATCCTCGCCTCACACGACGGTACAATGTTGATCTCCAACAGTGATCTTAAACCGTACACGTGTCAAAATCTATGCTACTCCTTCGTAATACTTAGGAAATACCTATGTTATCCTTTGCGTTCTCATCTATTATTTACTTTATATAAGGGTATATATGTCATTTTAAGTCTGCGTAAGGACGGTTATAAAACACGCTTTGTTTTTCTTATTTCGTCAGCACGAATTCGGTTCTGTGATTCATTTCTTTGAGTTAAAGGAGAGAGAGAGAGAGAAAAATGGCGACATTGCCTTTGTTCAGGCAATTACCATGCAAGACTGTAGTTCCAGCCTTCCTGAACACTAAATTGAACTCTAAATCTCCGATACTGGTTCCGGTGAGTTCAAATAATCGGCGGTTTGAGGTTTTGACAGGTGGATTCGCTGTTCATAGGCCAGATTTCAAAGTCCGAGCCACGGATAATGAGGACGAGTGGGGTCAAGATGCCTCAGAAGCAGGTGTTGGATCATCCGTATCAGTGGCGGAGAAAGTAGCAGAAGAAGCAATCGAAGACGTGGAGGAGACGGAGCGGCTGAAGCGATCGCTTGCAGATTCAATGTACGGAACATACCGAGGTTTACGCGCTTCAAGCGAGACGAGAGCGGAGATCAGTGAACTCATTACACAGCTCGAATCGAAGAACCCTACTCCTGCACCTACCGAAGCTCTGTTTCTGCTCAATGGCAAATGGATTCTCGCGTAAGTACTACTATTCCTCCGTTTCTGTGGTTTTCCGGTGAATCTATCTCGCGTTAGTTAAATTTCCGGTAGAAATCTTTAATTTCGATTTGGACGCATTTCACGTGGTTAGACGTAAATAGTGAATTCAGCTGCGATTACGTTTCTTCATTGTCTTTCTCATTTGCTTATTTAGGAAGAAAATCGATTCTCAGTACCAAAATGCGACATCGAATTGAAATTAGGTCAATGAGTTAGCACATGGTTGATCTAAATTTGGGGGAAAACGCAAATTCTTATAGTTTCTGAAGATTTTGCTTCGTCTATTTCCTAATTTGTGAATCTGAGTTAACTATTGTCATTGGATTAACCGTATGACTACTTTTTTCCCGGGAAATTGGGATTATTTTCCGGGAAAATCAAAAGTAGTCATGTTATTGTCATGAATCAACAACTTTTTCTTAAAATGGTGATTTCTTTGCAGCTACACATCATTCGTTGGTCTATTCCCACTGCTTTCACGCAGACTCGAACCGTTAGTTAAAGTGGAGGAGATCTCTCAAACCATTGATTCCGATAACTTCACCGTCCAAAACTCTGTCCTCTTCTCTGGTCCATTAGCCACAACATCAATCAGCACCAACGCCAAATTCGAAATCCGAAGCCCTAAACGCGTCCAGGTCACTCACTGTTCATCATCATTCATCACAAATTGCAAACATGAATGCTCATTTTACATAACATGACTCTGATTTTGTTGCAGATCAAGATCGAGCAAGGTGTAATTGGAACTCCACAGTTAACAGACTCCATTGAAATCCCTGAATACGTTGAAGTTCTTGGTCAAAAAATTGATCTGAATCCTATTAGAGGCTTACTTACATCAGTTCAAGACACAGCTTCTTCTGTGGCTAGAACCATTTCGAGCCAACCTCCATTGAAATTCTCTTTGCCTAAAGATAATGCTCAGTCATGGCTGCTCACAACTTATCTGGACAAAGATCTTCGAATCTCTAGAGGTGATGGAGGAAGTGTCTTTGTACTCATCAAAGAAGGAAGCTCTCTCTTGAACACTTATTAGTTACAGTTATATACAAACATATATTGAAACCCTGTCTCTGTAATATATAGTTATATAGTTTACATAAGCTGAACCGGTCGGTTAAGTGTATCAACTCTAGATTTCATCAAATGTTAAACCGGGATTGGTCTATTTTAATAGGGATTATGATTTATGATAATTTAAATCGTAATTAATTCTGTTTAGGGAAAAAAACTTTCGACAATCAAAATGTTTTTTAAATTTTAATTTTAGTGATCTGAGTATTTTAAACTTTAGACATTAATAACCGGTTTTATAAAACTGAAATTACACTATATTTACTTCAAATTTGAGTATTTTTGTTTAATTATGAGATTAAGTTTTAGTTTTGTGTTTTATTAGAGATATTATTATTATTTTAATTTTTTTTTATAATTCATTTTTCTCAATTTGTATAACCATTCTTGATTCTTGATTTCAATAGTTTTATATATAGAACACTTGTTGAATATTAACTTATTTAATAATATCATTCTTTTCCTTAAATTTAATATGTTTAAAGTTAATTTTAATTTGAAAAAATTGGTCCTTTATCAAAATTAAACGTTTAAGAAATTATTTTGATAGTTACAATTTTTTTTTCATCAAACTGAAATAGTTGAAGGTTTAAATTACAGTAATCTTATTTTATTAACCGGGTTTCTTACACAAACATTTGAAGAAACAAGTGAAAATTTATTGTGTAATTACGAACACAAGAACAAATGTGCACAAACCTCATAATAAATCTCAAGAATTACAGATCGATACTGAGAAGAATTCATTGATAAATAATAATCCAATAAACTTCTCAATTCATCTGCTTCTTTGATCTTATTAGCTACAATCATCTCAATCATGGAGTCTCTAAAATCCTGTCTTGGATCATAAGAACATTTCTCCATAGCCATCATTACAATAAACTTAGTATGACTTATAACACTACTACTCTCATTATCACTTCTTCTTCTTGATCTCATCTTCTTCCTCCTCATTTTCTCAAGATTTCTTGCTTCTTCTCTCTCTTTAATCATCTGTGTTAACTTTTCTTGAACCATGTAATGTGTTAAGCTTGAGATTGAGTTGTGATGATGATGTCTGTTTGATGATCCTGAAGAAGAAGAAGAAGAAGAAGAAGAAGAAGAAGATGAAATGCTGAATCTTGCGGTGTTTGTGCAACACAAAGCTCTGCAAATTCTTGTTTCTTTTGATTGATGTGTGAGTTTGTGTTGTTTTTTGTTGTTTTCTGCTTCTTTTTCTTGTGCTCTGTTTATGATTTTGATCATTTTTGTGTTAACGTTGTAGTTAAGGCTTTGAAGATTATTTTGATGTGTTGTTAAATAAAGTGTTGTTAATTAATATTGAGATTTAGAAAGTGGGCCATTTAATCATCATTATGTTTTCAACTTCAATATTTAATAAAATAAATATATTTTTTTTCACTAACATCTCTTAAGCGTGAGTCAAATTTGTGCAAAATTAATTAATAATATAATTTATTTATATATCGTATGTATGAAATGAACACATACGATATCTATTGGTTTGTGTTCATAACAAAGATTTGTTTTTTTTTATGATATATATTCAGACAAATCTATGGATTGTTTAGTTGTCATGTAGAATCTAAGAGAATGATTTTTTTTTTTTTGTTGTAATAAAAAATCTGAGAGAAATACATTATTTTCAATTTTTGATACTAGTTTTAATAAATTTAATATTAAGATATCACTTCAACATTATCTATTATTCTTTATTGGTATAATTTTCATCTTTAGTTATATATTTCAACAGTTCTCCATATAAATATTTGAGATGCATGTATGTTTTCAAATGCATAAACTATTGACTATATTGTTGTTTATAATACGAATTTGTATTTTAGTGGATAATATTTTATATATGTGTACATATATAAAGAATAAAATAATAATTTTACAAAAATTTAAAAGATTCAAAATATAATAAATAAATAAAAAAGTTGGAAATAATAGAGAGAAGATTAGGTATGATCGATTACATAAAGAAGAAAAAAGATTTAAATGCATGTATTTGTATAAGTTTCTTGAAATATAGGTTTGATTAGTTTGATAATATGATGTGATGTAGACCATCTTCTTCATTCATTATCACTTTAATTCTTGTTATTCTTGAAAATGATGTATCATAACTTTTTTTTTAACTTTAATTTTAATTGTTAGGGAATGTTTGAAAGTGATCTATGAAATATATATTAGGTTAAATAGAGATATAGCAATTGAAGCTAAAAATGTGGTATGATGTAATTTCATTTTTTCAGGCTTATAATTTTTACAAATTGGTTAAAATTTCATAAATAAAATTGTGAATAATAAGATAATTAATGTATAAATGTTGTCTTTGGAGACAAGACATGCTTTACTTTGCTGGCTGCTACTTATACAAAGCTTTTTTTTGGTAACTCTACACATAGCCTTTTTTTTTTCTTCCTTTGATCCTTAGAAAAATTTATATATTATTTTTTTAAACATGCTAACAACGAGATTTTGAACAAATACAATTAGTGTTCATTTTTGTAAGAATTGTTAAGGTAATATTTTTGTACGAACATGTAAAGATGTATAATTTGATTTTTTTTTAGCAAATGCCAACATGAAATTAGTGTTTGACATTTTATATTTTTTTTAGAATAAATTTTGTCAAATAAACTTTTCATAATATTTTTTTTGAAATTTTATTTCATATTTTAGTGAAATATAACGGTATTGTTAACGATATTCTGCATTTTGAATTGGGGAAAAAACTTAGTATAAAAAAATATAGTTTTGTAAATAATTATAAATTAGTTCAACAATGTTGTATTCTATAAAAATATTCTTTCATCAATATTTTCCTTATATTCAAATAGTAAAACATTAGTATTAACTAGATAACACTTTGGATTAATTAAGAAAGGAGTAGACAATAATTAGAGATAAACACACAGCTGTATAGAATCTCTTTGTGAAGATTTATGTCTTTGTAGGTTATAGAATTAGGTCTTTTTAGGATTTTGTCATGTGGACGATATCCATGAGAGAATTTTAATTTTTTATTAATTTTTTTTTATTATCCTGTTAAATTAAAAAGTGAACTTTAAAGTTTAAAAGGAAAAAAATAATATTAAGATTAATTGTGTAGTTGATTTAAATTAACTGAGACCCAACTTGCTTAAGCTGCCACTTAAACCACATGTTTATCATTATGGTCCATACTTTCTACTTTCTAGGGTTTATCATTATCTATTACAAATTAGTGAATTACAATTTAGATATTATCTTAATTACCATGTTATTCCTTAACTTTTTAATTATATCTCCTTTTGATTAGTTTAAAATTTAATCATCAATGGGTGACTTGTCTCCTAAGCTCTTTGACATTAATTTTCGTTATCATAAAATTAGTTTTAGTAAATAATATAAATAAATCATAAATAAACCTACAAATTATATTTTCTAAAGTATAAGTAAAGGCTAAAAAAATGAAATACATTTTACAAAATATAATTGTTTGACCTAAAAAATGAAAAGAATAACAAGAACTACCAAATTATTTGTTTATTAAATCAATTTAAAAATTTATATTAAGCAAAATAAAATTTGTTTGGACAAAATTTTTTCTTGTCAATGGAAGTGCCTTTTTAATTAATTAAATACTAGTTATATTTTAGTTATTTTTAACCATTTATATATTTTCGGAAAAACCAAAATTGACGATTCTAAAAAAAAACAAGATATTTATTTGAGGAAAAAAAAACAAGATATTTATTAATTTTCAATACAAACAACAAATGTTCCATATTCGTATTTCAAAAATACAATCAAATACAGTTTCCAAATTTTCGAAAAATCCAAAAACTAAAAACTCCATTAAAGTAAGAAAGAATAAAGATCAATTTTGGCATATAGGAATATCCTGAAACTGTAACTTTCATCACCATCAATGGAGAAGAAGCTTATCCAACTTCACTTACAGAGTGCCCTTCACATCTCACATGGCAGCATCAACGTTTCCGTTGACCACAGACACCGTGAACTCCCCGGAGACGAACCTCGTCGATTCTCTACACAGTGAAGTCCAAAAGAGCCGTGTAGACCACGCGCTTCCTCTTCCTTCAATCCTCAAAATCCCCTTCAAAATCATCAATGGACCTCCTAGCTCCTCCGCTGGTCATCCAGGTCACTCTAACTTACTCGAATTTCACTCCAATGTCTGATCAATCTCAGGAATCTGAACAATTTCGTAGCGAAATTGACATATGATAAGTACCCCTCTCTTGATTTTGAGAAATCGTGATTTGAAATTGATGTTGTTGCAGATGAAATTGCGAAATTATTCCCAAATTTATTTGGGCAGCCATCAGCTTTGTTGATTCGTAACGAATCTAGTGAAGTTTCATTACTTAGAAAGCTAAAGATTGGTGTTGTGTTATCTGGTGGTCAAGCACCAGGAGGACACAATGTTATCTGCGGAATTTTCGGTTAGATTAATCTCTAAAAACTCGAAAACTACTACTCTTTCTTCAAAATTTTGAATCTAAACCTTGTTCTGTTGTTGTAAATTTGATAGATTACTTGCAAGAATATGTAAAAGGAAGTGTTCTATATGGATTTAGAGGCGGTCCAGCCGGAATCATGAAATGCAAATACGTTGAACTCACTGCTGAGTTTGTGTATCCTTATAGAAATCAGGTATGAGTTTAATGTATTAGGTTGGTATATTGTTGAGTAATGAAACTCCTGTGTTCGTTAAGTAGAACAGATTTATTCAAATAAACTGGTGAATTAAACATTTCATGTAACCAGTTTTGAACATTTATTTCTCATTTATACGAAATTTGATTTTGACATTTGAAGACACTATGTTATAGTACTTGTTACGATCTTTCTATCGGTCACAAAAACTGGTCATTTTCGACAACGGAGTTATCTGTAAAAGCCATCGAAAAATCGCATAAAATCACTTTTAAAAAGTGATTTTTTCTCTTGTCAAAATTGGGTTCTAACCAAACAGTTTGTTGTATGCACGAAATGTCGCTATTTTTACAGGGTGGATTTGATATGATATGCAGTGGAAGAGACAAGATAGAAACTCCCGAACAGGTAAATAAAGGTTCTTCATTTCCAAGCTTTCGAGTTTGTAAGCTTAGTTAGTACACATATGCAGTTTCGGCAAGCGGAAGAAACAGTAACAAAGCTGGATTTAGATGGACTTGTGGTAATAGGTGGAGATGATTCCAACACAAATGCTTGTCTCCTAGCTGAAAACTTTAGGTACTTGAACTAGATTCACTTCTTTTTCGTTTGCAGTTCAGTTTAAATATGTGATTAATTTGTTAATCAGATGTAAGAACATGAAAACTCGGGTTATCGGGGTTCCTAAGACTATAGATGGTGATTTAAAGAGTAAAGAAGTTCCCACGAGTTTTGGATTTGATACAGCCTGCAAAGTAAGTGACTTCAAACACTTTCTAGAAGATCTTATTTCAAGATTTAAGTTCAAGATTCTTGTAGATATACTCAGAGATGATCGGAAATGTCATGATTGATGCACGTTCCACTGGTAAATACTATCATTGTAAGCCATTTCGTTAAGTGTTTATCTTCGTAACAGCAAAAAACTTGGATTTGTTTGATTTGTTAGTATCGATTTTATGTAGTTGTGCGGCTTATGGGACGTGCTGCGTCGCATATTACTCTTGAATGTGCTCTGCAAACTCATCCAAATATTACCATTATAGGAGAAGAGGTATACTACTTCAGATCTATTCATAATCTTTTGATCTTCTAAGTGTGTGAAATTGACGAAAGTTTATACTTTTCTTCTGCAGGTTTTCGAGAAGAAGCTGACTTTGAAAAATGTAACTGATTATATCGTTGATGTGATCTGTAAACGAGCTGAAAATGGTTATAACTATGGTGTAATTCTTCTTCCTGAAGGTCTAATTGATTTTATTCCTGAGGTATGTTTTCCTTATGATCATTTTCTTGACACTTACTTCTTCTGTGTTCTTGAACTTCCATCTGTGATCTTGTTGCAGATTCAACAACTTATCTCCGAATTGAACGAAATCTTAGCTCAAGGAAACATAGACGAAGAAAAGAAATGGAAGAATAAGCTTAAAGATGAGACACTAAAGCTTTTTGAGTTTCTTCCTCAAACAATTCAAGAACAACTTATGCTTGAAAGAGATCCACATGGAAATGTTCAGGTCTGTTTAAGTAATGTTTCGGTTTCGTCTTTTTTTTGGTGTGGGAATCGATTTGTGAGTGTTTTTTTCTTCTTTCAAGGTGGCTAAGATTGAAACAGAGAAAATGTTGATACAAATGGTTGAAACAGAACTCGATAAAAAGAAGCAGGAAGGTAGTTATAACTGCCAATTCATGGGGAAATCACACTTCTTTGGGTACTTTTTCTGAAAACTATTACTTAGTTTCTAAAACGGATTCTATTTATTCATCTCTTATACATATATCTTTGATGTGTAGTTATGAGGGAAGATGCGGGTTACCGACAAATTTCGATGCAATGTACTGTTATACATTGGGTTATGTTGCAGGAGCACTTCTCCAAAGTGACAAGACTGGACTGATTTCATCGGTTTGTGACTTTTTTCATTTCGGTTTTTCGTCATCGTCGATCTTTGTGTTCTCAATTTGGTGTTTGCAGGTTGGGAATTTGGCTGCTCCTGTAGAGAAATGGACAGTTTCTGGTACTCCACTTACTTCTTTAATGGATGTTGAGAGAAGACATGGTAAGTAAACAATAAAGAATTGGTTAAGAAGAAGCCATGGATGCTTACTTTTGAATGAATTTTGGTAGGTAAGTTGAAACCAGTGATAAAGAAAGCCATGGTTGAACTTGAAGGTGCACCGTTTAAGAAATTTGCGATGCAAAGAGAAGAATGGGCAATGAAGAACAAATACATCAGTCCTGGTTTGTTTATATTTTGTCCTTTGTTTGGTTGATTTTATATCTCTTTGGTTTATGGGATAGCAGTGAAAGAACCCCTAAACTATCTGTTTTTGGCGAAAAATACCTTAAATTATTAATTTGGTGAAAACACCTCTGAACTTTGGTTTTTGGGAAAAAAAACCGTTAAACTTTGTTTTTTAGCGAAAAACCCTAAACTATCAAGTCGGCGAACAAATCCCTAGACTTTGTTTTCTGGCTAAAAAACCTCTAGATCTTGTTTTTTGGCAAAAAAAATTGTCCGTTAATTTAATCGTTAAATCATTGTTTGTCTCTACGGTTAATTAAAATTAAAAATTAATAACTATGGTTAATTAAAATTAAAGTTTTATAGTTTAAACGCATCATTTCTTTAATCAGATACTAACGGTAATCTAACGGCTAATTTAATTGAGATGTCTTTCGCCGGAAAAAAAAAGTCCAAGGTTTTTTTTTGCCGACTTGATAGTTAATATTTTTTTCGCAAAAAACATTGTTTATAAGTTTTTTAGCCTGACTTTATAGTTTAAGATCTGTTTCGCTAAAAACGGATAGTTTAGGGAGTTTTTCGCTCTTATCCCTTTGTTTATTTGTGTTATATATATCTACGTCTCAGGTCCGATTCAGTTCAAGGGGCCAGGATCAGATGCGATAAACCACACCTTACTGCTTGAACTCGGAGCTCAAGTATAAACACATGTTTGTGTTTATTGTAAATTTTTGTAATAATAAACTTTTAAGTGATCACCAAGAATGTGATCATGTTATTTCCTTGTGACTTACTATACTGCCACGTGGAGATTAAATAAAAATTTAAAACATTTGCTGTTGATTTAAAATGGAAGTGAAATGACATCAAGTTTGGGGTGTGGCTTTTGTTCATTACGAAAAGTGAAGTGAAACATGGAAAAGGGCCAACACAATCTTTACTTTTATTCAGATTTTCTCGGGAAAATTCATCAAGAAACCTAAAGATCTTTGAGTCCCAAGGGGTCTAGGTTTCGATTTCCGTGGAAATTTCGTGACTTTAATTTTTTTTTTTTAAATCTTTTGTCTTTTTGTTTTTTCCATAGGTTTTCTTGATGTTTAAACAAAATTCGTATATGATTACAATTTACTTGCCCAGAAGAGTTGGCTCAACTGGCAGCATTCCAGGCAAAAAAGTCTGAAAGGCAAATCCTGAACCCATCCTTGATGAGGATCGAACCCACAATCTCTGATCCAGAAGAATCGATCAGCTCGAGTCGTAACCAGTCCAGCTACAAGCGAAAAAAAAATTACAATTTACTTTTTTTAATTACCAAATTAATCCTTTTTTTATATAATTAGAATAAGTCTAATACTATACCAGTTTTAAATTAAATTAATTTTATTTTACATATCATCTTAGTGGTTCATTTTATACAAAATATTTTTTCACGATTTTGTAATCCATAGTCCTACAAAATTTAAATAGCACGTATTCTATTTTTGTTCGTAAAAAAAGTTGATGCTGTCATGCTGTGGTTGTGTATAATTTTTGTTTTTATATTTGATATTTTATTTTAACACAACAGGTTTCGATTTGATATTTTCTGTCAATGTATTATAGTGATTTTTCGTTAAACACAAGTGATTTTTTATTTTATTATATAATCAATTTTTTTTATAAAGGACAGTAAATATTAAGAGGAAGAAAAAAAAAGTAAGAATTAACATTTTTTTTGTTTTTTTTTCAGGGATTTAACATTTTTTCTCTTTAAAATATGTGCATTAAAAAAGAATTACTAATAATTATTTATCGTATATATAGTCACTCTGCAGGAAGCTTCAGCTCTGTCTTTATCACTCACATCTTCGATCTTTATTTACATTATGGACCAAACTACCCTTGAATCTCTATCTCCGGAATTCGAATTCTGGCGTGTCACAAACACTTCTTCATCAATCTCCTCTGCAGATGAGCTATTTCACAATGGTATCCTCCTTCCTCTACAATTCCTTTCCCTCAATATCAACCCGGAATCTGACCCACCCGTTTCGGATCCTGAACCAATACCCGGACCCGAATTGGTCTGTGAAACGACGTCGAATCGATGGAGTGGCTATTTTAGGAAGAGCGAGAATAAATTGCCCGCGAAGAAACGGAAAGAGAAAGATAACACAAGAAAGGAGAGGAAAACTGGATTGGGTTCGGGTTCGGAGCTAAACATTAACATTTGGCCTTTTTCTAGAAGCAGATCCGCCGGCAACAGTGTGATCCGACCCAGAGTGGTATTCGGAGCTCCGAATACCCGGAAAGTGAGTAGTGCGCCATGTTCCCGGAGTAACTCCGCCGGCGAATCAAAATCAAGGAAGTGGCCGGTCAGCCCAGGTCGAGGAGGTGTGCAAATCGGTCGGAGCAGCCCTGTCTGGCAGATCCGGCGAGGAAGTAAGCCGCCGGGTCGGGTCGGAGAGAGAATCGTGGGTAAAAAGGAAATTACAGAGGTAATGAGGGGCAAAATGGTCAATGATAAAAGTAAACCGAAAGTAAAAATTTGTACCGGTTATCGAAATCGGTTAAGCTGTAGAAACGACGAGAGTGGAAGAAGCAAAATTAGAAGTGGGAATGAAAATAGTCTATTTAGTTTCCGTAATCTCTTCATTAAGAAAGTTTATTGACTTTTTTGGCTTTTGTTGACTCACTAATTAGAAAATTAGTAATTATTCTGTTTTTAATTATGCTAAATTAATACCTTTGATGTTATCAACTTGGGTAGGTTCTCGTGTATATTATAAATCGAGAATTTCAGTGTGTGATATCTGATTTTTTTTTTTCCAAAGTGTGTGATATCTGATAATGTAATTAATTTTTTTTTTTTTATGTTTTCAAAATTAAATGCGATAAATATCGACCAAAAATTGTATATTCGTAGTTAATTAGTGTTTTTACCGAGCCGGTTATCTCTGAATTGAATTGGTTGGTTTTCTCTGGAAGGTTAATAATCTGTGATTTTACGTAAAGTCAAAGTCAAAAACATTGGTACGGTTGGATAGTTAAAAACCCTCATAAACCCTTGGAACTAAACAATTTTGAGCTGGAGAGAGGAATCGGAGTTGAGACATTTTCCAATGGCGGTTCTTCAGCGATTCTTACGAGCAGGTCGTTCATGGCGTGGATCTCTATCTCATTCTAAACTTGTTTCCCCGTCGCACTCCCAGCCACGGGAGCTTCCTCCTCGCTGTTTCCGTTGCGGTAAGATTTTACCCTTTCCGTGATGTCAATTGATTTTTCGATGTGATTTGGATTCAATTCGTTTGATTATGTGAAATTGGTACTCAGAACTAGGAATTTTGAGAAATTAAGAACATGGGCAGCTACTTTTGTTATGATCCCTTACCAGAAATCCAGATTTTGTTACATATTATTCATCATCTAATGTTACTTGCTATCTTCAAGAAATCATATGAGTTCTCTGTCACTTTCTTCAGTTTCAGACAATCTGAAAACTGAGCTATATCCAGTAGAATCAGTGTCTTAGGTACGTTTTTTACTGAAATTTGCAGGAAATTTTGAGCAGAATAACTCAAATGTAAAACAGGTCTTGAAGTCTTTGAGCACCATGAACGATTCCCCTTCTTTTTCCATGGCGCCTGCATTTTTGGGTGCTCTCTTCAGCGTTGGAGCATTAGGAGTAGCTTATGCTGAATCTGAGGAGGTTCGTAATGCGAAAATAAGTGGATCCTTAACGTTTTTAGTAATGAATTTGACCTTGCTAATGATATATATAGCTTGTTGAAAATGCTTATTTAAAACAATCCCTAGTTTTTCTGTTAATTCCTTCATTTGAAGCTTTACTATGGAATTTAGTTACATGTACATAGTCTGAAGCCTTCCCCTGTCATTCTCTGTAACCAAATTACTTTTGCTGCATTCTAGTTTTAAAACTTAACCTCTTGCAGACTGAAGGCAAGTCGTCTGTCCCAGTAGAGCCTCCACCAAACTATGCAGACATTGTCAAGAAAGAACGAGCTCGAGTTGAAGAACTAATCCGAACTAAAGGAACTCATAATGGTTCTTACCCACGGTTCAATGTCGCTGCCAGGGGACAAAAGGTTTCTGCAGTGATCTTTTTCTTATTATTTGAGTTCTTTCACGCAGATACACCTGATGATTTTACAAGTGTTCTATGTTGTAGATTATCTTGAAGTTTCAAGTTCCTTCTACATGTGAAGTCGCACAATTAATAGCAAACATTGGGTCACAGCTGGGTGTGAAAGTCTCAGAGCAAACAGGTGGTTCAGACATGCTGTTGCGTGCTTGGGACAAGTAATTGTCTTGTTCTTAAAATTTTATCCACAAGCAGTTTCTGAAGCTTGATGCCGAATATATAAACTTAATCGTTGTTACTCCTTTTTTGTAATTCAGTCCAGTAGCTTGGCAAATTACACTTCGCGGTGTGCAAAACAAGAAGGAACAAGGAGGGAGTGAAGATGATGCAGATGAAGACTTGTGCATTCTTATCTTTGGTTCCTTAATTAACTCTGAAAAGGCAGTTAGTTTCGTTTCTCTTTCCGATATATACTCACTCTGCAAATGTTCTTTGGTATTAGTTTGATGACATCTTAATGCAATTTTATTGCTGTGAATGTTACACAAATGGTTTAGGAAGTTGAGTTCATAAAGAAAGGAAGCTTGACCACTGCAGAACTTGAAGCTTTTGTTTCTGCTTTGCGAGTAGCTGGTACAAAAGCTGGACAACATAAAGGAGCTGGAGGAAGTAGCGCACGTGAACCATCTACTGACAAATCTATTTCACAATTGGAGGCAATGGGAGTGAGAATCTATGGAATTAACAAACTTCATGGAGATTCAGATGATGAGATATCCTGGGACAATATTGCTGGATATGATCAACAAAAGCGGTAAACTTTGGCACATCTTTGCTCTTGTATGCCATCATTGATATCCATACATGTTGCTGTTTGATAAGTTAGCGTGGATCATACAGAGAGATCGAAGATACAATATTGATGGCCCTTCATAGTCCTGAAGTGTATGATGATATAGTACGTGGTACACGGTCCAAGTTTGAGTCTAACCGTCCTCGAGCTGTACTCTTTGAGGGTCCACCAGGTAAAACCTTTATGAACTGCAACACTAATGCATTTGCAAATTGCAAGATTTTTGTAAAGAAAATTGAATCTGACATCTATTAACTCTTAATCTTAGGAACTGGAAAGACATCTTGTGCGCGTGTCATTGCTAATCAGGCAGTAAGTAGTTAAGAACTTGATAACCTTTTTTATAAATTTTTGAGCTCATGATCTAACAACCCGTAAGTGCGATTTCTTGCCAGGGCATACCGTTACTGTATGTACCTCTTGAAGCTGTAATGTCTAAGTACTATGGTGAAAGTGAGCGCCTTCTTGGGGCTGTGTTTTCACAAGCAAATGAACTCTCTGATGGTGCAATTATATTTCTTGATGAGGTAAAGAAAAAATTATCTTCTTTTGCTGTCAAGTATAATGTAAACGTTTTCCTTATCTAATCAAATTCCAGATCGATGCCTTTGCCATCTCTCGTGATAGCGAAATGCATGAAGCAACACGTAGAGTTTTATCAGTCTTATTGAGACAGGTAACTAACTTCTCCGCACACTGTTCTCAAAACCAGTTTTTGAACATCTTGAGTTCAATAAATCTAGACAGTTTAGTGTCATGTGCTGTAGTTTTAACATAGTTTCTATGGATTTTGCTTCTATGTTTGCAGATTGATGGATTTGAACAAGATAAAAAAGTGGTTGTAATTGCTGCAACTAATAGAAAACAAGATCTTGATCCTGCTTTAATCAGGTCAATCCAAAAACTTCCACGATCGTTTCTCGCAACTCTAATTACTAAATCCTGACTAAGTCTCTCCTATGTTTGTTCAGCCGGTTTGATTCCATGATCACATTTGACTTACCAGACTTACAAACCCGTCAAGAGATCATCTCTCAATACGCTAAACAACTTACAAAACCTGAACTAATCCAGCTTGCTCAAGCCACAGAAGGGTCAAGCTTCCATCTTTATCACATCATATCCATGCCATAGCTTGCAGAATCTGATGGGTTTTAATGGTTTGTAGAATGTCAGGTCGGGATCTTCGAGATGTATGTCAAGGAGCAGAAAGAACATGGGCTTCAAAGGTACAAAAACCTTATCTTTCTTAATCTTTGGTCGTGACTAGACCGGCCATGGCTGCAAAGTATTAAGTAATCAACGTTATGTTCTTGGAACAGTTGATTCGTCGGGCTAAATCTGGTGGTGAACAGCAAAAAGTGACGCTTCCTCCTATACAAGAGTACTTGGACAGTGCTCATGCTCGCCGGAAAGCTCTTCTTAGCGTTAAAGAACAGAGAGAGCAACATAACGGTTTCCGTTACAGGAAACCTCTGTTAGATTTTCAGTAACGGCGTTAACGGAGACGGTACTCATTATTTAACCATATTATACGGACGATGAAATATACTTTAGATACGTTACATTTTATATCGTGGCTTTAAATTATGTAATTAATCTTATTCGGTTAAAACATTAATAATCTAAATGAAAGTCCAGGAAGCCCACTATTTATACGGCGTCGTATTGGTTTAGATTTTAGTTAATTGACTGAATTGCCCCCTGGCTTTCCTCGACGAGGCAGAAAAAAGCTTATAAGAGTACCCAACAAAATCTTTGCTCTCGATAAATTTTCTACAGTCAATTCTAGAAATCGAGTATCGTCTTTGATCGGATCTGTCCGCCATGGAAGAGAAGAAGAGCGTTAAGAAGGCTAACCTGTTGGACCACAATTCCATTAAGCATATTCTCGATGAGTCCGTCTCTGATGTAAGGAATTGAGAAAATCAACCCTAGAATTTACCTCGCTTTTATATGTAGTTTTGTGAATTGTGATCTACTTTCTTCATTTTTTTTTCCTTTTGTTGCGTAGATTGTTAAGAGTCGCGGTTACAAGGAGGATGTGAGTTTAAGCAATGTGAAACTGTTGTTAGGGACAATTATTATTCTGGTTGCTCTTGTTGCTCAGTTTTACAAGAAGAAGTTCCCTGAGAATCGGGACTTTTTGATCGGCTGCATTGGATTATATCCTTTTCTTAAATATCTGCTTTGAATTTGGCTAAGTGTTTTCTCCTTGATTCCCGGTTGGCTCGATTTCTAGGGATACGATGAATTCAAAGATTATAGAAACTGAAATGAAATTTCGGGTTTCCATTGCTCTTTTGTGTTTTCGCAATAGATTTTGGAAACTGAAATTGCTCTAAACTATGAATTTATGATCATATAAACTGCTCAATGCTTTATCTTCTGATTTGTTTAAATATAATGTGGACTGCGTTGTTTGGATCTTTGACTCTGGCGCACGTATGTAGTGTTGAATGCGATAATGCAGCTGATTCTGTACACTAAGGAGAAGAATGCGATATTGTTCACCTATCCACCTGAGGTTTGTTTCCTGATTGCCGAAAAGAATACAATTTCATCGAGCAGTAATCTTATATAGATTGGCTACATTCTTGTTTTTCCTGTGAACCTCCCCCATTAACTTCTTTAAACTGGAGCTCTATTTTGATCTCATGGTGTCAAGTGCCAACCATTTATATTCCTTCTGTTTTGTAAAGAACTAGAATTGTGTTTTTTGCTAGCTTCATGTTGATGTAGATGCATATCTTAGGGCATCTTAGTGTTTGAGATATTCAAGCTTTAGGGGCCCTTTCACTCCAACCACCTTGAACCAATTTTTTTTATTGTATTATAGGATTCTTTGAAGTCTTGACATGTTGTCCGTGTACAGTTTTTCTATCTTTTAGTGGTTGTGCTTAGTGCTGTATTGTTTCTTGGGACATAATTTCTCAATGGTGATTCCAAAAAGTAATGCTAGCAGTTTTCCAACTCCATCTTAACCAAACTTGTACACAAAAGGATAATATTTACCTAAACAAATGAAAAGATCTCTATTTTGTTTTGCTTGAATTGCCATGATGATTTCGTTAGCAATTTATTCATTTTTTCTAATGATTAGGTTTATAACATTTGCAACTTATCTTTGTTCTTAGAACGATTCAGACATGTCTATTTGTTGTTCTAGCTCATCATATAACTGAGATATGCAGGGATCATTCACCAGCACTGGTTTGGTGGTATCTTCCAAGTTTCCAAGATTCTCTGATCAGTATACTCTCACCATCGACAGTGCTGATCCAAAATCAATCTCAGCTGGGAAATCAGTCCAAATCACCAAAAGCGTCACACAATGGTCTCTTTCCGCAATTTCTTACACATCACAAAAACAGTCTCATCTAATAACTTACACATAAGCTATTGTTGTCTGTTCAGGTTCACTAAAGATGGAGTTCTTGTTGAAGGTTTGTTCTGGAAAGACGTTGAAACACTAATCAAAGAATATGCAGCAGGAGGAGAAGAACAACCAAAGAAAAAGAGATAATTAAAATCCTACATGTTCTAAAAAGTAAAAAAAAAACACCATGTGGTCAGATTTAGATGTGATGACTTTACTTAAATTGAAAACTCAAAATTTATCTTAGATATGGACAAAAATAGTAAAATAATTCAATAAATGTGAAAGCTATAGTAATTTTTGTTTCCCATTTCTTTAATTTTGTGGTTTTTTTGATTTATTTTAGAACTTTTAACTTGTCTTGTAGTTAAATTTGTTAACTAGCGACGTTGCTTTTTATAGCCCACCAAACCACACGCGCGCGTGAGGAATTCGAGAATGAAAATTGCTTAACCGACCTGACACCACACAGTCTGAGTATAATCCACGTCCCGTATTAGCGCGTAAGAATTTGTGAGCGTCTCTCTAGCGTTCGTTCAATATCCTCTGGTTCTTGATATTTTTGTTTTGAAGTCTCTTTAAGCTCTGCGTCTCAAAGTCGTTTTCCGGCTAAGGAAGCGAAAGTATTCACCGGAGAAAATGTCTTCCAAGGATAAGAAACAGGCTAGGCCGTCGGGTAGTAGAGCTGGTGGTATTCGTACTCTTTCCGATCTCAATCGAAGGTCTGGACCGGACTCCGACAGTGATTCCGATGGACCTCAAGAGTACTACACCGGTGGCGAGAAAAGGTTAGTGGATTTCGGATTTCGGATTTTGAATTTCTAGTGATTCGATTAACTTCTCTGAGTTATGATGCTAATGGTAATATATTGGGGATAGTTTAGTTTGTAGTCATGTTTGGATCTGGATTTTGCGTAATTTGCTTATCGATAACTATTTGTGACTGTTCAATTGGATCAAAATTAATGATTGCACTGTAGATCGAGGTTGGAAAAAGTGAATGGATCCATTAGTTATTGTAACCTAATTCCTGTAGTAGGATTTAGGTAAATGCGGAAACTATCTAAAGTATTGGGTACTATTTGGTTCTTTCTTCTTGCAGTGGTATGCTTGTTCAGGATCCTTCAAAAAACGATGATGTTGATGAGATATTTAATCAAGCTAGACAACTTGGAGCTGTTGAAGGACCTCTTGAACGTCCTTCAAGTTCTAGGAGTTTCACTGGAACTGGGAGATTACTTTCAGGTGAAAGTGTAGCATCTGGACCTCAGCAACCTGAGCCTGTTGTTCATAACATTATTTTCTGGTCTAATGGATTCACCATTGATGATGGTCCTTTGAGAAAGATGGATGATCCAGAGAATGCAGCTTTTCTCGAGGTCAAAAGAATCTCTCACTGCCTCAAATAACTGAATTTCTTCTGTTTGAGATGTTAATTCAGCTTTTGTTTCTCTTCTGTTACGTTCTTGCAGAGTATTCGAAAGTCTGAGTGCCCTAAAGAGCTTGAACCTGCTGATAGAAGAGCACCAGTACATGTCAATCTGATGAGAAGAGAAGATAAATGCCCAGTTACTCCTCTCTTCTCTCAACTCTTATATGCATATGAATGCGTTCCATGTTCATCAACATTGTTTGTTTTCGCAGGAACGGGAGAAGCGTAGGGTTTCATTTACAGGTGTTGGAAGAACTCTAGGTGGTAGCAGCGACAGTAGCCCATTAGCTGCTCCAGATGCCATTGTTATTCCCACCCAAACCAACCACCTAATCAGTGCTGCAACCTTAACACCATCTCCGCCTCTTGTAATAGATGAAACACTTCCAACCACAACGATCCAACTGCGACTAGCCGATGGGACACGTCTAGTGGCTAAGTTCAATCACCACAACACGGTTAACGATATCCGAACTTTCATTGATTCATCTCGACCAGGGTTTCCAACGAACTACCAGCTCCAAACAATGGGGTTCCCACCAAAACCCTTATCTGATCTCTCTCAGACCATTGAAGAAGCTGGACTTGGCAACTCTGTTGTACTTCAGAAACTCTAGAAACTTCGAGAAGGTTCGTTTTGCTTTTGTCTTTTCCTTGTTAATTGCAATGAGATTACCGTAACTGTGCTTTGTAACACATAAAAATCTTGTGCTCATATGTATGAAAAGAGTCCGTACAAAAGATGATAAAAGACTTTTGTCTTTAGTTCTTCGCTTGTAAACTCCCCCCCCCAAAAAATGGGGTCTCATGAAGATAAACAAAAGCTTGTGATATAGTTTTTTTAGTTTAATAAATTATTATTTTCCTTAAGCTTTTTCTCTACTTTTTTCTTAATTTATGATATGATAAAAAAAATATGTTATCACTCAATTTAGTGTTTTTTTTTGTCTGATTTTTTTTCCATTGTTTTGTCTGATTAATTTAATGTGCTTTATTTTTTTGTAACTCTAATTTTGTAAATATTTTGTTTAGACGTATTAAACGCTCTTAGTTACAGAAGAAAAATATTTAAAAATAAATGAAAACTGAAAAAAATAAACGCTCTTAGTTACAGTAAAGCTTCATCTTTCTTCTGGTAGGGAGAATCTAGGGTTCCCAGATTTACATCTACAATCCCTTGTGGCTTAGTCTCTGTGGATTTGTTTCTCTTTCACCCTATCGATCTTGAGCTGCGATCTAGTCGGTGGGAAAACCTTAGCTCCTGATGGCGAAAACTCGACCTGGTGTTCCTTCTAAGATTAAGCCGGGGAAGAGGGATCTTGATTCGTATACTATCAAAGGCCCCAATAAAGTTGTTAGAGGTACTTAATTACTCATATGTCTCTAAATTGCTCACTCTTTTGCATGTTTCTGGACGCTTTGGCTGCAATTAGATTCGTATAACCTAGTAATAGCTCGAATTTTTGGATATGGAGTTTATATAATCTGAATTTTTGAATCGATGTTAGATTTATAAAGGTAACGAAATTGTTTTTCTTTGTAGTTCAGATGTATAAATGATTGCTTAACGTTGATTTGATGAAGTTCTGTTATCTGTATTTGTCATCGATAGCTACAGTTCAGAAATGTGATCATTGCTAGATTCAGTTTTGTTGATTTATAGAATCTAAAAATGTTTATAGTTCATAATTTGATTAATGCGTCTTTTGTTTAGATGTGTAGAACACAGATCTGTTGTGTTTTTTTTATCAATTAGTTTATTAACATGATGAACTTGGAAATGTGATTGTTGAGATTGTTTTTGCAGCCGGAGATTGTGTTTTAATGCGTCCTTCAGATGCTGGTAAACCTCCATATGTAGCACGTGTTGAAAAGCTCGAAGCAGATGCAAGAAACAATGTTAAGGTTCATTGTCGATGGTATTACCGTCCTGAAGAATCCCTTGGAGGTAGGAGACAGTTTCATGGAGCTAAAGAGCTCTTCTTATCTGATCACTACGATGTTCAAAGTGCACACACCATTGAAGGCAAATGCATTGTTCATACCTTTAAAAACTATACGAGGCTGGAAAATGTTGGAGCAGAGGATTATTATTGTAGATTTGAGTATAAAGCTGCTACTGGTGCATTTACCCCTGATAGAGTTGCGGTGTAAGTAGAAGTAATGAAACATATCTTCTTCTTCTCTTGAAGTATCTTTGAGTTTGGTTGTTAAAAAATTTGGGATTTTTTTGTTTTCTCTTGAAGGTACTGCAAATGTGAAATGCCGTATAATCCAGATGATCTCATGGTGCAATGTGAAGGGTGTAAGGACTGGTAAATGTTAAATGTTCTTCATGCAAAATTCACCTCCTTTGCTGACAAATGTTCTTAAACTTGTAAGATATCTTATACAGATGATAAACAGACTTGTTATTCGTAATCCGAAACACCTTTCTTGATCTAGTCATCATTCTTTTAGGTTAAATTCAAACCTTTTAGGGGAATTTTGGTTAGAGATACTAAGAATTGATCTCTCTACTGTATATTGCGTTAAAATGTGATGTAATGGTCTTCTCTTTTGTTTATTAATGGTAAGAGTTTACTGTCTCTTCTTTAGGTATCACCCAGCGTGTGTAGACACGACGATTGAAGAAGCTAAGAAGCTGGAGCATTTTGTATGTGTTGAATGCAGCTCTGATGAGGATGCTAGAAGATCTCAGAATGGGTTTACTTCATCGTCAATTGGTGATGTTAAGGTGTGTTTATCTTTCAAGATCATACCTTTTTTAATTTTTGAATTCACATATTGTAGAGTTAACAGCAAGTTGTGTTCAGGTGGAAGCAAAACGCAGAAAAAGATGATCTCACTGCGAATGGTAAGTTAAACTTGAAGCTCTTTCCCTGCAGATTTTAGTGAAGTAGGGTTTTGTCTTTGTGGGCGTGTGTGATGTTTGTATGGTACTTTTTTCCATAAATCAAATGTGAAAAAAAAGAGAGATAAAAGAAAGAAGAATCAGAGATTGGTGTCAAAAGTTGTATAGATGTTTCACAAGTTTGTTTAACTTTGATGTGAACATACTTGTCTGAGGTCAATACATCAGATTGAAGTTGGTTTGTTTGGTTTACTCATTGGTTTAACCTGGTTTCAGCCGGTTAAGCTTAACCGAAGCAAATTTCGAAATAGTGGAATTAAACCGAAACTAACCCAAAAATCGAATTGAAATAAAGGTCTGATAAATTTCCGAAAGATCAACAGATTCGAAATAACAATATTCCGGTTCTGATTTTGATCTGGCCACCGTTTTTTTCTGTTAATTTACTTTTTTGATATTTAAAGTTACAAACTTTCTTACTGTAATAAGAAAAGAAAAAACGTAAATTTGGTCTAGCTAATTATTTGGTAAATCGTCGATTTTTGAATCTATTTTTTTAATTGTTGACGTTCTTTTTTTTTTCTGGATTTATGAAGTGAATAGGTAGGTGAAGTAACCGACGTCGTTTTCGGTGAAATAGAGAAGGTATGTCAGCTTTCTCTCTACCTAACGATGCTTGCACGGGCAGATTTAAAGGTTTCTGATTCGAATCTTCTTTTTATTTTTCTGAGTTGGGTAAAATTCTCTAGTTTCGTTATGAGAAATTTGAAGTTGATGATGAATATTGCAGAGAGATGAGCAAGAAAAATCTAGCGATTTTGATGCGGGCCAGAATGAGGCCAAATGATTCCTCCAAGTTTCCTCTTTCTCAGTCTCCTGTAAGAAACCCTATTCCCTTCTTAGGTTATTTTAATCTAAATTTCATATCTTTTCATAACTTAGCCATGACCCATAACGTTAATTTCGCTACAGATTCTGTAATTTCGTTAATCAAAGACAGTTCTTTGTTGGTTTTTGCCCTGATGTGTATATAATTGCTTTAATGCTTTAGAAACATGAATATAATAGGCCAATTTGTCTCTCTTTTGGTCGTAAATTAATGGTTTTTAGAAGGAGATTCAATCTAATGCTCAAGAGAATCGTTCTGGAGATTACATCATGCTAAATTCCGGTGAAGGAAGTGGAGATTCTACTACTTTTGGTAACACAGGAAGGTATTTCACTAATTGTAGACTCAATTTGCAAAGATTTGATCTTTGAAAGTTTTGATGTTTGACAATTAAGGTTTGTGTGTAGAGGATATGATGTAGTTCGTGAAACAATGCACTCAGCTATCTCAGCTACTAAAACTGCTGTATTAGACACTACTCTTAATGATTTTCAAAAGGTAAAATCAAATTGCTCATTGATTCTGTTCATTATCTGTTATCTGATTAGTTAAAGTCAATGTTTGTAGGGTTACTTTAGCCTTTCGCTTGAAGATCGTGAGAAATTACTGCTTGTATTAGCCAAAGAATATGATGTTAACCGTGAGCAAGTTCGAGAACTGATTAAGCAATATCTTGGACTTGAAAATCCAAGCAGTAAGTAGTCTTGTCTTTTGATTGAATTTTGATTCTTTGATATATATACTGTCCATTGATGTGGAAGCACTTCAGGTGAAGATCTTGCTCCCAAAAAGGAGTCTTTATCGTCTGTTTTTTATCGTATTGAGCGGAATCTAAGGCATGTTCTTCAGCCAACATATGAAGTTCTCTTTGAGAGATTAAACACACATCCAGGAGGATTGAGATTTTTGACAATACTCCGTGCTGATCTTCTATCAATGCTCGCGTAATATTCTCAACCGATTTCTTTGTCAATTGCTAGTGGTTCTTTGTTTTGATGAAACTCTAATATACAGAGAAGAAAACTCACCGTCTTTACGAGCTTTAGAATCCTATTTAATGGAGAAACTCGGTATGTGGCTTAGTCCTGCAACTCTAGAGCTTCTTCAGATTACATGGGATGATCCTGCTTCATTACTCGAAAAAATCGTTGCCTATGAGGTAAACATCAGTTCCATTACAGTAATCTAAACCATTATCAGATGATTAAACCATCTTGTTTTATCGATTAATCGTGTTTTTTCATAGGCGGTCCATCCTATCAGCAATCTGTTGGATCTTAAAAGAAGATTAGGAATTGGCCGTCGTTGCTTCGGTTACTTTCATCCATCTATTCCAGGTTTGCAGTTTCTCTATACAAATTTAGCTTTCATTTTAAGCTTTGATGTTAATCCTCATGGCGTAGAACGAAATCTTATATTCCACATTCTTGACCATCTTTACCTGTAACTTTCAGGTGAACCACTTATTTTTATCGAAGTTGCTCTTATGGAAACCGTGGCTCAGACAATTCAAGTAAACTAATCTCAATTCTACGTTTTAGTTAGATTATTTTTAACTTATGTTTCTAACAGTTTCCTTATACCGTGACAGGAAGTTTTATGGGATAATCCTCCCACACCAGAGAGCCAAGCAACTTGTGCGTTGTTTTATTCGATTTCTTCAACTCAGGTGTGTGCAAACACCTTGATTTCTTCGATTCTCTGTAGAGTGATGAATGACTCAAGTCTTATGAATTGCTGCAGCCTGGCTTAGCTGGGATAAACCTCGGAAAACTTCTCATCAAACGAGTGATTACATTAGTGAAAAAAGACATGCCTCATGTTTCTGTAAGTACTTAGACTTTAAACATTGTTTTTGTTCCAAATTTGTACTTGTGTGCGTGCTCGATAGATATGGTTCTTCTTCGCAGACATTTGCAACGCTTAGTCCCATTCCTGGCTTCATGAAATGGTTGTTATCAAAGTTGTCATCTCAGTCACGGCTTGCTGAAGATGAACACTCTAAAGTGAGCGCGTCTTCGTCTACTTTTACTGAGATCATATTACTCCCAGAAGAAGAACATGCTCTCATGAGTATATCAAAGTAAGCTTCTTGATCAATTTCTTCATGCTCTTATATAAGTTAGATGCAAAATCAAGTTTTACAGACATCAAATTCAATGATCTCTTGTATATATGCAGTGATTCTTCTTCTGGTAGCAATGGCATGGAGATTCTATTGAACTTGTTAACACAAAAGAACTGCGAGTGGGCTACTTCAACTCATATATTGTCAGTTTTAGAACCGATTTTAATGCGATTATGCGCTAGGTATGGTCATTCTTGAAGATCACTGTCCATTTTCGTTCAAATCGATGTTGAAAACCTCGAAAACACACATTTCGATATGTCTCTATGTGTTCATAGGTACTTACTGAAAGAAAAGAAGAGAGGAAAAGCTTTAGATTCTGTTGCAAACTTTCACCTGCAGAATGGAGCGGTAAGTTTTCAAGAACTGAATCCACAAAGCTGAGTACAAATCTTGATTTGTTTCGGTGTTTTTGATTCTGTTAACATTAGATGGTTGAAAGAATAAACTGGATGGCTGATCGATCAGAGAAAGGTCTTCATCAAAGTGGAGGAATCATGGTTAATTACGTCTACAGGTAACCAAACAAAACTCCATTAATGCTCATCTCACCTCCATTAATGTTCATCCTGACCTCCATTAACGTTCTTTTAACAGGCTAGAGAATATCGAAGATTACGCACAATCTTATTTCGGATCAGGGAAAATTCATGCCTCATCTGGAATCCATTCTCGTCTCTAACTAAACTTGTCGTGGTAAATACAATTTCTTCATCTTCTTCGTTAATGCTCTGCAATCTTGGTTCTTGAATTAGTTGGTCTTGGTTGCGTTTTTCGCAGGTAAAACAAGAATTGATTAAATTTGAAAATTGTCAAGTATATATAACAGTATATGTACAACATTATGTATGTATATATGATAATAAGGTACAAGAAATATCCATGGAAGTTGTTGATTTTAATCAGAATCGTTGTCGACGTGAGTAGTCGTCTCTAGAACGTATTCACGCATCAGCTTAGTGTTGAATCCATCTACA
Organism: Aethionema arabicum; assembly: GCA_000411095.1. Classification (NCBI taxonomy): domain Eukaryota; kingdom Viridiplantae; phylum Streptophyta; class Magnoliopsida; order Brassicales; family Brassicaceae; genus Aethionema; species Aethionema arabicum. The sequence goes on along the minus strand of KE152439.1, from coordinate 179,196 downwards.
TTCTGCATTTTCACACAAAAGTTGCTTCTTTTATATACTTACACTCACCTATATATAGAGAGAGAGAGGGGGAGGAGAGGGGGAGGAGAGGGGGAGGAGAGAGAAAGAACCTTGAAGGCTAAACGCTTCAAGTTATCCCACTCGAAATCGTTTTTACAGTAAGCAGAACGAACCTATGTAGACAAAGGGTAAAACGGTCAATATACACATATGAATCAAAGTGGTTTTGTTGGTAAATAAATGTATTTCAAGAATGAGATTACCTCTAAAATTCGAAGGGCTATTTGCAATTCCCATCAATGAAGAAAATAGAAGAAATATTAAATTTATAATTATTAACAAATTCTAAATAAAAAGATAGAAAACCATATAATATATAATTTTGATAAAAATTAATACATTTTTTAAATACCTAAGTTCATGTGACGTGAAGAGCGACGCATGAGAGCCGCACAAAACTTATCTCCATCACTCACTGAATTTGTGTCTAAAAACTCTCTTAACTCCATATACGCCTCTGGATTATAACTCTACATTTAATATATATTATAATTAATATTATTATATGATTTAAATACAAAAAAATTATATGTGATTAATTAATGTAAAAGAGACCTCAAGCTGAGCAGAGACTATCTTCACTGCAACATAAGTAAAAAAATCATGAAGATGTTTTGCTGCTTTTGCTTCCGGTGAAGCTTCTCCAAATCCTAATTTTAATATATTTGATTAATCATCATTTAAAAATTGCATTTATTTATGTAAAAAAGTAAAGATTAATCTATGTAAATTATTTTTTATGTGAATAAATATGTTATAATATACATACCAGGAACATACATCTTGTTAGAAAAAATGCGTGTTTGATTTGATTTTTGCTGTTTTGACGGTTGATAAAATAGTGAGGATTGTTTGTTGAATTTTGGTGTGAAAAAAGAAAAATTAGAGAGGTGGAGGAGAAGAGACGAAGATGAGTACTCCATGGATATTAATTAGATGAAAATGAGATAAATATTTTANATATATATATATTGCTTTGTATAAAAGAATGTATTCGGTTCACATATATGAAAATATCTTTGATATAATTTTATTTTTTTTAATTACAATGTATAGTTTTATTTTTATTTTAGCTCGAGATAATTGTATTATGATGAAATTGATGATAAATTCAAGGTTTTGTGCATGACCGTCCAAGAAAAAAAAGGAAACCCTTTTTACGTGAGCAACACGTTTGCACATTCGGTTTCATCTCAATTCGGAGGAGTTTAGGGTCATAAATGTATTGACAATTTCATGGAGCAAATTTTATGTCTTACCTGCTGAGTGCTGAGTTGATCTATGAGTGTATTGGAAGTATTGGTGACGATCTGATATTTGCCTTGATTCATTCACTCTAGCATTCTATATTTCGTGTAAATTTCGTACAATTTTATCTAAAATTTATACAAATGCAAATATTAATGATCAATACAAGTATTTCAAGTGATTTTATAAATATAAAAAAAATATTGCTTTTTATAATTCAATTTTAGCATTTTTAAACCGCTTTGAATTAAAATTATTTAAACTTTGTTTTATCGGTTGATGAGTAGGTAGGGGAATATGCTACAAAACTATTAGAGCAACTCCAACCATGCATATCATATTGTGTAGTTGCTTAATAATAAAATATTATTATTTAAATAAATAATTAAATTTTTATTTTATATTAAATAGTTAAGCCATTTATAAATGGGCACATGTACAAAATAGTTAAATGATCCATCTTTAAATTGTCTAGCTAAGGAATTATGCTAAGCACTTTGGTTGTTTTTTCATTTATTTTGTTTTTTCTTATTTAAAAAAATTAAACTAAGCACTTCCATTGGAGATGACCTTATTTTTCATATCGTATACATACCAAAAAGTAATAGTACAATATATAAACAATTAATAAAATCCAATCAAATATTGTATCACAAGATTTCTAAATTAAATTGTTATCAACCAAAAATATATTAAATTCATGATATATGAAAATATAATCAATATAATTTGTTAATGTTTTACAATTATGTATAATATCATTTATGAGACGTGAGTTCTCAAATTGTATACAAGAATATCGATATTTATTTTATTTATTCAGTATAAAGATATTTTTTTTAATTGAGTACAAATACATTTAAGTTTCCATATAAGTAAAAATAGATTTTTTTGTCTATATATACCAGTTTTGAGAACCATAGTACTAAATTGAGAATATATATACAATTTATTAAAATATTTATTCCATAATTAAATAAGTCACGTTAATATTAAAAAAATGTTTACAAAACTTGATATGATCACATAAAATGGAAAATTTATATTTTTAATTTTTTTACTTCTATTTTTTATTTAAAAAATAAACATTATCGTCTTATTTTATAGCAATTTTTTAGCTCAGTTAGTTTTTTTCTCAAACTAATTAAATATTCTTACTTTTAAATCATATTTTGTTGTAAGTGAGAATTAATTTTATACTAGAAATTTACCCGTAATATATGCGGGGGTAAATGTTCTTTAATAAGTGTATTTTTATTAAATTTTTTATATTAATTGATTACATTTCATATATAATAATTTATTTTTTATTTTTCATTTTAAGTTTACTTTAATTTAATAAAAGTGAGAGAGAAATATTTTTGTAGAAAAAAATATAGTTTAAGCGTAGAAGAAGTATTTCTGTACCTTCGTTATATTGTCACGCGTTTCTAATTATTATCCATATGAACCTGTATCTGAAAAATTCACAAAAAAAATGAGTTAGAACTCTTATTTTAAAAAGATGATGATGATAGAAATATAAAGTTCAAAGACCATTAAAAATACTAAAAATTACAAAAACCATAAACAAAAATACTAAAAAGTTAAAAGACGATGAAAAGAAATAGGCAACCATGATATTAGTGATTCTTTTTAGATTTTATCAGATTTATATTAAAATTTAATATATAAAATTTTAAAAACTAATATAATTTTTTTGTAACTATATTAAAAAGTGCATAAATTGGGGAATTAACACCCATAAAATAAAATAAAACTATAAAATAAAATAAAAATAAATTCAAAAAAAATCTTTAAAAAATTGTGAGATTTAACACCTAGAAAAGAAACTAATAGAATTCAAAAGTGCATAAATTGGGATGTTAAAAGTTTAAATTTGTTTAAATTCTAAAAATTAAAATTTTTTGAAGTAATTTGTTTAAATTTAAAAAGTTTTTTTTTATTTGCGGATGTTGTTTGGATTTTATTTGATTTAGGTTGATTTATAGTAAATTTTAAATTATCAAAATTTAAATATATACCAAAAATTATATAATTAAATACTAAAAAAATTAAAAAATTATGAGAAAAATACGAAAAAATGAAAACAATAATAGTAATACATATAATTTGTTTTTATAATAATATTCATATATATAATACATATAAA
>KE152439.1:155774-174921 GCA_000411095.1 Aethionema arabicum | reverse complement strand
TACTAATACATATAATATTTTTTTTATAATAGTTACCGAAAAAAAAATTAATAATAAATATAATATATATATACATGTATAATTTATTTGTTATCTTATATCATAATAAAATATGTAAATAAATAATTTTTTTGGGGGTTTTCTATTTTAATATGTAAATGAAATTATATTTATTTAAAAAAGAAATAACAAATAAATAAGTAATTTTTTTCCCCAATAAATAAGTAATTTAAATTTCCAAATTTGTCCTTATATAAAAATATTTTTTAATTAATTTGTAATGGCATAAGTTGTAATTAAATGTTAATTTTGAGGGGACCTCCGTAAATGTACTCCTCAAATAATATATAGAAGATTCTTTCAAAGTTTATAAATTTATTTCACATTGTATTTTTTGATATATATTTTTTATTGTCATCAGACATTTAAACAAACATTAATTATCTAAATGTTGTGTACATAGAAATTTTAATGACAATTTTCTTATAATTGCCTCCATAACCAAATATTCAATATAACATAAAACTTTTAAATATTGATTTCTATCATTAATTAATTCACATGTAAACTATATATATATATATTTTTTTTTTACGAGGAAAAAAAAACTATATATATTATCTTATAAATCCAATTTAAAAGTTGGAGCAACAAAAGTCACATTAATATATAATTATCTTATAATTTGAGTGGACGATGATGGAACACCTCACCTTACCTACTTTCCCAATTAGATCCAGTCACATTAATATATAATTATCTTATAATTATATACACACATGACACATGTTGATATTTTCTAATAATTTGAAAAGAAAAAAAAATTCATAAGTCGGTCAAAGTCAAACACCGCTCACACGCATCACACGTGCGTAGCACTGATCACAGTTTCTTGTCGGCCAGATCACACCATAGCGTTTAACGCATGGGCCCAGGCGTTATCTTTTTCCAGGCACTGATTGGTGCGTGTAATTCACGCCCGTGTTACAATGAATTATCGAGCATTTAACGAACATTTATGACCGTTACGATCTCGACAGCGCAGCGAAATTACTGTTTACGTTATTTTGTATCTTTCTGATAATAATAATAATAATAAAAAATTACAATTGGCATTAAAAGGTTACAATTATTGCAATAAAAGGCAGTAAATGTTTGTATGTTAATATATCATGAATATTTTTACGGAAATTATATTTTCTTTTTCTTATTATAATAGATAAAATTATAAAGGTAAACACAAATTTTACTTTGGTTTTTGTTAATTAACTTTTAAATAAAATTTATGATAAATACATTGGTAACAGTTTGAAGGCAAATATTTATATTAACATATGAATATATAAGCCAATTAGTAGATCTTATGTTGTAATCAAATGACAATTTGACCTACAAAAATCAAACTATTATTTCTTATAAAAATATTTTAAGGAAAAAGAGAATAAATCAAAATGGAAGATATATTATGATTATCTATTTTATTATTAAATTATACAAATTGTAACGTTTAAAAAGTGATTTGAAATCACGTTAATTGATCAGATCTAAGACCAAATTATTCAAAGAAACTCATGTCATACCGCATAAGTCTCCGCATCAAGATTTGACTTAATTTTTATAATTAAGACAAAGAACGAGACTAGATTTTAATTATTATTTTGTACTTTGTAATTTAGCGAAGCTTCTAAAATTAAACAGATCTTGATCATCTTTCTTAAAATAATTGTAAAAAAAAAATTGTTTTCTTTTTTTTAATTATAATTATTTTATCTCTGTCTATTTTTCGCAACGATGATGTCTCACAGTCTCCTCTCTGTCTTTTGTCCTCTCTTTAATTTACATAAAAACAAAAAATAAAATCTATAAAAAATATCACTTCGTCTTCTTCCTCGCTACTGAATCTAAGATCCCGAAACATTAGTAGAATCTGTAGGGGTCTCTTCAATTTCAATCAAATCAAACAATATCTCAAACCCAGAAACCAAAATAAACATTAATAATAAATTAAAAAAAAAAAACTGCTCTGTTCTCTCTCTCTCCCATGGGTTTCCCGCGTGGATTGCGTGTTACTTCATCACTCACAAAGGTAAGAGAAAGAAAGAAAATTGCTTCAAATTCTATAAGAAATCGTTACTCTGATAATCTCACTCCCCCCAATTTCTAGGGTTTCTCTCTCTTACTTAATTTCTTTCATTAAAGTTTCTTCTTTTCATTCTCTTTCTGGACTACATTTAGGGAAAGCTTTGAGATTTCTTTAGGTTTCAAGCAAAAACTTTTAATTTTTTTTTTATATATTGTTTTACGGTTTCTCATTCTCGTTTTGTAACTTTATTTTGCGGTTTCTTTACTTGATTTGGAGAAAAAAAGCGTTTATTTGTTAATCCTCTAGATCTTATTAGTTTCTCCTACATTTACATACTCAATTTTTTTAAAAATTTCATATCAAAATCCTCCAATTATCTCATATCTAGATCTTGTTCATCAGTTTCTGTAATCTGGGTTTGTTCTTATATCCAATTTTGGGGCTTTTTTTTTTTTTAACTCTCCAAAGGTTTGTTTTGATGTGTTTCCTTGTAAATTTCTAATCAAAATCGAATCTTTAGTTTAATTTAGTGAATATCTTTGTATTTCTCAGGTTAATTTCTAAGTTTTTAGAGCAGTAAAAAACTGAATCTCTTACAAAAATGGCGACACTTGGAGATATTGGTGTATCAGCAGGAATAAACATTCTAACTGCATTCATTTTCTTCATAATCTTTGCTTTCTTAAGACTTCAACCATTCAACGACAGAGTTTACTTCTCTAAATGGTACTTAAAGGGCTTAAGAACAAGTCCTGCACATGGCGCCGCCTTTGCTCATCGTTTTGTGAATCTAGACTTAAGATCATATCTCAAGTTCTTAAATTGGATGCCTGAAGCTTTAAAGATGCCTGAACGTGAACTCATTGATCATGCTGGTTTAGATTCTGTTGTTTATCTCAGGATTTACTGGTTAGGGTAAGAGATTTCAGATTTTAAACCCAATTTTGACTTATCACCAAAAGGGTCAACATAAATTGACTTTAAATCTCATAAATTCAGAACCTTTTTCATGGAATTTACTGTTTTTATGTTTCATTATTTTGCAGGTTGAAGATTTTTGCTCCAATAGCATTACTTGCTTGGGCTGTTCTTGTACCTGTAAATTGGACAAACAATACATTAGAATTAGCTGTGCAGTTAAAGAATGTAACTTCAAGTGACATTGATAAACTCTCGATTTCGAATATCCCACAAGGATCATCTAGGTTTGTTATATACCTGCGAAGATCTTCGAAGTTTTAAAATGTTGGTTTTTGAGGTGTAAAGGATTGATTTTTATACAGGTTTTGGACTCATATAGTAATGGCTTATGCCTTTACTTTCTGGACTTGTTATGTATTGATGAAAGAATATGAAACAGTTGCTAATATGAGACTTCAGTTTCTTGCATCTGAAGCGCGTCGACCTGATCAGTTCACTGTAAGATTTGATCTCTTTTTTATGTGAAATCGGTTATATCGGTTTAGTAATATCGAAAAATTTGTGACAGGTTCTTGTTAGGAATGTGCCTCCAGATCCTGATGAATCTATAAGTGAACTTGTTCAGCATTTTTTCCTGGTTAATCATCCAGATCATTACTTAACACATCAGGTAGATTTCTGATGGAAACATTGTAAGATCTTTCGCGGGTTTTACTTATAAGTTTTTGATGTCTGAAATCTATCTATGTTTAGGTTGTTTGCAATGCGAATAAGCTCGCTGATTTGGTTAAGAGAAGGGAAAAGCTGCAAAATTGGCTTGATTACTACCAGCTTAAGTACTCTAGGAACAATTCTCAAAGACCTATAACAAAGGTATAATCTTTGGTCTTGTTCTTGATCTTGTTCTTGATCTGATCTTGATTTTGATCTTGATCTTGAATCTTGAATCTTGAATCTTGAATCTTGATTCTTGATTATTGAATCTTGAATCTTGAATTTTGAATTTTGAATCTTGAATCTTGAATCTTGAATCTTGAATCTTGAATCTTGATATTTATTTTGGATAGCGTTTGTTCTTGCTTCTGTTACCTCTTTCGTGTTAAGTAACTATGTTCTTGCTTCTGTTTTGATCAAATCCAGCTTGGTTTCCTTGGATTGTGTGGACAAAAAGTTGATGCAATCGAACACTACATTGCAGAAGTCGATAAAACATCGAAAGAGGTAAGTTTTTTGAGTGAAATAGCAGCAAAACGAGTTAGAAATGTTGAGTTTATATCGAAATCTTGATTTGTTTTTAGATTGCTGAAGAAAGAGAGAATGTTGTGAAAGATTCAAAGTCAATCATGCCTGCATCTTTTGTCTCTTTTAAAACTCGATGGGCTGCTGCTGTCTGCGCTCAGACCGAACAAACTCGAAACCCAACTGAATGGTTAACCGAATGGGCTCCAGAGCCGCGTGATGTCTACTGGCCAAACCTTGCTATTCCTTATGTTTCTTTGACTGTAAGAAGATTGCTTATGCATGTAGCTTTCTTCTTCTTAACCTTCTTCTTCATTATCCCCATAGCTTTTGTTCAATCTCTTGCTACCATTAAAGGATTTGCAAAAGCTGCACCGTTCTTGAAGTTCATTGTTGAAGAGTAAGTCTTTAGTTTTCTTTCTTCTGCTAACTTTTATTTAACTTAGACTGAAAAATTTGGTTGTTTTTTTGTTGCAGTAAGTTTATAAAATCTGTGATTCAAGGTTTCTTACCCGGTATTGCGTTGAAGCTTTTCCTCATCTTTCTTCCATCTATCTTAATGATCATGTCGAAATTCGAAGGCTTTACTTCGATTTCATCGTTGGAAAGGCGATCAGCGTTTCGATATTACATTTTCAACTTAGTAAACGTGTTTCTCGCAAGTGTTATCACTGGAGCTGCCTTTGAACAGCTCAACTCTTTCCTTAATCAATCTGCGCAACAGTAAGTGATGTCTCTCTTTAGTTTTCCATGGTTTTGGTTTCTGAGTTTTTAATGTTTTGTTTCTTGATTTTATGTAGAATTCCTCAGACAATTGGCGTCGCGATACCGATGAAAGCAACGTTTTTTATTACATATATAATGGTTGATGGTTGGGCAGGAGTTGCAGGAGAGATTCTTATGTTGAAACCTTTGATTATATTTCATCTCAAGAATGCTTTTTTAGTGAAAACAGAGAAAGATAGAGAAGAAGCCATGGATCCTGGAAGCTTAGGTTTTAATACAGGAGAGCCTCAGATTCAGCTTTACTTTCTTCTTGGTCTTGTCTACGCTCCTGTAACTCCAATGCTTCTTCCTTTTATCTTGATCTTCTTTACTCTTGCTTACGTCGTGTATCGCCATCAGGTTTGAGTTTCGTTTCTTCACTTATGTAGCTTAATTTTTGGGATGGCGGCGAAAAAAACCCCTAAACTATCTGTGCGAAACAAACCCTAAACTATAAAGTCGGCGAAAAAAACCCTTAAACTTTGTTTTTTAGGCGAAAAAACCCTTAAACTATCAAGTCGGTGAAAAACCCTTGAACTTTGTTTTTTTTGCGAAAAAACCTCTCAATTAAATTGATCGTTAAATTAGAGTTAGTATCTAATTAAAAAAATGATCCTTTTAAACTATAAAATTTTAATTTTAATTAATCCTATAATTATTAACATTCAATTTTATTGTTTAAACACATCCTTATATTTAATTAAAGACGAACAATGATTTAACAGTTAAATTGCGTTAAACTAATGGAGAAGTTTTTTCAGCAAAAAAACAAAGTCTAAAGGTTTTTAGGCCAGAAAAACAAAGTTTAGGGATTTTTTCGCCACTTCATAGTTTATGGTTTTTTTCCCAAAAAACAGAGCTTAAGGGTCTTGTCGCCCAAAAATCAAGATTTTGAGGTTTTTTCGCTAACTTGATAGTTTAGGGTCTGTTTCACCAAAAACAGAAAATTTAGAGGTTTTTTCGCCGTCATCCATCAATTTTTTTTATCAATTTAGCTGTGAAATTAACCGTTTAAAACATCTGTTTACAGATCATAAACGTCTATAATCAAGAATACGAAAGCGGTGCAGCATTCTGGCCAGATGTTCATGGACGTGTGATAGCAGCATTGATCATATCTCAATTACTTTTAATGGGTCTTTTAGGTACAAAACACGCAGCTTTAGCTGCACCATTTCTCATTGCACTTCCTGTGCTTACAATCGGGTTTCATCGCTTCTGTAAAGGCCGTTACGAGCCTGCGTTTATCCGATACCCTTTACAGGTCACTTCTTTAACCACTCCTGAATCTTCAACATTGAGTTTTTTGATCTTAAAGATGTTAAAACATTGTGTGTTTAAAACAGGAAGCTATGATGAAAGATACATTAGAAAAAGCAAGAGAGCCGAATTTGAACATTAAAGGTTACTTACAAGATGCTTATATTCATCCGGTTTTTAAAGGAGATGATGATGATGATGATGTTCATGATACTCTTGGGAAGTTGGAGAATGAAGTAAATGTTGTGGCTACGAAACGTCAGTCGCGGAGGAACACTCCTGCTCCGAGTAGAGTTAGCGGCGAATCGTCTCCTTCTCTGGCTTTTTAACGGTAGAGAAATGTAGTCATGGATAAGTGGGTGTGAGCTACGAGGAAGTGTGGCTAGAGTGGTTTATGTATGTGTGTGTGTGTTTGTGAATGCATATGATGTAGATAGAGAGAGGATTTGTGGGGCTAGTGAGGTAGAAAAATGGAGGATTTGGGTGATGGAGAAGTTACCGTTAGGGTTGTTTATTGTTAAGTATTTAAGTTTCGGGGTTGTTTTAGAAGAAAGCTTTTTTTAAGGGGTGTAATTTTAATTTTTTAGATTTTCATAACATGTTTAATTAGATTTAATATTTTACCGCTGGATTTTGTTGTCCAAATAATTTTGTTCATTTACGAAATTTAATTCGTATTTTGGATTTTTTTTTTATTATTTATTTAAAGGTTTTAGTATTATGCAGAATGTTTTAATATAAAAAAGATATTTAATTTACCACCTAAAACAAATAAATAATTAGGGACGACTGATGTAAAACGGTGTCGTTTCAAGAATGGAGAAGAAAGGAGAACGTTATCTAATTGTATTATCCACCAATTTGAGAGACACTCATCTCTGGCGAAAACCCCAGAAATTGAGCAATGAGCTCTCATCAAATCTTCCAATTTCGACCTGACCCATTTCTTCAATTCCATTGTCAGCGCCATCTATTTGGCTCTCCTACGCTCCAATCTCCTTTAAAACAGCCGTTTCCCTGTCTCCGGTACCGGTGGCGCCGCACTTGTAATGTGAGAGTCAGGAGTTCTGCTGCGGATGTTCAATGTAGTAATGGGGATTCGAAAAAAGAAGCGACGGTGCCGGAAACGAAAGCTGCGTCTGCTGTATTGAAAAAGGTCTATCCATTTCACGAAATTGAGCCTAAGTGGCAGCAGTATTGGGAGGAGAATCGTACGTTTCGGACACCGGACGATGTTGATACTTCGAAACCTAAATTCTATGTTCTTGACATGTTTCCATATCCAAGGTCACTCTCTTTCTACAACAAAACCATAGTTAAATTAAGCTTAATTAGGGTAATTTAAGTTTGGAGAATCTGGGATTTTGCTACATTACATGCTTAAGATTTTGTTTTGTGTGGTTAAAATGGAATCTGTGTGTTTGTGTATCTTCAGTGGAGCAGGATTACATGTAGGACACCCACTGGGGTATACAGCGACTGATATTCTTGCGAGACTTAAACGTATGCAAGGTTACAATGTTTTGCATCCTATGGGATGGGATGCTTTTGGATTACCTGCAGAACAATATGCTATTGAGGTTCATCTTTTTGTTTTGATTCTTATTTTCTCGATCAATATCGATGTTTTTTTGTTGATGAAGTTCTAATTACAGTGTAATCTAATCGGCATTGCAGACCGGAACCCATCCAAAAGCTACTACACTGAAGAACATTGACCGCTTTCGTGTGCAGGTAATGTATTGCTTTCAGTTAAACACTAGCCAAGAAAAATCATTATATTGTCTATCCATCTGTTATCTGCTGGGCTGTGAAACATTTTGCTTGTTTTCAGTTAAATTCTTCAAGGTTTAACCTTATTAATCCTTGTAGAATATGCAAAATAGTCTAATGTTTGATGTAAATAAAAGCATTATTCTGGACTGTTTGCCTTGAAGAGTAAGATCTAAGGGCTTTTTGTTTGTTTGTAGCTCAAATCACTGGGCTTTTCGTATGACTGGGACCGTGAAATTTCTACTACAGAACCAGACTATTATAAATGGACACAGTGGATCTTTCTTCAGCTTTATAAGAGAGGTTTGGCATATCAGGTCAAAAAAATCATGTCTAGTTCAGAAGTTACAGCAGTTCTTTTGGATATCGAAAGTCTTTTAACGATCTCAATGTTGTAAACTTAGGCTGAAGTACCTGTCAATTGGTGCCCTGCTCTTGGTACTGTCTTGGCTAATGAGGAGGTGGTAGATGGTGTTAGTGAGCGTGGTGGTCACCCTGTCATAAGGAAGGTATATCTTTTGCATCTGGCAAATTCTTTTTCTTTTTGCGTCTCTGAAATCTGTGTTCCTATGTTTGAAAGTTCTCATGAATTTTACAGTGACATTGTTTATTACCAAGCAGCCAATGAGGCAATGGATGCTGAAGATTACTGCATATGCTGATCGTCTTCTAGAAGATTTGGATGAACTTGATTGGCCTGAAAGTATAAAGGAAATGCAGAGAAATTGGATAGGGAGATCTGAGGGAGCTGAATTGAACTTTTCAATACTTGACGGCGAAGGCCGGGAAACTGACAAAAAGCTTACAGTTTACACCACCAGGCCAGATACTCTTTTTGGAGCAACGTATGTTCAATGCATTCAAATGTATTTAGCATTGAAATCTATATTATTGATCTTGATTATGATCTGTTCTTCATTTCCAGTTACATGGTTGTGGCTCCAGAGCATCATTTGTTGTCTTACTTCGTATCTGCAGAACAGAAGCAACAAGTAAGTTAGTTTCTTTTTCTATATATATAATACAAATTCTTTCATGGCTTTTATAAGTTATCCTTTATGGGGTTAGGTTGAAGAATACAAAGATTTTGCCTCAAGGAAAAGTGATCTTGAGAGAACAGAACTTCAGAAGGAGAAAACGGGTGTATTCACGGGATCTTATGCGAAAAATCCAGCTAATGGGGATGCCATTCCCATATGGGTAGCTGATTATGTTTTAGCAAGGCAAGTTCATATGCTTACCCTAAAATCTAACAAATAGATTGCTTTGAATGCATTTTTGTTTCTTAAGCTGATATAGAAACCTTTGTTACATGTGACAGTTATGGAACCGGAGCAATCATGGCTGTTCCAGCTCATGATACTCGAGATAATGAGTTTGCGATGAAGTATAACATTCCGATCAAGTGGGTAGTGACAAATGATTCAAATTCAAGTGATGCTAGACAGGTTTATCCTGGAGTGGGCATTATTGAAAACTCATCAAGCTTAGAGACAGGACTTGACATTAATCAACTATCGAGCAAAGAAGCTGCGTCAAAAGTTATTCAATGGGCCGAGAGAACTGGAAATGGACAGAAAAAGGTTCATCGTCATGACATAATCCTAGGTGTCTTTCTCATCTAGATAATCTAGGCCTTTTGTTCATGTTTCTTACACAAGCTTTTTTGTCAGGTGAATTATAAGTTGAGAGATTGGCTATTTGCACGGCAGCGTTATTGGGGTGAACCTATCCCGATCTTGCTTTCGGAGGAAACTGGTGAAACCATTGCAGTTTCAGAATCTGAACTGCCACTTACTTTGCCTGAGTTAAATGATTTTACTCCTACTGGAACAGGGGAACCACCACTATCAAAAGCAGTTTCATGGGTAATGATTTTACTTGCTTTCAGAATCAGGTTTCCACTTAGCATGAATGCAGCAGCTATATGTTAGTTTCTGAATGAGATTGGTTATGATCGGCTTTGCAGGTGAACACCGTAGATCCTACGACAGGAAAGCCTGCTAAAAGAGAAACAAGCACTATGCCACAATGGGCTGGATCTTGCTGGTAGAGGAACAAGCTTTATGCCACAATTTTTGATCTAGTACCTCGTTGAATATGTTACCAAATGTGCTGATTAATCACGTTCTCCAGGTACTATCTGAGATTTATGGACCCGAAAAACCCTGAAGCATTAGTTGACAAAACCAAAGAAAAGTAAAAGCCTTTAAGAGATGTGTTAATTTCAAATACTTTCATCTGCCACTGGCAAGATTCTTATAAGCGTTTACTTGTGGCAGATACTGGAACCAAGTTGATGTATATGTTGGTGGTGCTGAGCATGCTGTCTTGCACTTACTTTACTCAAGGTTTTGGCATAAGGTGTGCTCATGAACCTCTTCTCTTCTTTAAGCTTTCTCATGATCTACACTTTGTTTGAAGTCAAAAGCTTATTTACTGTATTGTAGGTACTTTATGACATTGGTGTTGTGTCCACAAAAGAACCATTCAAGTGTGTTATAAATCAAGGAATCATCCTCGGAGAAGTAAGCCGTTTCCTCGCATCGACAACTTTATAATTCCATTGCATCTGTTTCTTATAATGTCAGTTGCAGGTCCAGTATACAGCTTGGAAAGACCAAGAAGGAAATTATGTATCTGCAGACACTGAAGAACGGTTAAATGAACATCAACAAGTAACAATCCCAGAAGAAAACGTATGCTCTTCTTTCTCATTCCTTAAACCATTACTCTCCCCAATGTAATAAGCTTGGGTTTGTGTATGAAACTGATCATAACTCCATTCTTGTAGGTTATGAAGTCTAGAGATCATTTTGTTCTAAAGGAAGATCCGAGCATTCGATTGATTCCTCGAGCTTATAAAATGAGTAAAAGTAGAGGAAACGTTGTGAATCCTGATGATGTTGTGTTAGAGTATGGTGCTGATTCTCTACGCTTGTACGAAATGTTCATGGGACCATTTAGGTACTTAAATCCCATCTTTGTCTTCGGGGTTTACGTCGTTTCATCGTGCTTATGTATTGTGCGTTTGCTTCTTCTAGGGACTCAAAAACTTGGAACACCAGCGGGATCGAAGGCGTGCATCGTTTCTTGGCAAGAGCATGGAGACTGATCATTGGTTTGCCTCTACCTGACGGTTCTTTCAAAGATGGAACTTTAGTAACTGAAGATGAACCTACTCTTGAACAACTTCGTTCTCTTCATAAATGCATAGCTAAGGTCACATTTCCAAGCTTTCCTCTTTCTTGCTTCACTACATCTTTCTTACTTCAAGATCTGTAAAGAAAAGCTGGTGATGATTACAGGTTACAGAGGAAATCGAGAGTACACGATTTAACACAGGCATTTCCGCAATGATGGAGTTTGTTAACGCTGCATATAAGTGGAATAATCAACCCAAAGCAATCATTGAGCCTTTTGTTCTTTTACTCTCACCTTATGCACCTCACATGGCTGAAGAGCTTTGGTCGCGGTTAGGCCACTCGAATTCTCTAGCGTACCAAAGCTTCCCTGAGGTATTACATCCTGTAAACTGATTAACACAAGAGAGAACAATGTTCGGCGATGTGACTAAGTTGGTCTGTATGCAGGCAAATCCGGATTACTTAAAGGACACAACTATAGTTCTTCCGGTTCAGATCAACGGCAAAACAAGAGGAACCATAGAAGTTGAAGAAGGATGTTCTGAAGATGCTGCTTTTGATCTAGCTTCACAGGACAAGAAACTTGCGAAGTATCTAGATGGGGAATTGATCAAGAAGAAAATCTACGTACCTGGGAAGATCCTCAATGTTATCCTAGACCGGACTAATGTCAAAGTCACTGCAAAGTAAGCTTCAAACACTGTTTTGTTACTCAATCTCCATTGATATATTTGAATAAAATCTTACTGTTTTTGGTACTAAGAGACGAAAGCAGCTAGAGAACATCAGAAACAACGGTTCTATCTTTCCATCCTCTTTGTCGAGCTCGAAGCTCCCACATGTAAGATTCTCTTCTCTGTTCGTCGAGAGTTGCTTCTGCTTTCTCACGTGCTTGCTCACATGTCTCCATTCCCATACTACACTTATCAGCTTCTTTTTGATACTGAGATCCAGCTTTCTTAGCATCTAAAAGTGTCCTGTCTGCACGCCACTCGTCTTCTTGAGCCTGTGCTTCTCTTAGCTTCAGTTCTTCAGCTACCATCTCTGTAAAACTTCTCTCATTCTGCTCACTACCCTCATCGTCACGCCTCATACAATCTTCAAAAAGAACCAACAAAAGTTCATGATCATGGTACATTTAGTACATGAAAACGTAACGCCAGAACAAAAAGTAAACACTTACCCAAGAAACTATGATTGCTCAAACCTGTAAAAGACATTCACAACACAGAAACTAATCAATCAAATGCATAAGTAATCAGGTGTTTATCAGCTGAGAAAGAAGAAGATGAAGATTACCGTCAGGGATTGAGAGGAGAGGCTGAGACGAACAATCACAGACACAAGGAGGACAAGAATCTACAGATTCTGCAAAAGTTTCATTGAGATGCCAATACAAAGACGGTCCTGCAATATAAGCGACGATGCACAGTCCCATCACACCTGTCACCACTTTCGCCGTCTTCTTCTGTCTTCTTGTCATCTCCGGTTTCTGTCTTTCTGCAAAATAAAAATCTTCTCTTTGCTGATCTGAAACAATTCTTCAGTAACTGATCTATGGATCCAACCTACCTTGTCGCATAATTCCATGCTATTTTTAGCAAACTTTGTGTTCTATGCTATAGATGTAAATGTCACAAATATAAATGTCTAAGATTCTCTGAACCAAACTGCTTCATATCCATTCTAAGAAGTTTCAACACAGAGATTGTCTCATCTGAATTTGAAGTATGGTTCATGAAGAATGTTCTTGTTTTCCGGTTTATCTCAACGGCACTCCATCCCGGGAGCTTCTTCAAGCCAAGAGACTTCATTAAATTCCACGATTCACTCACTGCGTCCCATCTCTTCGTCGCAGCAAAAGAATGAGCAAGCCTGATGTAATCTCCAGCTTCCACTGGCTTTAACTCAACGATATCACAGCAAACAATGTCTTCAATCTCTGTGTTTCCATTAACACGGCAAGCATCAAGTATTATACCTAAAACATCAATTGAAGGTTTTCTAAAGTTCTCTTTATAGAATTTGAACGCTTCTTCTACCCTTTTGGACCGACATAGAAGATCAATCACACAAGCTAAGTGTTCTTGATTAGGTGAAACACTAAACTCTCTAACCATTGAATTAAATATCTCCAAGCCATGTTGAACCATTCCATTATGGCTACAAGATGAGAGAATTGCAAGAAAGATTACTTGATTTGGTTTCATTCCAGAACGAAGAAAGTCTGAGTAAACTTTCAAAGCTTTGTTACCTTGACCATGGAAACCATAACCTGCAATAAGTATGCCACAAGAAACAGAATCTTTCCGCGAAATCGAATCGAAACACTTCTGTGCAACTTCTAAGACGCCAGATTTAGAATACATGTCAAGCAGAGCTGTATCAACCAAGTTACAGGGCCGGATAAAGCTTCTGATTGCAATACAATGTATAAGTTTCCCTACCTGGAGAGCTCCAATGGCTGCACAAGCTTGTAAAAGAGAGATTACCGTCAATGAATCCACTCGTTGCACAGCTGTGAATTTCATTTCTTTAAACAATAACAAGGCTTTATTCAGATCTCCATCCTGCGCATGTCCAGAGATGATTGCGTTCCATGAAACTAAATCTTTTTTATCCATCTGATTAAAGAGAACTAAGCTCTGCTTCAAATGGCCACACTTAGCGTACAAAGTGATAAGAGAATTCAAAGCAGGAGTGTCCAGTACGTATCCTTGTCTCAGCACATAACCATGGACTGAAGTGCCAAGAATAAACGAACCCAATTGAGCACAAGATGCTACAACACTAGCTATTACCTCATTGGATAAGACTAACCCGGAATGTAACAGTTCTGAGAAAACAAACAGTGACTTCTCAGCTCTACCTATTTGCAGAAGTCCTGAAATCATTGCAGTCCAGCAAATAATATCCTTATCAGGAGTGTTTTCCAGAACTTGAAATGAAGCTTCCTCCTCTCCACACTTTAAGTACATTATTATTAATGCTGTCCTAAGATGTACAGATATATCAAACCCAGAATTTACAATTTGGCCGTGTAACATTCTTCCCATTTCAAGATTACCCAATGTTCCACTAACAGAAAGAGCAGATCCAAATGTTTGATGATCAGGTTTAAACCCATCATCATTCATTCTATACCAAAGCATAGAGATTTCAGTTATATTACCAACAGAAGCGTATCCTGAGATTATTGTGTTCCATGAAACTATATCTCGTTGTTTCATTTGATCAAATAAACTCTTACCTTCCTCAACACGATCACACTTGCAGTACAAATTCAACATAGAGTTCATTGCAGATATATCACAATCAAACCCATGAACAACCGAAAAGGCATGTAAACACTGTAACTGTGTAAACTCGGAAACTCCACATAGCATCTCCAATAACGTAACCGGACCCGGTTTAATTCCCCAATATCTCATTTCATTCACCAAATAAAACGCTTCTCCAATAATCCCGGTACGTGAATAACAGCCAATGATTGCAGTCCAGTGAACAACATCTCTCTCGCGCATTTCATCGAACACGTTCCGAGCATAATTCAAGATCCCAATTTTTGCATAAAGATTGACCAACGAAGACGAGATATAGGAATCAGAAGAGAATCCATTAACGATAACTTGTTGATGAATCGAGATACCGAAGGAAACGAGCTGAAGAGAAGCACAAGCTTTGAGAAGACTAGGAAAACTGAATGAGTCAGGTAAAAATCTAGCGGCGAGCATAGAAGAGAATGTGGAGAGAACTTGATGGTGATCTCCATGGGATGAAAAATGGTTAATCAGAGAATTAAAAGTCTTTGTGGAGCTTAGCATAGCAGAAACTCTGAGCTTGTTGCTCATAGCTCCATTGTTTTCAATTCAATGCATCAAAACCAGCAAATTTCAAAGGATTTAATTTTCAAATCATACAAATTAATCTCTGAAGAATGTATGAACTAAAGTAATAATTTATTCAATTTACACTAAATTTATTCAAAAAAATTATTACACCTTTATACATTTAGGGTTACAACTTTTTTTTTTTTCCGTCGAAGATTAATTATATTAGCTAAAGTTAGGTGTTTGTGGCAGGTAAATCTGCTCTTACAGCATTAAAAATAAATTCGGGGAAAGAGGAAGAGACAAGGACTGTAAATCCCCGGAAGGATCTAGCATGGAGGGTTACAACTTAGTACCAGAGGTTAATTCAAAATTAGTGAAAATCAAAATACTAATTCTGATTTTTATTTATTACCGCTTTTCGATCATATTAATTTTTCCGATAATTTAATTCATTTTTAAATTTTGATAATTGACATTGACATGCGGCGTTCAATTGCCGCATAAAGAATAAAAAAATAAAATAAATCTCTAATCATGTTCAAATTAATTTCAATATAATTATTAAATATGAGGACAAAACGATTATTAAACATATAAGAATTATTAGGTCTAGATTCAATGTTGTACCAATTCAACCAATTTTTATAATAATCAGTGTTTTAATATTGATAAAAAGAATTATTAATGTTATCATACATTATAGCATAGTGATGTAATCTTTATGATTTGAAATTCATATTATATATATAGCTAGGGTTTACTTAGGCAGTTAGGTTTCAAATTGATATAAAAATATCTTATATTACTATATTTATTTAAAATATGATGGCCACTTACTTACTATATATATATATTTTTTTTTTATTTTAGTAAACAAAAAAATAGAAACAAAATTGATCAAAAGTCATCGGACTGATCTCTGATCTATTAACTAATTACCAAATTAATTCATTTAGATTTTTTTTAATTTATATATTACTTTGTGTTTTAGTAAATTTGGCGTGTTTCACAATATTACTTCTTCTCTTTTATAATATAGGGTGTTTTAGCAAATTTGTTGGGTTATCTAAAACACAAGGATATTCATAAGTTTTATTAATAAATATGAACTCAATAAAAAAAATTTGTATTCAATAAAAAAACACTTTATATTAGAAATGGAAAAAGTGTAACATATGTTATAATGACCCATTTGATATATTTTTAAAAATAAATTAAAAACAGATATCCGACAAAAGTATAAATCCTAAAAATCAAAACATGGTTTAGACTAAATTGTATATAAAACAAATCAAGTAAAGACTAAAGAGAACCTATAGTCAGCACAACCCTAAAAGCTAAAAGATTCATGAACCAGGACCCTAAATAATAAAATATAATCTCTTTTAAAAAAATTATAGGAGAGCAATATATATATTTAATTAGAAGGATTAATGTATCTAAAGCACCAAAAGAAGACATGGAAACTTCATGTCAGTAACTACTAATTTGTCATTTAATTAAAAACAACTCTATTCTAATATTATTTTAAAAATGTATACAATATATACATATATATAGTTTAAATCAGAACGTCACTAGCTGTATTATTTTGACTCGAGACAAAAACTATATAATGGCTAACAACTATATTTTTTAAAGATTTTTAAAATTTTCACACACATATAATACTTTAATTGCGACATATATTTATTTCTATGTATATTAATATTAGTATATATTTCATTGGTCAGTGGTTAGACTCAAATATATAATCGCGTTGAAATTTATAGTCACACAAATTATAAATATAAAAATGATCGCTTGAAGACAAACCGAATTTTTTGGTAAAAAGAAAAGAAGACAAACTGAATTTATGATTTAATATATATGTTTTTTTTATTTGATAAGCGTTTTATACATTAAGTTTTGTTTTAATTTTCTATAAGATATGGTGATAATCATTCTTTTGATCAAATTTTATTAAATATAACTAGATTTTGAGTACATGTTTCATATATTTTATATACTAATTATCTAATTTAATATTATTTTATTTAAACATGTATGTATTTAAAAAAATTTACATTAATTTATAACTTGTTAGCAATGGTTTTTACTTTTGTTTGCGTTAAAAACAAAATAATGACTGGGCTGGTGGGCCCCATAGTATGGAGGAGTCCCTAGTCAACAAGTTAACCGGTAAACATGTGCGTTCTATAGCCGGTAGCCGGTAAGGGACTGCCCTCCCGTCAATCTCGTTGACTTGGCTCCACTATTGTCTTTTTTATTTATTTTTTAGAGGTAATAATAAATTCTAGTGTTGAAAATATTGGAGAAAATAAAAGCTCTATGCAAATTGCAAACCTAATATTGATAAAAGTCTTAGAATATTAAATGTTGTTTTTCATTAAAATTAATATATGAAATGTGTCTTCATCTATTTCACAAAAATATGGTTTTATATTTTGTTAAACAAAAAAAAAATTATATCAATAATTCGAATATGCAATTAATATTTACAAAAAAAGAGAGATATAAGACGTGAGTTTTATTTAAATTTATCTAATTTATATACATAATTAGTTACTATATTAAATAGAAAACACATATAATACATAATTTTGTTGCATGTGATTTTTTGTTTGTTGAAAATTAATATGTATGAAATAAAAAAAAATATTATTAGAGATACATGAATGGATATCAAGTCTGAACAAATTTGATGTAATAAATTAATATTATCATATTTATTATTTTTCATAAGAAATTCAGCCCTTTTTTCCTACATATGTTTACTAATCTATTTAAAGACTATAATAATAATAATAAAAAAAACTAAAATATTATTTCAATCACGTGGAATGCGCCGGTCGAATAGCGAGCGGTGACCTGCGGTTTCATTTTGTCTTCTCATTTATGTATGAACAAGTCAAACGTCTTTTTTATTGTAGTGAAAAAAGAGAAATTAAATTCACATTTTAAGGAAAATTTACTAATTTAGTCAAAAAAAGAAAAGTGAAATCTATTTCTCATCAACAAAAATATATTTCTTCTCTTACAAAAATAGATTTCCCAAAATAGCTTTTTAATTATTTCTTAAATTCAATATATTGACTTGATCAATCAACAATTTCAAAGTTTTACTAATTAAGACAAAATCTCCAAATTATCAAGTATTTTAGCTTAAAATTCTTTATTTTTAGCAAACATAAAACATTGTTAAATAATACCAAAATCAAATTTCAGTCTACAGTATACAGTAAGAATTACAATTATTACATAATTAATTATATGAACTTTTTAAAACTATCTCATCATCATACAACTTTTTTAAATTTGCAATTAAATTTCTTAAATTTCGTATGTTTAAACTTATATTTGCATTTAAGAGCTTAACCAAAATAAAATCAAAGAGATCCGTACTAGAAAGTCAAGTCAACGCAAATACCCATAAGAAAACAGCAAGGAACGGAATCAAGGAATAAAGAAACAACAAGACGTCCAATAACGAAAATCAAAAACGTCATGTAGTGGGACCCATGTTAGGCTGTAATACAAAAAACGTCAACAATGACGCACATTCAAACCAAAAATATAAATTAATTCTCCACAAAAAAAATCTTCAACTAGAATCCAAAATCATTTTAAATTAAAAAAATGATTCAAATAAATAAAGTTAGACATTTTATCAGATCCGGAGTAATTCGAATCGGACTATTCCTAAATAATCCGAATTCAATCTGATTTGAAAATTATTAAAACTCGAACGTTTCTATATTTTTTTTAATTTAGGTTTCGGTTTAAATCCGAATCAAACTCAAATAATCCAAAATTACTCGATTAAATTTAAAATAATTAAAAGATAATAATTAATTTTCGTTATAAAAAATAACAATGAGTTATTTTGATTTTATTTTAACAATTTCATATTACACAATTTTATAATTCACTCTTAAAAAATAATTTCATTTTACAATTTTATTTAAGAGTCAAACTCATCCAAACCAATCCAAAATTTAGGATCCGATTCAATTTTAAAAAATCCAAAACTCAAAAAATCCAGAAAAACTCTGAACCAAATTATCCCAATTAACCCGAACTCCTATACTACAAAGAAATATGGACATAAATGATAAAAACAGTAA
>KE152439.1:104461-150244 GCA_000411095.1 Aethionema arabicum | reverse complement strand
TAAAAAAAAAAATTAGTTAGTTTTTTTTTTTTTGGAAAATTAGAGTATAGATCGGGGAGTTGAGAACATGTTTTTTTTTTGTCTTTGTGTATGATCGGCTGTTTTGTTCAGCAGAATTTTTTCCACTAAAAAATAATTTTAAAATATCGATCTTTGTCGTTATATACTTATATACAACATCTAGCTCGTGATATTTTAAATGTTAAGCAATGTTTATGTGGTGAACAAAGCTCTTAACTAACTGAGGACTGATTTATTTAAACTTTAAACATTAATAACCGATTTATATAAACTTTAAATATTGATAACCAAATTTTTAATCAAAAATCAAACAATATATTAACATAAAATTGTATTTTACTATCAAAATTAAACAAAAAAAATGTAACTTAATTTTGAGTTTATTAAATTAGAATTTTACTTTTAAATTTGAGATTTCGATTTAAAAACTTAAGTTATTAATTATGGTTTAGAGTTTAAAAAACATAGTTTACAAAGCTAGTTTTCTAAATATTTTATAAGAACTAAAAATTTGTTAGATATTTTATTTAAAAAACAACAGATATTCGAAAAGAGAAATAAAATACATTTTCATTGAAGATTAAAATAGTATTCGAGTTGCTTGTGAACAAGCTTCATAAATTGTGTTCCCGGGCTTTTGTTTCAACAAAAATATGAATTTTATGAAATTGGGCCTTTTTGGGCCTATATATGATAATTTTACACATTACTTCATAATAAAAAAAACTCCTATTTATTTTTTTTTTATGAGAATTTTGACAAAGAAAGGGAAATAAAGTTAAGACAATTAGTACATGGGTCAAAGTAAAACTAAAAGAAAATATTAGGGGTCAAATAAGATAATATGTAAGAGTTGAAACTTTAAGGAAACGTTGTTTACGTTTGTGGATCCCACACAGTATTTTCAACGTGAAGTCGTTTGCGTGTGCCACAATTTAACGCAACCTCATATTTTCTATTTGCAGCAAAGCCCACATCAAATATTATTTATTCTTATAACTTTTTATAGGAAAAAAATAAATCAATCTTTGATGTTTTTTAAAATAATACTCTCGAGTTAAAGATCCGCCGAATTTCATAGAAATACTATAATGACTTTATTTAAATATTATTTTTAAAATATACTAATTAGGGTTGAAAATAGATTTGGAAATGCTATTCATTTACTTTATGAGGTTGTGAAAAAATTGAATTGAAAACGTTGCCGTTTTGATGTAAGGGTACCAAAGCGTATGTGTTCATCAATGTGAATAAGTGTGACACAAACCTAAATCACTCAAATATATTTGCAACTTGCAAGCAAAGTTCACCAAGTTCAATTAATATATAACTTTATAATCAAAATAAAAATAAAGTAAATCAAAATACACATATATGGTAAATTCATTGTTAGTGGTTTGTATTAATATTGTCCATATGTTATAATTATAATCAAACAAAAAAAATATTATGTATGTTAATAAAGATACTTTGATAAATATTTGAGATGTAATTCATTAAGACCGTTTTTAGAGTTTTTGTTCCAATAAAATATTCATTATCTCTAATTAATTAATTTTTGTAGTAAATCCGCAATTATATAAAATAAGTTTAATTAAAATATAAATAAATAGTTATAATAAAGAAATCTACTTGAGTAGAAGCTATTAATTAATAGACACACATATACAAAATTCTTGCTTGCACACTTAAACTAGTCTTGAGGCTTAAATGTACAAACAACAGTAAGAGAACTATTGGGGTAAAAACGAAACAAAACAAAAGTACAGGGGTGAATTCGCTAAAAACAAAAACTTGTAAAAACGGATTTTGCTGATCTGTCAGGGGCCCACGCAAGGGTTTCATAAACGTGACATTTGCTTAACATACACATTATAAATTTAATTAAGGGTGCTTTTAGTTTTAATTAAATTAAATACCTTCTTAATTAATTAAATTAGGATCTATGATTCTTTAATTTTTCTTCACAGTCATCGTCGTCTTCTACGTACTTAAATATAAACCCCTGCTGCTTCTTTCTTCATCTCCTCACACTCTGTGCCCACATTTTCTCTGTGAGTCTTCTTCTGCCTCAATTTTTCCATTAACTCCTTTCGTTTTTACCGGAAATTTCTCCAGGGACTGATTATAATTCGATTTCTGTTTTGTGAAATTTGTGTTTGTTACTGTTCGATTGTGATTTTAGCTTTTTAAATCTATTCTCGGATTCTATTGTAAGAAGAATGATCAAACTTCTGTTCTTGTTTATTCATGTTTTGATTCGCATCTAGGCTATTTATCTGGGGTTTGCTTAGATTCTTCGGTTTTGGAATCATTTGAAAGGTTTGATTGACTGTATTTGATACTACAGAATCTAGGGTTTTGTTTGATTCTGGTGTGGGGCTCATTATCTGACTATCGCTTAACTCTTTTCACTCACCTAACGTTTCATATTTGTTTTGTTTTTTATTTCAACAATTTCTTGGCTTGAAATTTGAGGAGTACCTCAATTAACTATGTTGAACTTCGTTTGTGTTAGTCTTCACTAGGATTTTGTGAGGAAGAAGATTATGTAAGACATGAACCTTCAATCAAAAACAAAACTCAATGAGTTTTTTTTACTTAATGAATTTTGATGTCTACTTGAAGTAAAGAACATGTATCCTTCATGTTACTTGGATCTAAAATTTCCATTAAGAGATGTTTTGTTAGGTGTACAGGGATGTTAGAATAAGCCTCCTTTAGTCTGATTTTGAAAGTGAATGTATCCCTCATGCCCAAAATCTTCATGTTATTAGTCTTTAGATTTTGTAACGTTCCATAGGAGTCATCTTTCATCTCTAGAAACAGTAATGTGGCTGCTCTTTAATCTGATGTTAGATTGTTATTTGCTATTAGGTAAAATGGGAACTCGATACCAGTCTTTCTTGCTCCTGCTTTTGGTTTCATTTCTGGTGCTTATATCCACGGCTACGTCTGAAGAAGACAATGATGGAACACTTAGAATTGGATTAAGGAAGGTGAAACTGGACCGGAACAACAGACTAGCTGCTCAGTTTAGTTTGAAAAACGAAGGGAATCACAAATCACCTGCTAGATATTATGGTCTCATGAGCTCTGACAATTCAGATAATGTTCCACTGAAGAATTACATGGATGCTCAATATTATGGTGACATTTCAATTGGAACCCCACCACAGAAATTCACTGTAATCTTTGATACTGGAAGCTCTAATCTCTGGATACCATCTACTAAATGCTTATTCTCGGTAAGTAATTGTCTCTAAGGAACGTATATTACAAGTGAAGTGCCTCTAACAAATGATCTCTGATTAAAATCTTGCAGGCTGCCTGTTATTTTCACTCCAAATACAAGTCTAGCGAGTCAACAACATATAAAAAGAACGGTTTGTGTTCTAACATTATTTGATTCTTGAGTTCTTGAAGAGAGAGATGCATACTAAGACATACCGTTGATATTACAGGAAAATCTGCATCAATCCGTTATGGAACAGGTGCTATTTCTGGTTTCTTTAGCTATGATGATGTTAAAGTTGGTGATCTTGTTATCAAGAATCAGGTAAATCCATTCCAACTCCTTTCATATCTCAGAGTCTTGAGAGGTAACTTCAATCTCACTGTATAGTCCATGACTGCAGGAATTCATCGAAGCTACTAGTGAGCCTGGTATTACATTCTTGGTGGCAAAGTTTGACGGTATCCTCGGGTTGGGGTACAAAGAGATTTCAGTAGGAAATTCAACTCCAGTTTGGTATGCATATAAGTTCATTAGACTCCTCATCTGATAAAGATCTTTTGCACCAGCTGAATCTGAATTGAGTAAACTATATGATGGATAGGTACAACATGATGAGCGAAGGTTTGGTTAAGGACCAGGTTTTCTCGTTCTGGCTTAACCGTAACGTGAACGATCAAGAAGGTGGTGAGATTGTTTTCGGAGGTGTAGACCCAAAGCACTTCACAGGAGAACATACTTATGTTCCTGTATCACATAAAGGTTACTGGCAGTTTGACATGGGTGATCTCCTCATTGCTGGCAAACCAACTGGTTAGTAAACTAAACCTGTCTTTGTGATGTCTCAGTTCAACTGATTAAATGAATCCTTAAATATAATTAGACGGTGACCTTCAGGGTATTGTTCTAAGGGTTGCTCTGCCATTGCTGATTCTGGAACTTCTCTGCTCACCGGTCCAACGGTGAGAAAAAACTATAAACTGTTCACTATTAAGCACCTGAAAGCAGCAACTATACTTAACATGGTGAATTGTTTATTTGCTTTGTCTGTTTAGACTATCGTCACCATGATCAATCAAGCTATTGGAGCAGAAGGAATCGTAAGCCATGAGTGCAAAGCAGTGGTGGACCAGTATGGGAAAACCATGTTGGAATCCCTAGCAGATAAGGTAAAGCCTGAGTTATCCTCTGGCAATTTGATCACCTGAAATTACTGCTCGTACTAACTCATCCTCTTCTCTACAGACTGATCCAACGAAGGTATGCTCTCAGATAGGTCTCTGCGGTTACGATGGCGCACACAGTGTGAGGTTAGTACTGAACATAACGCATCACAGCTCATAGCCTTTAGAAAGTGACAACAACTTATCTATGTCACGTTGTTGTCTGCAGTATGGGTATTCAAACTGTTGTAGAAGGACTACCTCATCTTCTGAACAACGCAATGTGCAGCGCCTGTGAGATGGCAGCCGTATGGATGCAGAGTGAATTGAGTCAGAACCAAACGCAAGAACGCATCCTTGCTTACGCCGATGAGGTAAGTTTCAACTCTTGAGCTTATTTAGATATAAGTAAACTAATATCTCTATGATTCTTTAGCTCTGCAACCATATACCAACCCCAAACCTGCAATCAGCAGTAGACTGTGGGAAGATTTCGTCGATGCCTATCGTCTCTTTCACCATCGGTGGTCAAGTCTTTGATCTCACCCCTCAAGATGTAAGCAACTCTCTGATCAGCTTCTCCTTTAGTTTGTCTAACCAATACCAGCATAAGTTAAAAGTCTTCTCTTTTTTTTTATCAGTATATATTCAAGATTGGTGATGGAGCTGAGGCTCAGTGCACAAGTGGCTTCATCGCCATGGATATCCCTCCACCTCGTGGACCTCTCTGGTAACTCTAACCTGCAAAATCAATTCCACTAATCTATACTTAAACATAGTTTAAGGATTATTCAAACTTTGTAATCTTGCAAATGCAGGATCTTAGGTGATATCTTCATGGGACCATATCACACAGTCTTCGATTACGGGCAATCAAGAGTCGGCTTTGCTAAAGCTGCTTAAGAAAAGATCCATTTTCAATACTTATTTTTTCTATCATGTGTGTGAATATTATGACAAAGAAACTTGTTAAAAGACAAATCTGAAATGTTTGTAATAACTTGAATGGATCTCATAGAATGATTTCAATCTAATACAAATCTTATTGGATTTTAACTTGCTTTATTTGCTGTCTAATCTTTGCTTTAACTTACAGTATCCGGCGAATGAACAGAATACTAAGTCCTTCATGAGATCAAGAACTGAGTTCTTGACTGATGTGGTCTCTCTATTTACTTAGCTTTTGCAGCCAAAGCAAGTGTCATCGACCTCGCTCGCAGATTCAGAAAAATTCCCCTAAAAACAAAAAGAAGAACGTTGAGTTGATTTCATTTCCACAGAAACAAGATCTCATTTCCACAGAAGCTGCAACAAATGATTCATTCTCTTACCAAAAGAACGCGAAAAGACTGTGCAAGATGACCCGCAAATGCAGCGGCACATACTTGTAGTTTACCCATCCAACCACAGGGAAAAACTGTGATTTAATAAGTTCATTTATGAATCAAACTCTTTACAAGAAAACATGAACTAAAACTTGATAAATATATCATATAAATCTCAAGTTTGTTTCGTTCTTGAAAGAGAGGAAGTAGTTACCGTCCATGCTGTAAGCTGGAGTTTTGGGAACTCCTTCTTGATCTTCTCTTTAACAAGATTCCAAGGCCTTCCTGTTTCAGTCACATTGCAGAGAGCTCTCAGAACTTAAGTTAATACAATCCAAGACTTTTGAGTTTTAACAAATGGAGTAAAAGAGGAACTGACTTTCAATGACTACTCCAAAATAGATCATGAAAAGTACATGGTTTAATGGTGATAATGTCAGCTGTTCTACAAGTACCTGTCAAGTGTTTCACATACAATCTCATAAAACCTCCATTGATCAATTAATACTCTCTCATGAAAAAAGTTTGGATATTGTACCTTCTTTGCAACAGTCTTTGTGTCTTTCTTCCCTTTAAAAAACTTATCTAGATATGTATGAAAGTAATGTCCAACTGGTCCGAGAAAACCACCAGCAAATATCTGTAAAAAAGCGTTGAATTCTAAGTTGTAAATGGCGATGAAATCAAAGTTCGAGAGATTCAAGCGTACCACTTTGAGAAGAACTCTTCTTAGCTCAATCTTCTGTATTCCAGTGAGTTTCTGGGAAACAACATCACTAACACCAGACAATACTCCAGCAGTAATTACCTGCAATTTCAGAGATCTTGACGCCATATTCATATGATATTGTAAACTGACACAAACCTAGAAAACCCTAAATCATTCCCAGTAATTTCAGCTATTCAGAAAATCGTCAACGAACTTTTTCCATCAATTTTAGGTTTAAACACAAATTTTACAATCCAGAACAGCATTCCCCTACATGATCCTTCTCTCAATTGACAAAAACCAAAACCTAATCTCACAGAAACGAAATCACCCCCAAATCAATCGCGAAAGATCATCTTAAAATCACAAACTCAACGTAGAAGAAGAAGAGAATAAAAGATCGAATCGAATCGAACCTTAGTTCTTAAAGGATGTTGCTGAAGCTGTGACAAATACTGTTGCAGACTCTTTTTCGGTAAAGATCCCATTTTCTTTCTCTCTGATTCTTCAAGACAGAATCTTTACCCTCTCTGTAGTCTCTAATGTTAATGGCGTTGTCTACCAACATTTCTTTATTCAACAAAACCAAACCGGTTCAATCTCAACAACCACCAATCTAGCTAAACCGGCCCGGTTAACGACTCGGTCTACAAAAGTGGGAAGGCTTTACTAATTCCAACGGTTAGACCAAAACCGTCACAGGAGAATCCATCAAACCCCTGAGAAAACTAAGTCTTTGGTCAATATTCTTCTTCCATGGTCAAACTTTTCTCTTCTTGTTTATGTTTTTGTCTATAATCTAATCTCTTATATATATACATCAAATCTCTCTTCCTAATTTCACCAAACTCACACAAAGATTTCAGACATCAAAATCAATCAATAAACCGGTTTAAACAAATTCAAAATTGACTACATGATGGCTTCAATTCACCTTTCAAGATCACTCCTTTTGTCTTCTTCTTCTTACTCAAGACCTAAATCTGCAATTTCAATCCCTAAATTGCCGAAATTCAATGTCTCGATTCCGAAAATTCCGGTTAAGAACCAGAATTTATCGGTTAAGGAACAGAGTATTGAGTTCATTGAAAGTCGTCCATTTTCGTTGACTGAGAGATCACAGAAACAGAGGATAGACTCTAATTGGATTCAAAGGTCAAGACTTAATGTAGTTCTTGAAGAAGTTATAGACAGGATTGAAATGCACAAGAACATTGGTGAACAACGCAATAATTGGAACTCTTTATTGCTAAATTCCGTTAACATGATCACTTTAACCGCCGCTTTAATGGCCGGAATGGCATCAATCAACAACGGTGGAGATTCTTTAACCGCCGTGAAGGTATCTTCAACGGTGCTTTTAGCCTCTGCGACGGGAATCGTTGCCTTGATGAGCAAGATTCAGCCTTCGCAGCTTGCAGAAGAGCAGAGGAACGCGACGAGGCTATTCACGCAGGTGAAAAGCAAAATCGAGACGATTTTACGCGAAAACGACGAAATTTGTGAAGGAGATGTTAAGGAAATGATAGAGAGAGTTTTGTGTTTAGATAAAGCTTATCCTTTACCTCTTCTTGGAGCAATGTTAGAGAAGTTTCCAGAGGAGTTTAAACCGGCGAATTGGTGGCCGGAAAACAAACGAAAAACGCCTAAAAAGGGTATCGAAAATGGGTGGGATTCAGAGATGGAGATTGAGATGAGAGAAGTAGCTAAAGTGGTGAAGAGTAGAGATGCAGAAGAGTATGAGAAATTAGGTAACGTGTGTTTGAAGTTAAACCGGTTTTTAGCAATCTCTGGACCAATGTTAACCGGAGTTTCAGCAGTAAGTTCTTGTTTTATCGGTCAAGGTTCCGGTTTAGCTACCGGTTTAGCGATGACTTGTGCTTGTTTAGCTACGGTTGTGAACACTATAGAACATGGTGGTCAAGTAGGAATGGTGTTTGAAATGTACAGAAACTCTGCTGGATTCTTCTCATTGTTAGAAGAAACGATTAAATCGACGGAAAATCGAGAAAACGGAGAAGTTTTCGAGACAAAAGTGGCGTTGAAACTCGGAAGAAGCTTGTCGGAACTTAAAGATCTTGCTCGGAAATCAAATCTTTCTCAAGTTAATGAGTTTGCAAGCAAGCTTTTCTAGGGTTTATGAGTAAAAAAGTACCATTGATTTGTATAAATAATTCAATTCATTCTTTAATTTTTTTAGCCTAATTCATAAATAAAGAGACACCACTTTACATTAACTTAACCTAGCCTCTTCAAGAACCAAATTCATCAAAAACATGAATCTTTGTCTGAATTCTCACAAAAACTAGGGTTCTTGAATTCAATATAAACTAAAAATTTCACCTTGGATACAAGATAGTGATTGAAACATCATCTACTGAAGATGGAGGATCTTTGGATTTTGGTTTATTCAAGAATCTATCTGCAGTTTTCGCGGAAACGACGAAAGCAGCTTCTGTAGGAAGAGGTAAAGTGAAAGAACTGTCTCTAGCAAGCCAAACTACAACAGAGTTCATGGTTGGTCTCATTGTTGCATCTTCTTGAACACATAACAAACCAATCTGGATCAATTTCTTGATTTCGTTTATCGAAATTTCGCTTAAAACAGGATCAATTATCTCCTTAACCTCTCCTTCAATCCATTTCTTCCATGCCTGAAATCAAGAATTCAGATTAAAAGATCTAAACCAAGAAGATGAAAGATTTGATGATAAAGATCAAAGCTTACATAAGCTGGAAGCCCTTGAGATTCAAAGTTTTTGTTTCTTTCACCACTTATCATCTCTAAAACCATAACTCCAAAGCTATAAACATCAGATTTTGCTGAGAATTGACCATGTCTTACATACTCTGGAGCCATATATCCGCTGCATCAAACCGAGTAACTGATCAATTGATTTTGAATTGGAACTCAGAAACTCAAATATATAAACCAAGAAAGTGAGATTCTTGAATCATTTCAAGAATCTTGAATGATTATGTTAGAATCTCATAACGAAAAAATGTGATTAGACCAAACACTACATAGAATGATCGATTCATTGTCAATTGGTTTTGAGTTAAAAATCAGATGTGATCTAAAGAGTTTAAACTTACTAGGTTCCAACTACTCTGCTTGTCTCACCGCGAGTTTCGTCCAAGTTAAACAACCTAGCCATCCCAAAGTCTGCAACTTTAGGGTTCATATCAGCATCTAAGAGGATATTACTTGCTTTTAAATCTCTATGTATAATCCTTAGTTGAGAATCTTCATGAAGATAAAGAAGCCCTCTTGCAACTCCTTCTATGATCTTGTATCTCACTTCCCAACTAAGAATCCAACGTTTCTCTTCATCTACATATATTCACACAAACTAAGAGGTTTTTCGACAAATTTCGTAACGAAAACACAGCGGTTTTGCGACTTACCGAAGATAAAATGATCAAGACTTGAGTTTGGGACACATTCATATACAAGAATCTCTTCATTTTCTTCATTACAAAACCCAAGAAGCTTAACAAGATTCCTATGTTGGAGTCTTGTCAAGAGTAAAACTTCATTCTTGAACTCTAACTCTCCTTGTCCTGATCCTCCAGCTAATCTCTTTACCGCAATCTCTTGACCATTCGGTAAAATCCCCTAAACCGGATTTAAAAAACCATTCAGATCACTAAACCAAAAAAGTAGAGATTTAACAAGAAAGTTCTTACCTTGTAGACTGATCCAAATCCACCTTGACCAAGTTTGTTTTCAGGTGAGAAGTCATCAGTTGCGGTTAAGATCATACCAAGATCAAATATCACCATAGATTGACCATCGGAATCTGTATACACTGCAATATAAACACAACTTTTTTGAAACTCTAGACAATACATACACAAAAAAGCTTAATTACTCAAAACATTCATGAAATTACTTACTTTTGATTCTCTTTCTTTGTATCTTGCAATAAGCTAACACAAAAGCAACAAATACCGCAATGTTAATAACCGTAGGAACCACAAGAACCACAACCCCCCACGGCTTAACTATGTGTCCTGCAAAAAAAAAGATTTTTTTTATAATTTATTTTAAACAATTTTTATATGGTTTTTTCAGACATCTCCATCATTGCAAATGACAGTTTTTTATAACTAGTGGTAACTTCATAACGACCACTATAAAATAGTGTTTTGGAACATCAAAATCGAATTTCGTATGATTCAGAAATAATTATCTAGAATTGACTACATAAAATGCTCTGTATTAAAAATTGTCCTAGAAATGATCACAATTCTTTTTTTTTCTGGGTAAACGACAATTTTTTTTTCTTTTTATGTCTATTAAAAAGGTTTATAATATCATTTTAAATCACCATTAATTTAGAAAATATTAATAGTTTTTTCGTCAATTCATAACGCAAAAAAATCGTAACACTACACACATTTTTAATATCTATTTTAAATATAAAAATATATCAAAACATCAATTTTCCTAAAACAAAATACAAAACAATACCCTAAACCCTAAACCCTAAACATAAACCCTAAACTCTAAACCTAAACTTAAACCCTAAACCGGAAACCCTAAACCCTAAACCCTAAAAACCCTGTAATTTACAGAAAGAGTACCTTTCTCGCAGCCATGATTATCTTCTAGAGGCTGAGGAGGTCTAGGAGGAGCTGAAAGTTTCGTTAAATTATCAAAAGCTCCAAGAAAAGAATACAAATCCCACCGAAAATAACAACTTGGCCTTGAAATCGTACCACCTCTTCTATCCCAATATTGTTCACGATTATACTTAACATTTTCTCTCAAACACACTTCACAATCACCAGAACTTAAATCAGGTGTGCATTGCATCATCATATAAACCTCAGGAAACTCACTAAACTCAGCAACTAAAACTCCATAATACTTCAACACAGAAGACTCATCAGCCTTGCTTGCAATCTCAACCGTTCGATTCGCCATCGCATCAAATTCTTCACTAAAACGTGTTAAATTCGACGAACCAAGATTCGTATGAGGAACACTATCAGGTGGCTCAAGCTCTAATTTACCATATGTGTAAAGATTTGAGTAACGTACGAGACAAGAAACGTTTACATCGTTATCACCATCCCAATGAAACGCTTTAGTTGTGTTTTGACATTGATTTAAGATATTTCTACTTACTCTCGCTATACAACGACGACAAGCTCGATCTTCGAAGTTTTTTCGACAAAGGGAAAGAGCGTAAACGTTTCCTAAAGAAGCGTTGTAGAAACCGCGATTTGCGATCACGTTTGAGGATAAAGAAGGTAAGAGGATGTTTAGGTTTTGAGTAAAGTTTGTGTTTTTAGGGTTTAGGGTTTCGTCTCCACATATTAGGCCAGTGTGAACGCCATTGATGGAGAAGAGAAGGTAACAAGAGAAGTAAAAAAGAAGAGATATTTTCATTTATTAATTAATTTTTTTTTTGTTTCTTATGATTTTAGCTATTGGGTTTAAATAAAGAGATTAATTTTTTTTGTATGAATCGTTTTCATTTGTGTGAAAAGAAACTTTGACTTTTACGTTGACGTGAAAAGCAAGTTACTCTTTTTCTTCTTCGTTTATTTCCTTTAAATGTCAGCAAGACCTAAAGATAATTTTTCTGTCCTTTAATGCAATGACTTACTGGAGACTGAAATCGACAGATACGACGTAGTTTTCATGTAAAATAGAGGGAAATTGAAAGGACAAGTGTAATTTAAACGAATTAGGGTTGGCTATTCGGAATCTGTTCGGTTTTGGTTTAGTATTTTTCAGTTTTTTGATTTTTAGGTTCCATAACTATAGAATTTAAAAGGAGTTTTCAAGATTTTGTATTGGTTTCAGTTCAGTTCCGGTTAAAATATTTGATATGAAGATCCAAAAAAATATTTGAAAATCGAAAAAATTACCCAAAAAATTAAAAAAATATCCAAAAACCAAAAAAAAAATCCGAAAAACTAAAAAATACCAAAAAGAAAAATCATGGTTTTGAACACTCAAATAGATCTTGGTTCAGAATCTATAAATCCCGAATTTAAAATTCGATAAATACTATTTGCCGAAACTAAAACTAAACCAAACTTTTTTTTTGTTCGCTTCGGTTTTCCAACTCCCGATTTTATGTCCACCTCTAAAGCGGATAATGGGAAAAAAAACAACTTTTAAAAATAAGAGTTTTTTTTTTCGAAACTGGTATTTAAATACGTGTTATAAATATTACATGAAACTACGTGGAGTCAAAAATAACTTTTTGTTCAATATTAGTTGAGAAATAGAATTAGAACACTTCACAGGTCTTGAAAGAGAAAGGACTTTATAATTATCACAAAATTCACAATGAACCATCAAAGTCAATTCCAAAGACTTTTTTTTTTTTTGAATACTATTTTTCTTTCAAAATTGAAGCAAATTCGTGGAAGTTACGAGGGTGCAAGAAAAAAAATCCTAAAAAATAAATAAAAGGTGTATTTTTTTCCTTCTGAATTAAAAGTTTTATTAGTGGAAATACAAATTGATTAAATAGAATTTGTGGATTGTTGCTCATTATTGCATTTTGTTTTACAAAAAACTGATAATAATAACAAAAATTGGACTATAGATATAATTATAAAAGTATGACTAAATATAAACTGTGTGGACTTATTCAAATATGTGGTTGTTTTTATATGATAAACAGCCCATAAAATTTACATGTATTGTTTTTTTTTCTGAATTATTATATACATATAAACAATGATCCACAATTTTTCTGTTCAACAGTTTTTGTAAAAAGTACTGTATAAAAAAAGTATAAATATCAAATTAGTTTATTAAGCCACCTCTGGTGGTCTTTAACAAAACTATTTAATATTAAACAATTAAAAAATTAAAAAGTAAAAAAAAAATAAAAGAATCGATCCTTAAATAAAAATTTTAAGAAGCAAATACTAACTTATTTTTACACATGGTGTTATATAATTGGCTCAATATATATTTTAAAATAAAAATTTAATTATTTATTTTAATAATAATAAATTTATTATTACAATATTAATATTTAAATAGTTTTGGTAGTAACGGCAGTTGGAGGTGGTCTTAGGTGTTCCTATAGGATTAAAACAATGAACATTGATTTCACAGGTGTTGTTGAATATTGAACTTTATTGGTTTAGTAAAGAATGAAAAAAAAGTTAACTTTTTAATGAAAAGAATTGGAATTTATTCATATCTTTTACTATATTATATATGAAATATTAACTGCAAACAGTATTTTTTTGTTATACTACAAATAATTGCCTTACATACTTTATTTGGCAAAAAAAAATAAAAATATATATATATATATATATAGAGATATATATCTACATGAAAAAGGTCCCACTTATATCCTTTTAAGGAATGTGATTTTTATATGTGATAATAGTCGTGACTTCTATATATTTCTTCCTTATCTGAAAATTCGAGATATTTGATATTTATTTTAAATAAATTTACATTTTCAACTAATTTATAATTGCTATAACATTTTTGCTAGGCGGTAAAAATCAATTAAAATTTTAAATAAAATAGCCTAGATATATTAAGTATTGTTATATAAAATAACATCGTCTTGATTTAAAAAAAAATAACTAGCAGAAAACTCATGTATATATTTTTGGGGATTTTCTAAGTAATTTCAATCTAATTTATTTTACAACAATACTTTAATTCTAGAAAAATGATATTTTAAATATACACTAATAAATTATGATATTTTATAAGAAAAACAATATGAATCAGAATATTTCTTAAAATTCTTCTATATTTTTTAATAAAGAAAAAAATTATTAGTAGACCCCACCTAGGTCCAATGGAATGGCCACAAACTAACACTTGTAAAACAAAGTTATAACAATGAATTTCAAAAGAAGAAAAATAAATATTCTTTAGAGAAGAATATATATCTAGATTTTCTCGAATAATATTTCATTCGAATAATGCTTAAAATAAATGATTTCAATGAAAAAAAAATAATATTGAGAGAAAAATATATTAAGTTCAACCGAATAGATAAAACGTTTAAAACAAAACAACATTAATTTGTTTTGTAATAAATTATTCAATATGTTTTTTCATATCCCATCATGAGATAAGATTACATATAACCAAAATTAAACTGAAAATAAAATAGAAAAATAAACCGAAATTTATTATAGTTTTATGCCTCAGACTCAGAGACCAAGAGATAATTCAACAGATACTTCTTCTTCTTCACTTGGTGGCACATTCAAATCAAAATCATGAGCAGCAGCATCATCATTTCTAGTTTTGTTTAATTCAACCTACCAAAAAAAAATTATTAATCATAAATAAAAATGCATAAATGTTTTATAATACAACATAAATTATGTAAAATAATTATTGTATTAAGTAAACAATTACCCTTGATAACCCATTAAGAGAATTGGAGGATATTTCATTAGCTTTCTTTTCACGTGCAATTTTCTCTTCTTCCATTCTCCTATAAATAAATATTTATCTCGTATGAAAATTCTATTTTTTAATATAAAAATAAATATATTTTTTTGGTTACACAAACCTTTTTTGATTTACTCTGGTATTAACAACTTCTCGAATAAATCCACAGTAGGAAAGATGTAATTCATTTTGCCGCCTCATCATTTCTCTTCTCATTTCAGCATTTTTCTTTATTATTATTTCCTCTGTCGTAAAAATGAATATGTAGTTAAAAAAAATTAATTTGGGATCCAGTTTAAATCTGAACCGAATCAAAACCTAAAATATTCAAAATTAACTTTTTAATTTAAAATAAAATTAACATCGATGTTGGTTTTTTTAATCAATTCATTAAATAAATAAAAATATATGTTGGAAATGATTATTAATTGTTGTTATATTTATTTATGTAATGAATAGGTAAACTCTTAAAGTTATGGTTTTTAAGATCATAATCTTAACTTTAAAATATTTTAGTTTGGAAACATTTTTTTAGCTTTTTGGTTATTTTTTTTCTTCTTAATTTGTATTTGTTTTTGTTTGAATATCATTTGGTATAAACAATTATTTCTGAATTTAAATATATGTTATTTGTCAAATCAAAAAACTCAAAACCTCATTTAGTTTCTTCACCGTAAGACCTGAATTAATCCGAATTTGCTATAGCTCAAATCAAATCCAACAAAATTAATTTTAAAATCTTAATGATTTAATTTTTTAAATCTACAAACTCGAAAACTAGAATCGAACCGAACCAAAATAATTTTTAAATAAAAAAAATTGGATTTTTAAAACTCTACAAATCCGAAGCAAATTATCTGATTAACCCGAACATACACCTATAATTATCACTTAGTCCTAATTTTTAGTTCATATCCATTTTTAAGCATGTATGAATATTCGAAGGAAAAAAAATTATAAAAATGTAAAATTATAAATTTATTCACCTTCAGTAAAGTCTTCCTCCTTTTTGCCTCGATACATCTATTAAATATAACGAAATATAATAATACAAAAAATTAATCCATAAACCACAAATAGACAAAATTTAACACATAAAATAATTGTAGGAGTAGGACCTGAAGATGACTTTTCACATGTGAG
Organism: Aethionema arabicum; assembly: GCA_000411095.1. Taxonomy (NCBI): domain Eukaryota; kingdom Viridiplantae; phylum Streptophyta; class Magnoliopsida; order Brassicales; family Brassicaceae; genus Aethionema; species Aethionema arabicum. Next base: position 134,235 of record KE152439.1, on the reverse strand, counting down.
ACCGTCATTCCTCTAATATTCATTAACTCCAAAATATTTTTTGGTGTTGCTTCTGTAAATTCATGAAAATTGTATTTATCAATTTTTACATATATAAAAAATTTATAGATTTTATAAAAAAAAAACTAAATAATTTTCAGAATTTTGCAAAAAAAGGTTGAATTTTTTCTAACCTTGTGCTCCTCCAAGTTGTTCAACCACTTCAACAAAAAAATGGTGAAGATCTTCAGTCCATCGCATCCTTGGCATGCTTGGTTTACTGTAGGATCTAACATTTGGAGTTTCCATTGATTTAGATCTTATCAAAGATTCTGATTTTTTTTTTTTGATAGATTTTCTTGTAATTTTCGGGTAATTTATACTCGCTGCGGTTCATGTCTTGACGAAAAATGCAACAAAAAATCTCAAAATATACCATATTGAAATGTTTTTAAAAAGCTATTAAAATATTTATCTAACTTTTTTTTTTAATTTTCTTGCAGATTTAAATACTTTCTCTAATAATAATTAAAAACTTTTAATTCAATATTTGTAATAATATTGAACAATATTGTACAAATTTAGACATTATTTTAACTACCTCTTGTAACTCAAACTAAATATATAGCCTCAACATTAGACATATAATCATTGTAAACTATAAGGTGTTAGATAATTAAATGATCTTCCAACATATAATCATTTTAGACATAGCCATTATAATATTAGGTTTATTTTAATAATGTCTTGATTGGATATAATTTTAGGTTTATTAAAATATTGTTAGAAGAGTTGTACTACAAATTGCCAAATAATAAAATAAACTATCGTATTCTTTTTACTACAAACCCAATTTCATTTTTTTTCTTCGCTTTAGTATCATTTTATTGTATGATTTTTAAAATGTAGTTGAAAAATGAATTTTGGAGTTGAATTTGATAACGATAAATTATAAAATAATTTAATAAATTCGAAAAGCTGGAGGAAAATTCATGTTCATAAATAATACCAGATAAATATTATTCTCATAAATTATAGCTGTTAAAAATAGTGCATAAAATAATAACTAATAGAGAAGAAAATATTAAAATAATATCTAATATGGTATTACAAAAATATTAAATATTAGTTAAAGCAGAATAAATATTTCAATGAATCTATATAACAAATTTGGAATTTTTAAAAATACTGTTGGTATATCAAGGGAGAAAATTAAACATAAAAGGCAAATTTTAAACTTATTTAATTAGTGAAATTGAAATTTTATTTAATTCTCATTAATGACAACAATTATATATTTCAGTTACAAAACACATATTGTAGAAAATAAAAATGAAAGCAATTGCAGCTTTATAATTATTTTCCTAAGCAAATATTTTTCATGATAATGCCCAAAAACATTTGGAATACAATACTCATAATTCATATTATATTAATACAAAATATTTTCAAACATTTTCTACAAATTAAATTAATTTGAAGTATTAAGACCAAGTGTAAGTTCAAGGGACAATTTTTTGTCACCTATTGAATTAAGTGGCGAAAGAGTAACATTATTATAAACATCATGTTCACCATAACCATCATCCACAATATCACTATCATCATCAATATCATCTCCATTATCAATTATCTCAACCTGCCATACAAAAATCATATGCAACCATTACATAAATGAGATTAACATGCTTTAAATAATATATAATTAACATCCAATATATATATTTTATCATATTTTTATTGCTTTATACAATATTGTTCCCATCATATGCTAAATTTAAATTCACACAAATAAATGCCCAAACAAGTCGAAAAAATATAGTCTCAAGCAAATAAAAAATATGCAAACGCTTTTAAAAACGAAAAAAATTTGTATGCAAAATTCGAATAAAATATTGAAAAATTTGTTATCTACAAAACATAGAAAATTTTGTTATCTTCAAAATTTTGATATTTCAAACTTAATTTTCACTGGTTTAATTTTATAAGCAAAACTTTAAAAAAAAAAACATAGGGACCGGTTTGTGGAAAAAAACTAATGAACATATTCTACAAAAAGCAAGAATAAAAAAGTACATAACAAAACGATAATTAAATTTATTTTAATATATAGTTATAAAAAATAAGGCAAACGAAATAATATATAGTTACATGCATATATATTATATTTAGTGGGTATATATATAATCGTGTAACGGTGTAATTAAGACTTGGTTATAATGTAATAAATTGAATAGAAAAAGAGTGATTACTTTTGAAGATTGAAAGAGAGATTTAAACAATACTTCTTTAGTTTTGTCATTTGATTCGCCAAAAGTAATTATTTTTTCGTATATTTCTCCTTCTTTTCTGCAAAATAAAATTTAAAAATAATTTGTGTTTTTAAATTTGTAAAGAAATGCTATAATACAAACTAAATTCATATACATTAATATATATAGTTTACACAAACCTTTGGTGATTTTGAATAAAATTGGCATTACTTCTAAAACGTTCATAGTTATAAAGATATTGTTGAAATTGCCACCAACTAACTTCTCCTCTCACTCTAACACTTCTCTTTGCTAATATATTTTCTGCCATAATTAAGATTAGATATTTATATATGTTATATATGTGCATACATACATGTATATATGTGTTATGCTGAATTCATATACAATATGATCACGAGAAATTTTAAGAAATACACACATTAATCAAATACTTTTTTTTTAAAACTACACCAATTTAGATGGGGTTTTTGAAAAATACACTTTTATTGATTATAAATAGACAAATTTGTTCTACTTAAAAAAAGTAATTTATTTTAATTGAGGATAATTTGACTCTTTAACACTATAAAAAATGCATTTTTGAAAAATACAATCAATTAGTGTAGTTTTTAAAAGAAAACAAAATTTGAATTAGTTTACTAATTTTAAAATTCTTCTATGATCATAAACATTATTTTAAAATTTAATTTTAGATTAGATTGACTTACCTTGTATTGTTTCTTCTTGTTTCATACTCCTATACATCTATTCAAATAGATATATCTTTCAATTTATAAATCCATATAATTAAAAATATANATATATATATATATATATATATATATATATATATGTTATGATACCTGAAGATGACTCTTTACATGTGATATGGTGAGACCTCTCACATCCATTAATTGCAAAACCATTTTAGGAGTTGCTCCTGTAATTTTTTTAAATTTTATTAATTGTATTTTGAAAAATTTAAGATGTTTTTATGAACAATAATTACGATATTTTACGAAAATATTGAATAAAATTAAGAAATTATTTACTATTTTCTCCTCCAAGTTGTTCAACAGCTTGAACAAAGCAATTATGAAGATCGACGGTCCATCGTAGCCGTGGTATTTTTGATCTAACGTAAGGTCTAACTATCGGATCTTTCATTACTTTTATTTTTTCCGATGATAATTGTGATATGAAATAAATATAGAAAAAAATAATTATCGATTTTTTTTTATTCGAAATGGTTGCAAAGAATTTCGAGTAGAGGAAGACAAGTACTAATAGAGAAATTTAAATAGGAAAAAGTTTTCAAAGATGAATTTTTTTTTAATTAATATTTTATGTTTTCTACTTTTCGTCATTTTTTGCTGTTTTTTTTTTCAAAATTGTATCGGATTTTGCATATTTATTTGTTTTTATTTGAAAAACGATAAGTTTATACATCTGGCACCACCAAGTTATGATAAGTTGATTACACTTTGTATTAGTTATAAACCTCAAAAACTTGTTGTAATAAATTAAAAATTAATTGAAACCAAATTATCCTTTGAATATATTCATCAAGCCTTAAATATAATCATTAAATCCTAAAATTAATCATTAAACTCTAACTATAATCGATAAACCATAAAATTTAATCATAAGACTCTAAAATCTAATTATAAAAATGTGTACTTTCACAAAACACATATCAAATTAGTGTATTTTAGAAAGAAAAAAACACTAAATTTGGAAATCTAATTTATTTAATTTAAAAAATAGCTAAAGAATCTTCAGGTCTTGGTAAAAAGAATTTGTTGAGGTTTTGAAAATTATTGATATGTTGACAAAATATTGGTCAAAATTCTAAAATAATATATACATAATTTTTTTATTCAAATTACATCAAATATTCAATTTTTTCAGGATTGGTTTTCCCTAATTGACAATAGAGAATGACATGAACCGAAAGATATATTTATTTTTAAAATAAAACGAAAATAATAATATTTTTATTAAGTTGAGTTAATGGAAAGTAACAAAAAGAATTATATAAACAAAACTTTATTATTTTTGCGTTTAAATACGAACGTTACGTTTATGACGAAAGCATTGCATGTTTATTTGTGAGCAAACTCAAATTATTATATTATAGTCAACTAAAGTTTTATTCTATCTCCCTTTCTAATCACGTTACCATTAAAAATATTTTATTTTATTCATTTCATTTTTTTATTAACTAAAATCAATTACGTTTTTTAGTATATGTTTTTTTTTCTTTTTTAAAGCATATGGTTTTTTAAATTTGTATAATATTTATATTTATTACTAAACCAGAAAATAAGTAAAATAATTTAACTTTTATATACATTTCCAAATGAAACGATATATTGATCTGAAATTTTTTTCATTTTTAATAAAAACAAATTAGTGATATTATGTAATTTCATTGATATGTTTTTTGGTTGAAATTAATATATAATCTTAACCATTTTCTTATAAAAAAAATTGCATGTCGAAGAATCCTCGTGCTATGACACGTTTGAACAAAACGACACCGTTTTCGGGTGCAAATTCGACGGTCAAAGTCAAGAACTATTTATGAATTGTGTTTTTTTCTGTTACGATGTATATGGAATGTGTAATAGGAATAAAAAATATACTTTGTGTCAAAAGAAAAATATATTAATTGTTTTAACATAATTTACAAAAGAGAATCTGGAACTCTTCTAGACACGTTGCTAGGAATTTATTTTGTTAATTAATTTTGTGCGTATATATATAATGTTATATATTTAAAGTTTTTTCCCAATATGATGGCAATTTTTATTCTTTGTAACGCTTATGTTGTTTTTGTCACTTTGCCTAAAAGAATTATGGAAGAATTTTGTAACTTTTTGAAATTATTTAAGTAATTTTCTTACATTTTGATCGGTCAACTCAAATGAATTTTTAGAATAAAATTATTAGAATTTAATTTGAAATTTGAATAACTTTAAAAATTTAATTTTCTAATGAAAAAAAGTTCTATTAACCCATATTTCACGAATATTAAAATAATTTTTGCAAGCATATATATATATTCACCAATATTAAAATAATGTAAAGAACTTAAAATATTATTAAATAAATTGTTTTTTATGAATGAATAGCAATAATCATATATATACATATATTGGGCTTAATATATAGCTATTCGGCCCATTAATTAACAAAATTTTATAGAAAGTTAACTTTAATATTTTGATAATATAAAGCCCACATATATTTTTTTTGACATAAAGCCCACATATATTATACTTCTAGATATTGGAAATTTCTATTATCTTATTTTATTATTAAAAAAAAAGAAAAAAAACATGTGTTAGTGTCGTTTGATCACATGTATTATAACATTTAGGTTGGTGAATCACCTAATTGTATAACTTGTTGAACTTTATATTTAAATCTATTAATACAAATAATTATTATTAATTCGTACACTTTAAATTATTAATTGGGACCAGAAAATATTAAAAAATTATATAAATTAGAACTTTAGACAAGAAAAAAAAAATTAGAAGACTTGTTTAAAAATATATTTAAGGTTATAATAATTTTTTTAGAAATAGGTTTTTTTCTAAAAAGAAAAAATAATTAATCATAATTAAAAATTGATTCTGCCAAAATTGACTCAAGTTTTCTCTCAACAAACGAGAAGCGAAGATACGAAAATAAAAATAAATAGCCAATTATAAAAGGACACGTCATCATCGTTGACCATAATCTTCGCGCGGCTAAAATCAAAATTGTGTCTAGGTTCAATGAATCTGAATTCCCTTGTTTTCGTTCTAGTTTTTATATAAACGGTTTTTGTCATCAAACCAAGCTTCTCAGACACCATTTGGCGAAGAACAAAAAAAAACGAAACATCTTCTTCTTTTTTGTTCTTGATTCGTGAAATTCATCGAAAACAATGGCAATGGCTGTTAACGTTTCTTCTTCTTCTGGGGTTTTAAGCTCTGGGTTCTCTCGTTCTGGCGTTTCAACAGAGCCCAAAGGTATATAAAATCTTAATTTCATCACAATTGTTTTCCAAATTTTGGCTGAAATCTGGGAATTGAGTATTGAATCTAAATTCGATTTGTTTTCACAGTTTCGCAAATCAACTCTTTGAGATTATTGAATCATGTTCAAGTTTCATCATCGTCCTTGAATCTCTCCGGAAGGAGATCGTCTGTTAAACCCTTGAATGCAGAAGGGAAAACAAAGGATTCTGTAATTCCTCTTGCAGCAACAATGGTAGCTGAAGTTGCAGAGGAATTAGTAGAGGTAGAAGAGATTGAAGACTTTGAAGAACTTGCAAAGAATCTAGAAAACGCTTCACCTCTTGAAATCATGGATAAAGCCCTAGAGAAATTCGGGAACGACATCGCAATCGCTTTTAGGTAATTAAGACTCTAAATAAATGAAATTGATGAATTTCTTCACAGAATTTGAAATTAATTGGAATCTGTTTCCTCTTTTATGGGTTTTTTTCAGTGGTGCAGAAGATGTTGCTCTGATTGAATATGCTCACTTAACTGGACGACCTTATAGGGTATTTAGTTTAGATACAGGAAGGTTAAATCCAGAAACATACAGATTCTTCGATGCAGTTGAAAAACACTATGGAATCAGAATTGAGTATATGTTTCCTGATGCTGTTGAGGTTCAAGCTTTAGTCAGAAGCAAGGGCTTATTCTCGTTCTACGAAGATGGTCATCAAGAATGTTGCCGTACACGAAAAGTGAGACCATTAAGACGTGCTTTAAAAGGTCTACGTGCTTGGATCACTGGTCAAAGAAAAGATCAATCTCCAGGAACAAGATCAGAGATCCCAGTTGTTCAAGTAGATCCAGTGTTTGAAGGATTAGATGGTGGAGTTGGTAGTTTAGTGAAGTGGAATCCTGTAGCAAACGTTGAAGGAAACGATGTTTGGAACTTCTTGAGAACTATGGATGTTCCGGTGAACACATTACACGCAGAAGGGTATATTTCGATAGGATGTGAGCCGTGTACGAGAGCTGTGTTGCCTGGACAACATGAGAGAGAAGGGAGATGGTGGTGGGAAGATGCTAAAGCTAAAGAATGTGGACTACACAAAGGGAACATCAAAGAAACCAGCAATAATGCTTCAAGTCACGTTAATGGAGAATCAGTGGTTGAAGATATTTTCAAAAGTGAGAAGTTAGTGAGTTTGAGTAGACAAGGGATTGAGAATTTGATGAAGTTGGAGAATCGTAAAGAAGCGTGGATCGTTGTGCTTTATGCTCCTTGGTGTCCTTTTTGTCAGGCTATGGAAGCTTCTTATGATGAACTTGCAGAGAAGTTAGCTGGAAGTGGAAGTGGTGTTAAGGTAGCTAAGTTTAGAGCAGATGGTGATCAAAAGGAGTTTGCTAAACAAGAACTGCAACTTGGTAGCTTCCCTACAATACTTGTGTTCCCTAAAAACTCTTCAAGACCAATCAAGTATCCATCAGAGAATAGAGATGTTGATTCTCTAACATCGTTTCTGAATCTTGTCCGGTAAATTGCAGAATCTGTCGACATTTCCAAGAGAAAAGAGACATCAATAAGAAGTAAGAACATCTCATCTAGTTCCAGAATCCTAGAACAGATGCAGATTTAAGCTAAGTAATTGCAGTAGTGTAATGTTTGAATGTTGCAGAAGTGATGATTCTACAATGTAAATTTATGAGTTTTTAGTGAAATTTAAGGTGTTGTTTCTTAGTATTTAAGAATCAAAACCAGAGTAAACGCCATTATCTCTCAACTGTCTCTTTTCTTCTTCAACATAGTTCTTGCCTCTACTAGCTTGTCCCATGTCTCTTTTTCTCTTCTCCTTTTGAGAAAACGAGAGATTTTTTCTATCTCTCTGTAACTGAGCATTCTCTATGGTTTCACCGCCTGTAACAGCAGCTCTTGTTGCCTCTCGTTCATGATAAGTTTCTTTTAGTTCTTCTTCTCCTCTTCGTTTATCTTTTCCTGTAGCCCATGACCAGTCTGGTTTCTCTTCAGGTTCAGGGATATCTGGTAAACCAAGAGCTTTGTAACCATGTTGTTGTAGAGATTCGTAGTCAAAAGCTTTCTTCTCTTTCTTACCAAACTTAGCTGCAATAACATTAGATACAAAAGACATGAAAGATCACATGATTAACCAAATCTAGCTGCAGTTTAGGGTTTTGTACCGATTGTCTTCTTGCTCTTTCTCTTCTTGTTGGCGTTTGTATTGGCGTTAGAGTCAGAAGCAGAGGAAGATGATTCCTCATCTGATGAAGAACCACTGTCTTCATCATCCCATCGCATTTTACCTTTCATTTCTAGACGAATCAAATGTTTATTCAATCCGTTACTGTTCAAGCAAACAAAGAACTCATTCATTTTCTAGAGAAAGCAATGGATAAACAGCTTGAAGCTCCATTGTAGAAGAAAGAACAAGATCTCTTGGGTTTTGAGATTTCTTCTACATATTTGCCAATTCGATTAACGATTTTTCCCCCAGGAAAACGAACATATCTAGAGTTATGCGTTAAAGTCCAGCAAAAATTACTCTTTCGTGTTCGACTTTTGAGGGTATTCGTTTACAGAGAATAATCCAAATCAAGCACAAATCTTTGTAGTCTAATCAAGAATCCCAGTAAAAAAGAACGAACATTTAAACCCTTAATTGAATCTAAGAGCACAAAAAGAGACGAAAAATTCCAAATTGAATTTAGGGCTTAACAAGAAATAAACACCCCTACGAGGCACCTTGGCTGTGATGAANTTGGCTGTGATGAAAAGCTGTCGATCGGCGGCGGCGACGGCGGAGTCGGCGGCGACGGAAATCGGAAACAGTCGAGCTATCCGAGATATCAGAAGTTAAAGACTCGCTTGAAGTATACAGATGGATCTGCATATATACACATACATATATATATATATAGTTTTTTAATTAATTTTTACTTTTGGCAAAAATCAATGTCAATTTTAGGTTTTCCTCAAATTTAATTAAGCATTGGAAAAGATTGAAAACAGAGGAGAAAACAATGTCTATGAAGTCATTCATATCAACAAAAGACAACAATCTTCACGTTAATTTGAAGTTTCAAACCCAAAAAAAAACGAAAAAATAAGAGAGATTGCTCCAAAGATAAAAAAAAAAAAACCAAGAAAAAGACATTATTGTAGAGAACGATGAAACAAAGGAAACCACCACCAAATGTACATTTTGCAGAGACACCAAATCATTCATTAGCAAGCAGAACCAAATGTGTTCTCTCCGCTATATGTCATATACAGAAACCCATCTTCATCTTTGTGTTCTTCGTAGATTGCAGACATCAAAGCCGCTATTGAAAACAACCAGAGAAAGAGAGAAAGAGGTTATGAGAATGGTGAAGAGAGAAAGCATAAGTTAAAAGAGGTGTTAAAGTGTACCAGTTGGGGGTAATGTGTTCTTGACGAAGACAAAGATAGCTTTTTCAGCTCCAAGCTTGATTCTTTTTCGCACCACGTATACAAACTGACCAACAGATAGATCAGCTGGTACAAGATACCTAAAGAACAAGACCAGAGAAACATCAACTCAGATGTTGTTAAGCAATAGAAAGCAGTAATTAAACATTAAAACCATACTAATGTGATGCAATCTACACTTAAAGAGCCTGGTTTCCATCTAAAATACAAAGACTAAGAGACTAGGTTTGAAGAATGAGAAACATACAATAACAACTCAAAGTAACTAAATTAAGAGTTTCAGGTTAAAGAGTATAAAGAAAGAATCAAACTCCACAATTCCAACCCCAGGTTCCTTGCAAAACATCAGTTAGTAACCATGTTAGTTCAGATTATAGAGACTTGAAAAGCATGGAGAAACTTGAAGACTGGAGCTTTGATCAAAAGGGAACACATGAAGAAGCTATTTGTTAGAATCTCACATTGAAACAATAACATAAATGACTAAAATATAAGAGCATGGACTAGTTTTGAGTTGGAACCATGAATGAGCCGAAAGAGCCTATCATCTCAAGGGGTATGTGACATTGCTAATTGGTTCTGAATTGAAATCTCATGTTTCTCACACTAATATGGTAATCATAGTCCAAGATATTGATAGAACAAGGAAGATAGAGAGATATGATCATTTCTTTACTCACTTTTTCTTGTCAATGTCAGGAACATCACTCTGTCCAGCCTTTTCCACAATCACCTGTGTTCAATTTCTAATTAGAACAAATCTCAATACAAAATTCGTTGTTAATTTAACACAAAGTTTGAGGAACATACAGGAACTCTGTCTTGGTATTTCTCTCTGATACGAGCAGATTCAGCCATCCTTATCTCTGAGATAAAAACAAAACAGAACAAGATTCAACACAGTGAAAAGATTAATCCAGCACAGAAACATTCCTCAAAGCTCTAGGAGATGTGACGATATCATTGGATTCAAGTAACTTTCCAATGAAATTGAAATTTCGGAACAACAGTTACTCTTATATTTTCCTGATTTAGCAATTTATTAGGTCAAAAACTTTAGTTGATTTGATGTAATCGTTGAAGGTGAAGATCAAACACAGACAGATACATCAAAATCAAAATCAAAATCGAATCAGAATCGGTAGAATTCCATCAACAAATATCGGAATCATAACACAATCTGAAGCAAGATCACAATTCTATCTAACATATACAGTCTCATCACAAACAAGCTTAAGGAAAATTGAGAAAGCTGCTGAAGAAAAAAATTGAGAAAAATACTAAAGGAAACTTACCCAAAGGATTAGAAAGCTTGAAGGAGTTCTTAACCATGGTGATTCGATCGGTATCTGCAATTAAGAAGAAAAGAAAACTTTAAAGTTCGCCCAAATCGGAAACCCTAAAACTCGAATTGAGACAGCAGAAAAGAGAGAAATCTAACAATACCCAGAAAATTCCGGGAGAAATTAGGGTTTGATTGAGAGAGAAAAAGTTGATCAGATTGTAACAAAGACCTGAGTAAGAGGATTAATAGTTAAGGAAGCGAGAGAATATATAAAGGAATAAAAAAGATTTGATTTTTTAGGGTTCAGTGATGGTTCCCTGCACGGCACCGTCGGAGATTGGGCTTTCGTTACTCTTCTCATTAATTTGATTGGCTTGCAAGTTAATAAATCAATAAAATAAAGACACGTGTCCTACGTCAGCAAGACCAAACTACGTCGTATTTACAAGTGTATTTGAGTCTTGTGGGCTGCTTTGCGGGCTTTTTAACTGTTTTGGACTTAATTGAACGTCAATAAGACCAATACTACGTCGTATCTTTTTTTTTTTCCACCTACTACGTCGTATCTACAAGTGTATTAATTTTTTTTCCTTTTTTTAATTTTATTTTTTCCTTATATTTCATATTTTATCGAGAAAATTAAATAAAATCTAAAGTATTTAAATTTTCCATTACTTTTATGTCAAACAACTGCTAATTTTTTTAAATAATCAGTACACTTTTAAATGTGCACTACAAGTCTACAACTACAACCATACAAATTTTAAAGAGATTTTTTTTCCAGAGATTTTACTTTTATAATATATTAATTTGTTTTATATTTATTCAAAATTCAACATCTTTTTATTCATAAATATTTTTGTATAGTTAAACTATGTTGCATTTTAAATAAAAATCATATAAAATAATGGTAAAATCTTATTTAAACGCCAAAGAAGTATGTCATATATCAATTTTTATTTATAATATCTAAATTAATTTAATTTTAAATTAATACTACTAAATTTGATACCTTGAAAACATATTTAAAATTCTGAGGTAACTATCACAAAAATCAATTTCTTATGCTTTAATTTAAAAAACCACTCAAAACTACATTTTGAAATCTAAGTTAAATTATATGATTGATACATCAATCTAAACACATATTATGAACTAAAATAATATTTTATTTATAACATTGATTGCAAAAGACAGTTAACTTTAGCTAAAAAGATAGTTAAGAAACCAAATATTAAAAAAAATAATAATAATAATGAACAAGAACAACAGAGGAAAATATAATGGGTCCCATGGATGGTGATGACATGTCATCATCATCACTATGATACTTATCTACTCTTACACATTGAAAATTAACTAAAACATTTAAATTAAAATCAAAAGATAAAAAAACTTAACAAAAAACACTCTTGGTTTTGTAGTGAACCCCACATGATGATGACGACAACGACATTGAGAATGATGATGATGATCTATGATGATGATCTATGATGATGATCTATGATGATAGATGATGATGATGATGATGATGATGATCTAGTTACTCTCCAAGAAGCCTGTTTTAGTCAAAACAGCATTTCTGACTTTACTTAGATCTCTTCCTTTAAGTGTTCTTCCAATTCCTTCACACATAGAAAAAGATGAGATCTGTGTTCTTGATAGCTTTCTTGCAACCCATTCATGTGGTGGAACCATGCAACCATCATCACCATCATCATCATCATCATGAGGATGTAAATGTGCACTCTTTATGTTCTTGGACCAGTCAGGGACATTTAAAGGTGCAGATGACAATTTTACCCCTGAGGAGGAGGAGGACTCATTGGTTCTTGGAATGTTCCATGGAGAAGAAATACTTTTGGGCATTTTCATTTCAGGACCTGAAGTTTCTGTTTCTCTTAGAACTGACCACATATCTTCTTCTTGAAACTCTTCTTCCCCTCTCGTTACCATTGAAGGAACCCTTCTGCTACTAAGTGAACTTCTTCTTGCTTCTGAATCCATGGAGATAGAGAGGGATAGAGAGAGAAATAATGAAAGAGAGATAAAGATAGAGAGAGATCCTTCTATTGCAGATATTTAAGCTTTTAAAAGTATTTTTCTAGTTAAGTGAAAATATATAAAAATGTGAAAAAAAATTTAATAGAGATATTTATATATATATATATATATAATATAATATTCTAAGTTCGTAACTTTTTATCAATCATAAAATATTGTTGAATTACGAGTAAGAGTTGTAGAAATTCATAATTCTTTTTAGTTTAAAAGTTTAGGTAACTAAATCGTTGTTTTTATAAAATCAATTTTTTTTTGTTAAATTCACCCCAAAATTTATTTAGTATAATAGTAACATGAAAAATAACGTCTTGGTATTTTATATGAATTTATGATAGATATTTTCCATACATCTCCATATAGTCATATTCAATTTTTTTTAACTCAGAATTGTAATTATTTAAGACACTAAAAACTAAGTATTAAAAACTCAAAAACAAATTATAAGATATTTTGTATATCATTCATGATTGGAAGTTATGAGTGTTAAGATACCAAAGCTTCTAAGAGAAACGGAGGGTTCACAAAACTCCAAAAAAGTAAATAATTTTTTTTGTAATGATTTGTACTAAAGACTTAATGCTTATAACAAAAAAAATGAAATTCGGTTTATAAAAAATATACGACAAAAAAAATAAAAAATAAAAATAAATGAACAGTGACAAGTTTATAAGAGTAGCTTTTTGGTACTATTAATAGTGAGACCTCCTAAATATGTTGACAGAGTCTGATTCATGCAACAAGACAAAATATATTGTACTATGTGAAAAGACTAGCTTTTATTTTATGTCAATTTTTTATCTTGTTTGTTTTATTATTGGTTCAGCTAAAATTTTAAAATAATTATGATAGAAATAAATGTTATCTCTGAAAGAAAATAAGAGGCTGATATTAAATTACCTCAAAAAAAGTGTCTTTAATGATGTTACTTGATTAGAGTTTTACTTACCAATCTTATCCACAAGTTAACGAAACACTAAAAAGTAAAATATTATCAGAGTTATGCATATATGTATATAATAATTATCAATTTTTTATATAGAATAAATAAATTTAATAATTTTTCTTGTAACAAAACGTATGAGACAAATTTGATAAACAAAAAATAAAACTTATGATACATTATGGGAAAAAACTTATGATAAATTAATGCATTTTTTTCGTAAAATTTATTAAATATTTAAATGTATGTTTTCATGGTACATATTGTTCAAAAAAGAATATTCAACAATTATATTATGTGCACTTCATTTTCACAGTTAAAAATATTTTGTTTCGGGCAAAACAGTTAAATTATATCTATGTTTATATTGTTTCGTACTTTTTTTTGGTAAATATTCTTTTGTATTTATGTGTTATAATAGTGTGGTTTTTCTTCAATAAAACATGCTATTAACATATTCATCAAGTATAAACGTACAAATAAAACAAAATTAGTTTGTCTAATGCCTATGTGTTATTTGTTAATATAGAAAAATGAAAATATACTTTCTTAGTTCCACAAAAATTGATTTTTTAGTTTTATTTGTTGTTTCAAAATACTTGATTATTTCATAATTTTAATTTAATTCTAAATAATAAATATAGTAAACATCTAAATTTTCACAAAATATGCTAAAAAAATTTCAAATTATTCTACTTATTAATTAGCGAAGAGATAATATATATTTTTTAAATTAATATTTATTTGATAATTAGTTAACGTTTTGTTAACTTGTGTGTAAATTTTTAAAAATAAACTATTATGTAACAGGGTAAAATATGTGCAAGTTGTAAAAACAATTAAATATGCTGTATTTAGTTTAGATATGTGATGTCCACTTGTGTTACACAGAAACTATCAACAAAAATAAACAAAGTCAAAACAAAAGTGTTGACTAATCCATTGTCTAATCCGAGGATTAATTTAATTATTGTTGTTTTTAAGACTATTCATAAATCGATATAATTGATTGAAGTATCTACTGTGACTTCTAGAGGGTTGTTGTAATTAAATTAATAATTAAGTTATAATTAAGAACTTTATCTTAATTTGGAGAAAGCTATTTGTTAGCTGTCTCAAACGCTTCGTGCGTTTCGCTTTTATCACTTTTCTTTCTTCCAATGCATACACACACATTAATAAGTTTGCCGTATTTTTATTTACATGCCCTCCAAGTTATAGAGTTTTTGCAATGCACCCCAATAGTTTTTGTTTTTTCTGAAATGCTCCCGTCTATGAAAAAAGTTTGAAAAACATTATATTATTGGTGAGACTTACATTTTTATTTTTAATAGAGATTGTGGTGAAATGTGATCTCCAACCTATCATATTTTGGTGTGAAAAACTATAATTTTTTTTTAGTTTTTTAAACTTTAATGTGTTGTGATTTGTTTTTTTACACTTTCGTCAATCAATCGTTAATTTTTACGAAAATTTGTTATTTATCAAAAAGTTGCATTGAACTAAATCAATAAAAAAAAAGAATTTTCTAACTCTAAATCGCGATTCTACGCGAACATTATCCAATTTCTCTATTTTTTTCTTCGCAAAAATCAAACATTCGTATAAACTCAAATTTATCTTCGTTCTCTTTTTCTTTGCTATTAAACCAATGGTTTCTAATATCATATTTTTAACATGTTAGATTTCGCTAAAATTAACATATTACTGATAGAATGTGTTAAAAATCCAAATTGGGAAAGGTTAGAGTTTAAAAAACAAAATTAAAAGGTTTGGAGTTTTTACACCCAAACGGGATAGATCGGTTCTTTTTAATAAAATGTTATGATTTGAATGTACTGTTTCAATTTAATTATGGATTTACTGATATTTTTTGAAATACTTTTTTCTTTTTGACGAAATGAAATACTTTTAACAGTTTCATATTACATGATTAGTCATGCATTAGATGAATAAATGTGATGTGTTATCATACATTGTCAACTAGTAAAATTTGTAGAAATGTTGTCCATGTATTTATAAATTATCAATAGTTGTTAATAATTTGAAATAGTAACTCATTGTCCATATTTTTAAACCCAATGATTACATTTTCATGGTTACTATTGTTCAATAAGCATGCGTTGAACAATATCACACATATTTATTTAAAAAAAAAACATTTGAAACACATATATTTTCTTTTTTAGTATTATAACATAAACTTATTTAACCAAATTATATAATTCAAAAAGATAATCCCCTAAAATTTCATAAA
This sequence comes from Aethionema arabicum, assembly GCA_000411095.1. Lineage (NCBI taxonomy): Eukaryota > Viridiplantae > Streptophyta > Magnoliopsida > Brassicales > Brassicaceae > Aethionema > Aethionema arabicum. Next base: position 117,991 of record KE152439.1, on the reverse strand, counting down.
ATAAATGACATTATGATATTTTTAAACCATGAATTATTATGGGGAATTGCAAAAATGCCTTCATTCAAGCTTTTTTTGCAAAAATGCTCTAATCATGCATTTTTTGCAAAGATGCCCTAACATTATACCCAACATTATAAGTGGTATACCCTCACACTTTATGAAAAATTTGGAAAAATGTATTCAATTAGGGCATTTTGCATAATTGATTTTTAGAAAATTTCATCATTCAAGTATTTTTTGCAAAAATATCATAACAATAGACTTAAGGGTATAATTGGTAAACCCTACAAAAAGGGCACATTTGCAAAACATGCTTGAATTATGACATTTTAGATAATTCCTCTATTATTATAGGTAAAAAAAAAACCATGAATTATTTTCTTTTATCAAAATAATTGCTTTGACCTCTAAATTTCGATAATTGAATATTGTAAACCTTAAACTCTAATAACTAAGATTCTTAAACACAAATATGAAATTTAAATTTGACACTATAGTTTAATCAATCCAAATTTAAGGTATGTTTTAAAGTTTATATTTGACATTAAAATTTTGAAATTAAAATTTAATTTTATGTTTATGATTTAATTTTATCTAAATTCTAATGATTTTTTCCCAACATTTATTCGTAAATGCATATAATTAATAATAACCATATACGAAATTCTCTAAATTACATAATTTTCATATAATATTCAAACTCCAAAAAAAAAAAAATGTAAATCATCATCATTATTATCATACATACCAAAATGATTAAAAAGTAAGAAAATAAAGAGTTTTTTTTTTCAGGATAATCAAAGAGAGAGAGAAGAAATCAGCTCAAGCTTGAGCATTGGCTCCTGCAACAATCTCAAGAATCTCTCCAGTAATCTTAGCTTGACGTTTTCTATTATACACCATTGACAAATTCTTCTTAAGCTCCACTGCATTATCCGAAGCACTACTCATCGCACTCATTCTCGCTGCAAGTTCACTCGCCAACGATTCCTGTAAAGCCCTAAGAATCTGACTATTCAAATACAATGGCAACAAAGCATCAAGAATCTGAACTGGATCTTGCTCAAATTGCAAAATCGGTGAGAAATCTGCAGTTTTTGTCCTCACTGTTTCTCTTTCAAGACTCAATTTCCCTTCTTTTGTTGTTAACCTAAACAATTCATCTTCTGCAGCATCTACACAGTTACCATTAATGTCACAAACTTCTCCTTTTGGTGAAAGAGGTAATAAAGTGTGAATTACTGGATCTGATTTCACTAAAGATACAAACTTTGTGTAGAGAAGCTCAACTTTATCGACTTCTTCACTAACGAAAAGTGAAAAAACATCATCTGCTACAGCTTGAGCTTCTTTAGCTGTTGGTAAAGTTCCTGCTTCGAGGAATTTGTCTACAGGAATATAAGGACGACGAATGAAGTAAGAATTCCCCTTTTTACCAACACTTATGACTGTGTAATCAATCCCTAAAGCTTTAAGATCTTTGATTCTTAATTCAGCTTTTTTGATGATGTTATTGTTGAATCCACCGCATAATCCTCTATCACCTGTTACAACAACGAGAGCTACTTTTTTAACTGGTCTAACTTTGGTTAAAGGGACATCAACATCATCGGTTTGAAGCTGTTCATTGATGTTGTAAAGAACTTCAACTAGGGTTTCTGAGAATGGTCTGCCATTAACGACTGCTTCTTGAGCTCTTCTGACTTTAGCAGCTGCAACGAGTTTCATAGCTTCTGTGATTTTTTGAGTGTTTTTGACTGAATCGATTCTGTCACGTAGCTCACGGAGATTGCATTGGATTTGAGGAACAGAGGAGGAGGTTCTTGTGGAGGTTGTTATGGTGTTGTGAGATGGGAGATGAAGTGGGTTGAGAACAGATCTGAAAGATAATGAAGAGGAATCAGAAAGAGATGGTTTTGATGAAACCCACATTGTTAAATTAGCGGAAGCCATTGATTTGTTTCAGAGAATTTTTTGTGTTTTGATTAAGTTTATTTCTCTGTTCTTCTTCTTGTTCTGAAGAGGAGAATTTGAGTGGAGGGAGAAGAGGGAATGGATTGGGTTTTTTGGAGATAAGATTTTGCTTGGTTTGGAGTCAGCAATGGTGGGACCTATTTGGTGACGTGGCGTTATTTTAGTGGATGATTTGAGATGTTCTTGAGCATGAATTTTATGTGGCATTTGATTCTTTGCTTATCATCTAGCCACCAATCTTGAGAATTTTGAGTTTCTTTGAGAGAGGTTAAATATCTTGTAACATGTGATAGGAACTCTAGCCCGTGGATTTCGGTTTGGTTAAATGTCAAATATCCGGTTTAAATCTTAAACCGGATCATCAAAACCCGTTGATTAAAACGGTGCCGTATTAGTTTATATATCTAAACGGCGGTTGTGGCTGTCGTTTCATAAGTGTTGTGATGGATCATTAAACGGTACCGTATTATTGTGTATAGTTAAACGGTGGCTGCGTTGTCGTTTCGTAAACGGTGGCTGGGTTTTATGAATGTTGATTAGGGTTTTATTCCAGAGAGTTGTGAAAGATGGAATTCGAGAAGAGGAAGGCTGCGACGTTAGCGTTATTATGCTCTTCGGTGACTGATAAATCTCCGAAAGGGAGTGTTGATGAGCCCATTGTTCCCCTCCTCGACACCATCAATCATCATCCGTACTATTTCACCACGAGCTCCTGTTCAGGTCGGATTTCGATACTTTCTCAGCCCAAACACAAATTGAATGGTGTAACGAAGAAGAAAGCTCGAGGAGGTTCTTGGCTCTACATCACGCACGATCCGGCTGATTCAGAGTCTCTAATTCCTCTCCTTTTTCCTTCTCAGTCAGCTCAGCTTGACCCACCTGAACAGCCCAGCGAATTAGTCTTTCGATTCGAGCCGTTGATCATTGCTGTGGAATGCAAGGATTTGGGTGCAGCTCAGTTTCTTGTGTCGACAGCTATTTCCGCTGGGTTCAGAGAATCAGGAATTACCTCTTGTGGTGATGGAAAAAGGGTAATTATAGCTATACGATGCTCGATACGGATGGAAGTGCCTCTTGGTGATACACATAAGCTAATGGTTTCACCAGAGTATGTGAGGTTCCTTGTTGACATCGCCAATGAGAAGATGGATGCAAATAGGAAGCGCACCGATGCCTTTAGTCTAGCTCTAGAAAGTAATGGTTTCAAGAATCCAGAGACTTTTCCGGGTACTAATGAACCTGTTTCAAGCGCAAATGATGTCGACGATGATGATAATTTCGAGAATCTTGCTGGAACTAATGATTCTGGTATCAACAACGATGACCTGCATAATGGTAATTTCTTGATCTATGGCTTTATCATGTGTAAAAAATTTGTGTGTATCCTATATAGGTAGATAGCTTGAACAATGCAGTGGACACTTTGCGTTAAGAGTAGTCTGGCTTCATTTATATCAGTGGTAGTATATACTTGTCGAGAATTTTAAGTTATGTCTACTTGGTTTGCAGGATAACTTTCCATTTTAAACGTGACAGCCAGTTTCCGTATCTAAATCATTGGCAGGCTTGCAGCAAGATTTGATGGCAATTTCGAGATTATCCATTGTTGGTGAACCTGTTGAGAAGCTCCACCTTTGGGGACATTCCGCTTGTACAATTGATAAAACAAACCAAAATGAAGTTATTGTGTTTGGTGGCTTTGGAGGTTTAGGCAGACATGCTCGAAGAAATGAGTCCATGTTGCTTGATCCTTCAAGTGGCGCGTTAAAGCTGATAGGAGTCAAGGAATCTCCATCACCACGACTTGGGCACACAGCTTTAATGGTTGGCGATTGCATGTTTGTAATCGGAGGAAGGGCTGATCCTTTGAATATTCTGAATGATGTGTGGATGCTTGATATATCCAAGTGTGAATGGAGGTTGCAGAGTGTTGTCGGAAATCAATTTCCTCCGAGGTAATAGTTACTTTTCATGTCCATTTTTTATCCTTTTCATGGACAAGTCTTTGGCCTACGCCAATGAGGACCTCTAAAACTTAATTGCATAGAAAGTATTTTGCTTAGTATCACGTAACCGTAAAAGTTCGGAGGTGCCTTCAATAGATATTATAGAAATTCTTTTATCTTTTTTTTCACTGGGTTTGATAACTTTTTCGTTTACTTTTGTATTTGTTTATGTTATGTTGCGTGTTGTATTGATATGCATTCAGTTTTTGTCATTTTTATTTTCTAAGTGCAAATTATTTGAACCAAACAGGCACCGACATGCAGCAGCTAGTATTGGCGCAAAAATTTACATATTCGGTGGGCTTAATAGTGATAAGGTATTTTCCTCTTTGCACGTCTTAGATACAAATGATCTTCTGTGGAAAGAAATTGAACAGCAAGGTCAGTGGCCCTGTGCGCGTCACTCTCATGCCATGGTTGCATATGAGTCTAAGTTATTCATGTTTGGAGGGTATGATGGGGTAAATGTACTCAATGACTTGTACAGCTTTGATGTTCAAAGTTGTTCTTGGAAACTAGAAGTGATCTCTGGAAATTGGCCTCATGCCAGGTTTTCGCATTCAATGTTTGTTTATAAGCATATTATTGGCATAATTGGAGGTTGTCCAATTTCACAAAATTCTCAAGAGCTGAATTTGTTAGACATGAAACACCAGTTGTGGAGGAGTGTCAGACTCGACTACATGAACAAAGAATTGCTTGTCCGAAGTACAGCCAATGTTATCGGCGATGATCTTATTGTAATTGGGGGTGGGGCTGCTTGCTACGCTTTTGGGACAAAGTTTAGTGAACCAGTGAAAATCAACTTGCTTCAATCATTGACTTTGAGCGAAACTCCAGTTGAAGATAATCATGTTCTTCCCCAAGCTGATGATGCTTCTAGAGAAGCTATTAAAAGCGATGCAGATCTCAAGACTGAAAATCATTTGTCTCAACCATGGGTAATACAGTTAGAGAGAAAGTATGCAAAGTTTGGCAAGGACATTCTGAAAAGTTTCGGATGGTTGGACCTTGAGAGGAAGGTTTATTCACACGAAAAAGGCCTATATATCTGCTTTCCTGTGACCGAAACGTTTTCTGAAATTTTCAATGAGAAGCAGCCTTTGACCAAGGACTTAGATGGATCAGACAATGATAAGCTCACTAAACAACTCACTCACGGTCTTTCATTGAATGAGATATCCAGTTCAATGGCTTTGGGTTTGTTAAAGGAACATGGCGCTACAAAACTCGTTAATGAAGCTGCCGAAGCAAGAAAAGTTGCAAAATCCCCCTTACAAAGAATGAAAGAAGCTATATCGTCTGTAATTAAACAGAAAGGCCTACCAGAGGAACTTTTGGATGAGCTTCCACAGAAGTATGTGTGCCAAAATTCTGATTTTTTAATGCTTGTGTACTAAAATAATGGAAATTTTTCTAATTATGCACGTTGTTTTCACTTGAATCTGACAAGTTTTTTGTGTTTTGTCTACGGATAGATGGGAACGGCTTGGAGATATTGTTGTTCTTCCGGTAACCTCTTTTAAAGATCCAGCTTGGAGCTCTGTTAGTGATGAAGTTTGGTCTGCTGTTGCTCAATCCCTTAATGCCAACCGTCTTGCACGCCAAGTATGCCACTTTTGTTTTGACTGCAAATTGTTATTTCATGACATATTGGTTTGTGTGAATTGAAGGTTTTCTTGTCTATACTATACATCTTAAAGCACCCTAAAACCGACATTACTGTTAGATTTTAGGAACTTCTTAAAATAGATTAGTCTCACCCCAATTGCATGTGTTTACCCGTGAGATTTATATCATCAATTTTGTGTCTTTGCTAGGGACGAGTGGAACCCAATGGTACGAGGGATAGTTCCTTGGAGATTCTTGTAGGGGACAACGGATGGGTAGATCACCGCGAAAATGGTGTTCTGTATTCTTTTGATGCGACTAAGTGCATGTTCTCATGGGGTAATCTCTCGGAAAAGCTCCGAATGGGCAACATGACCTGTGGAAATGAAGTAGTTGTGGACCTGTTTGCTGGAATTGGATATTTTGTTCTTCCTTTCCTTGTGAGGTAAGCTATAAAGGTGCTTTTGGTCAACCAAAGTCAATACTTTCTAGATTTCTTCCAGCTTCAATTGTTCTTAATCTTATACTCTTGCAGGGCAAAGGCAAAGCTAGTATATGCTTGTGAATGGAATCCTCATGCTATTGAAGCACTTCGACATAATGTTGAAGCAAACTCTGTTTCTGACCGTTGTATCATTCTTGAAGGAGATAACAGAATCACTGCACCCAAAGTACGGTTTCTCATCCCAAACTGCTCACTCTATATGCAAAATTGTTCATGTGATTACTTAGATTCTGGGTTTCCAATCTTTTGATCACAGGGAGTAGCTGACAGAGTCTGTCTTGGTCTTATCCCGACTAGCGAAATGAGCTGGACTACAGCTATTCAGGCGTTAAGGTGGTTTTCTTTTGTTTTACTTGTTCTTTACATAACTTCAAAGAATCTGCAACATAAATTCTGGAGTTTTAACGATTTCAGCGATCATTGTTACTGTCCTCTGAACCTTAATTACTAAAGATCAAATCTATAAAAGACCTCTCAAATTTGCGGATGTATGCCACCATTAGAATGTTATCAACGGAGTGAAGAACATGATAAGCGTTCTCGTCACTGATGTCTCTGTTCTTGGTACTGGAAACTTGTAGGCCCGAGGGTGGAGTACTTCATGTGCACGGAAACGTCAAGGATTCCGAAGAGAGTATCTGGACCGAGCATGTCTCCAAATCATTAAGTGATATCGCAAGAGGTGAAGGTAAAACAATCATTCTCATATCTCTGCTTCATTTGATCAAAAGAAAAAGTCGATACCTTTTTTTATTAGTAGTTAGATTTTGGTACTTGAAAATCTGAGTTTTTGTGGGTGATGAGTTTGAATCTTGGTTTGGGTAATGCCATTGAATAAGTCAGGTTTGTGAGATGGTTTGGGTTTTGGTGGTTCAGGTCGTAGCTGGGAGGTTACAGTGGAACATATAGAGAAGGTTAAATGGTACGCTCCTCGGATTCGCCATCTCGTAGCTGATGTCAGATGCAGATGATGATGATGATGATGGCCCCAAGAAACTTCTTGTATTGTAACTTATAAAATCTCAATTTTGATAAACGTAAGAAACCGGTTTTCACTTTCTCAGACATTGATTCCGGTTATCTCTACCGGTATCATATATATGCATTTCAATTTCATCTTCACTCCACCTACTTTTCATCCCATTTTTGTACGGATATTTATAAATTAAAAAATTTGAATAAATCATAAAGCAATTTTGATGTGTTCACAGGAAGCAGAGTCAACTACTCACACCTCAGTTTTCTCCGGTTTACTACTTCTTTCCAAGATTTGATAACCAGTTTATGTGAAACAAGAACAAGTCAATGGATTCCACTTTTCATCATTGCACAAAACTCCTCATAATTTATTCTTCCATCCTGCATAAATTTCAAAATCCGGTTTAATTCTTGATGCTTGACTTGCTTAATGAGCATTAAACCGGTTTAATGGGTTAAAGGAAATACTTACATTATCTGTATCAACTTCTGATAAAACTTCTTTGATGCTTCCTTCATCTCCCATACCATATTTCTTCATTGCAATCTCCAATTCATCTCTTGTTATGTAGCCACTGTTGTCTTTATCAAAGTATTGAAAAGCTTTGTCTAAATGCTTATCTTTATCAAATCTGTATCTATGCATTGTTGCAGAGATAAACTCTATGTAATCTATTGTTCCATTACCATCAACATTAGCCTGTAAAAAGTTATTATACCATTTTCTGTGTTGACTTTTCTTCTTCTTGAAATCAAGAAAATGGAGGAAAGAGTTTGTTACTTACAGCTTCCATGAGTTGATTAAGTTCAGTTTCAGAGAGTTTAGAACCAAGTTTAGTTAGTCCAATTTTGAGTTCTTCGTATGTAATTGTACCGCTTTTGTCGGTATCCATGTTTGCAAACATGGTTTTTAGACCTTTGATTTCTTCTTCAGATAGATTCTCTGCAATAACCTGCAAACAAACACATCAAATCATAGGCAGTTTCTGTTGAAAGGTAAAGATCTTTAAGGTGTTTAGAAAGCTTAAGAAGGTACCTTGAGAGCTAGCTTCTTAAGCTTGTTCATAGCTCGGAATTGCTTCATACGAGATAAAACTGCACTATCTATTGGCTTATCTGGAGCTTCTCCATCTTTGATCCATGGATGTTCTGTAACAAAACAACCATAAGGATTGCTCCACAACCAAGAATCAAAAACCAAAAATCAAGAATCAAGAACCAAAACGAAAAATCAAGACGCAAGGACTAAGAACTAAAAACATGAATCAAGAACTAAGATTCAAGAATCAAGAATCAAGAATCAAGAATCAAAAACAAAGAACTAAGAATCAAGAACCAAGAAGCAAGAACCAAAAACCAAGAATCAAAAATCAAAAATCAAGAATCAAAAACAAAGAACCAAGAAGCAGAAACCAAGAACCAAGAACCAAGAATCAAGAATCAAGAACCAAAAAGCAAAAACCAAGAACCAAGAACCAAGAATCAAGAACCAAAAAGCAAAAACCAAGAACCAAAAACCAATAACAAGAACCAAGAATCAAGAATCAAAGAACCAAAAATCAAGAACCAAGAATCAAGAACGAAAAAGAAAAAACCAAGAACCAAAAACCAATAACCAATAACAAGAACCAAGGATCAAGAATCAAGAACCAAGAATCGAGAACCAAGAATCGAGAATCAAGAATCGAACCAAGAATTGAGAATCAAGAATCAAGAGTCAAAAACAAGAAGAAGAACCAAGAACCAAGAATCGAGAATCAAGAATCGAACCAAGAATTGAGAATCAAGAATCAAGAGTCAAAAACAAGAAGAAGAACCAAGAACCAAGAATCGAGAATCAAGAATCGAACCAAGAATTGAGAATCAAGAATCAAGAGTCAAAAACAAGAAGAAGAACCAAGAACCAACATACCAAGAACATCTGCAGCAGAGATTCGTTTCTTCGGGTCCTTAGTGAGCATTTTCCTGATCAAATCTTTTGCGCTATGAGAAATAGAGTCCCATGTTTCACTCTCAAAATCAACTTGACCTTCCTCGATCTCAGATTCTACCATACACATCACAAACATGTAACCACATATCAAACCCCAAGTACAAAAAAAAAACAAATCAAAGTCTCTAACTTAGCTTAAAACCCCCTTACCAGTCTCAAACGGAAACGTAGCACTAAGTAGAGTATACAAAATAACCCCTACACTCCATATATCAATCTCCTTCCCATAACTTTTCTCCAAAACTTCAGGAGCTAAATAGTAACTACTTCCAGCTTTATCCTCATAAAATTTTCCTGCAAAATTCTCACAAAATCAACCATCAAAAACAAAAAAAAATCAACCAAATTACATAAATCCATCAATCTCCAGCTTCTTACCTTCTTCAATATACACAGAACACCCAAAATCAATAGCTTTAAGCATAGAATTCTCATCTTTACTCGAAAACAAAAAATTCTCAGGCTTTAAATCTCTATGAATCACACCCATCAAATGACAAACTTGTACAACATTAACAATGGATCTTATGATTCCTGCAGCTGCTTTCTCAGAGTATTGTTCTTCACTTGCAATTCTATCGAATAATTCACCACCAGTGCACAATTCCATCACGAGATGTACAGATTTCTTATCCTCGTAAACACCTTTGATTTCTACAATGTTGGGTTGTCCTGAAAAATATTGCATTATCTGAATTTCTCTGATTACATCTTCTTTCTCTTCTTCAGAATTTAGTGTGCTTTTGAGTATTGATTTGCAGGCGTAATTGTTTCCTGTTGAAATCTCTTTGCATTTGTAGGTTATACCAAATTGACCTTGACCTAGTTTTTCTTCAAGCTTGTAATACTTGTTGATGTCTTTTAATGGCTTCCCCAATATTGTTTCTGATTTCAAAGATGACTGATTTTTACTGGTGAAGCAACCCATTTTTAGGGTTTTTTGAGAAATTTAGAGACTTTGGTTTAGGGTTTATAGATTCAAGAAGATGACGTTTTGAAGATCAATGGAGAGAACGTTGGAAGCATTTTCATGGAGAAATATCTTGACTTTAACATTTTGGTCTTTGTTTATTCAAATTAAATATTTTTAAAATAGTCAAATTAATATTCCGTTTTTAAATATTAATATTTAGTCTTTTTCTTGGATTTTTTTAAACTTTAGAAGTAAAAATAATCCATTGCTTAAATAACATAAAAAATATGATTAGATTATAAACTCTCAGTTTCTCAAGGAAGTGGATTTTTCTTACAGAAAAAGAAAGCTAAAGACATGAAAGTATCTCAAAAACTAACTTAGTTTCCAACTCTTGTCATGAATCACTTCAAACTAAACCTCATAGAATCACATTTAAACACAGAGAAGATCAGAAAATTAAGATCAATTACTCTCACCTCGGTTTACACCGGTTTAGTATCTTCTTCTCCAGGCTTTAAGATCCATGCTTTTGCAGATGAAACAAGACAACAATGACTAGTTCTTGTCTGATCAATGGATTGGAAGAAGTTTCCCAGGAGGATGCGTAGTACCGCTTCTCATCATTGCACAAAACTCTTCATAGTTTATTCTTCCATCCTACATCAAGTTCAGAAACCGGTTTAATTCTTGATGCTTGACTTCAGAACCGGTTTAATGGTTTAAAGGAAAGGCTTACATTATCTGTATCAACTTCTGATAACACTTCTTTGATGCTACCTTCATCTCCCATACCATATTCCTTCATTGCAGTCTCCAATTCATCCATTGTTATGTGTCTGTGTAATAAAAGCAAGGGATTCATTCAGATTCAGATTACAATCTTGATCATAAGGAGATTGATTCTTGAACTTACCCGCTGTTGTCTTTATCGAAGTACTGAAATGCTTTGTATAGATGCTCATCTCTATCCAATCTGTTTCTATGCATTGTCGCCGAGATAAACTCGATGTAGTCTATTGTTCCATTACCATCAACATCAGCCTGAAAAGGTATTAACATTTTCTGTGTTGAGTTCTCTCTTCTTGAGATGGAAAAAATGGAGGAAAGAGATGTTGAAGATTAATTACTCACAGCTTCCATGAGTTGCTTAGCTTCAGTTTCAGAGAGTTTAGAACCAAGTCTAGTTAGTCCAGTTTTGAGTTCTTCGTAAGTAATTGTACCGCTTTTGTCTGTGTCCATGTTTGCAAACATGGTTTTAAGACCTTTGATTTCTTCTTCAGATAGACTCTCCGCAATAACCTATAAGAAAAACACACACAAATCACAACCCAATTCTCAGGCAAGACAATAGTTAATAGTACTTTTTTTACCTTGAGAGCTAGCTTCTTAAGCTTGTTCATTGCTCGGAATTGCTTCATACGAGATAAGACCGCACTATCAATCGGCTTATCCGGAGCTTCACCCCCTTTGATCCATGGATGTTCTGTAACCCACAAGGTTTGGTACATATTAGTAAACCATTGCTAGTTAGATAGAACAAGAACCAAGAACCAAGAACAAGAACCAAGACCAAGAACCAAGAACCAAGAACCAAGAACCAAGAACCAAGAACCAAGAACCAAAAACAGACTTCAAGATTCACATATGTGTTGATTATAGAGTCTAGAAAAGAGAATAAAGAACTTACCAAGAACCTGAGCAGCAGTGATTCGTTTCTTCGGATCTTTGGTAAGCATTTTCCTGACAAGGTCTTTTGCGCTTTCAGATATAGATGGCCATGGTTCGGTTTCAAAATCAAGTTCGCCTTTTATAACCTCATCGAATATTCCTTTCTCAGTTTCTACAAGATAAACAGAACAGAACATATAAATCACAGATCAAAAACTCAAGAAACAAAGAGTTTTGTTTAGCTTTAAGCTAATTTACCAGCCCAAAAAGGAGGTACACCACTAAGTAGAATGTACAGAATAACCCCTGCACTCCATATATCAATTTCCTTCCCGTAGCTTCGACGTAATACTTCAGGAGCAACATAGTAAGCACTCCCAACTATATCCCGGTACACTTTTCCTGGTTCCACAATCATCACATCAAACATATCAACACAAGAATCAATCAACTTAAATGATAAAACTTAGGCCATCTAAACCAGATGCTAAATTCACAGATTCTAGATATTAAAGTGTCTCAATATTGAGTCCTAAGTGACCAATTTTGCTTATGATTTAAGCAAATAACCAAAAACTCAATACAATCTTATAGATTCCAAAGCCAAAAGGCCTAAGATGATTCATAAATCTTGAGTTTTACCTTCTTCAATGAACACAGATAACCCAAAATCAGTAGCTTTAAGCATAGAATTCTCATCTTTACTCGACAGCAAAAAGTTCTCAGGCTTAAGATCTCGATGCATAACACCCATAAAATGACAAATCTGCACAACATTCACAATCGACCTAATGATTCCAGCAGCAGCTTTCTCCGAGTAATGTCCTTGAGCTATAATCCTATCAAACAATTCACCACCAGCACACAATTCCATCACAAGATGAATAGATTGTCTATCTTCATAAGCTCCTTTGATCTCAACAATGTTAGATTGTCCAGATAAGTACTGCATTATCTGAATCTCTCTCTTCACATCATCTCTATCTTGTTTACTGTTTAATTTCCTCTTCAAAATCGATTTGCAAGCATAAGTGTTACCTGATGAAATCTCCTTGCACATATAAGTAATACCAAATTGACCTCGACCTAATTCCTTCCCTAAGCTATAAAACTTTCTAATGTCTTCAAATGGCTTCCCTAGAATCGTATCTGGCTCTCGAGCTGAAATCGGCTTCGATTGCGGCAAAATTTGTTGCGGGATTGGGTGATTTACAGATCTAGGTTGTGGTGGAATGTGATGAACGACATGGGTTTGGACTTGATTAGTGGGATTTGAGCGTTGTTGTTGTTGTTGTTCTGTGCCGTTGACGATATTATCGAGCTGAGGTGTTCGGTGTTTGCTAGTGAAGCAACCCATTATCGGAGATCGAAGAAGATGAGATTAGAGAGGAAGAAATGGAGACCGGAGAAAATTTAAGGGATTTCAAGATTTATGTGGAGGATTTTGAATGAAGAACATCTCCGCGTTGTAAATGTTTGACTGAAATTGGATTTTTATCAGTCTCATCAATTTCTCTCTCAGTGTCCTACGACAACATGTCTTTTTCATTTGTGGAAAGTAATTAATTAATACAAAATAAAATTACAATAAATATTATAAATAATTTTTTCTCTGTGGAAGAACAAAAATAATTTTTTCAATGGAATTAGGGATTAAAGAAAAAAAACCCCTCAACTTTGACCATTTTGTAAAAAAAATCCTCAACTTTGAAAATTTGTTTTTAAACCCTCAACTTTACTAATGACTTTTTTTAAACCCTCAACTTTACTAATGACGTTTTTTAAACCCTCAACTTTACTAATGACTTTTTTTATACCTTTTGTTAATTTTCTGTTCTAAAACTCTTACATAAAATATTTTTTTGTCCACTAAAAA
>KE152439.1:65093-101518 GCA_000411095.1 Aethionema arabicum | reverse complement strand
GGCCGGACTCTGATACCATGTAAGAAACATGAGGTTCCAACTCAAAACCAATTGGCAATGAGTGGAGTAGCCCATGAACTTATATATTAGTCAATCTTGGTCCCATTAGTCGATGTGGGATTCCAACAGTTATAACCCATTCAACAAATAACAAAATCTATAATCGTATTCAACTTTAACCATGTTTAAATAAACTCTAAGCAATTCTATAATTAATTATTTATTTCCACAATATTGGTAACTTTTTGCCAAATAAATATTTATTCTCCACTCAACAAATAAAATAATAAATTGGAATTAATTTAAAAATATACAGAGGATTTTTAACAAAATTATGATATTTTAATTTAAAGAAGAAACACAGTTAAAAGCGTATTAATTAAATAAGTATATATCATATACCAAATTTTATTTATAACAAAAATATAAATATAAATAAATAATTAATAATCAAACTTGAATAGAAAACAGAGGAGGAAGATCAGAGATAGTTCTTGAAGAAGAAGAAGATAAAAAACGTCTAAAAGATTTAAGAAATCGAGAAATAAAATTATTACATCGAACATAAGTATTGTGATTACTCTTTCTTAATTTCCTTAATTTCTTACCAATCTTCATTTTAATCCCAACCACTCTGATTAAAATCAACGGTCCAGATGATCTCTTCCTCTGTGTCTTCTCCATCTGATCTGCTTTCTCTAAAACCTTTTGAATTAGAAACTGAGCTCTTCTGTGAATTAATTCTTCTTTATTTTCTTTTTCTATTTTTTTGTAATTGTTCTTACACATCATCGCCATTTTTATGATTTCTTGAGCTTTTTTTAAGCTCTTTTTGTGTGTTTTTTTTTATTTCAGTAAGATAATAATTTCACGAAGTGTGTATATATAGTGAGAGAGTGGGTCCATGTGAGGATTATTATTTATTAATAAGTTAATTAATTATGAGTAGTATTCATTTTGATTAATTTTAATTAATTAGTTATTAATTCATTTGTTTTCCACAGATCTCCTATATATTATTTGAGAAACGATTTTAAATACAACGTTAGTTTGTAAACTGTGCCACTAGAAAACTAATCCTTAGAAAAAAATATTGGACTGTTATTTATTTAAATTTTTATATTTATCTATAGTATAATGATTATAATATATTTAAACATATTAATTATTTATATATAAATATTTTATATTATATTTTTTAAATTGTGATTATCCATTAAAAANGATATATTAATAATTAATTATGTTTCATTAGACAATATTAATCTATATGGAAAAAAATATTAGACCGTTATTTATTTACAAAAATTATATGTATTATAATTTTTCATATTATTTTTAAAATTATTATTTACTTATTCTCAAGTGATATATTGGAGATATTACACAGAGTTAAAAGTAATATATGTTTGCTATTAATATAAAAATTTTAATTTTAAATCATATATTAGAAATATAATATAACCAAAAATAAAAATTAAACTATTCAGATTTTAATCAAAAATACAAGATCGTAACATAATATATATATTTAAAATAATATTAATATTTTGAATATATATTGTTTATATCTATATTATCTATATATTAATGAGGAAAATAAATATTTTTTTTATAAAATATTAGTCCCGCAAATTTTGTGGGAGAAACACCTAATATAAGTTATTTTATTTAACTAATAGTTATTATTGTATTGAATAAACTAATTAATTTTTAAATTCAGTACAATATTATGTTACTTTGACTTGTAATGTAAAAAATATATTGTGATGACACTTTTCGTTACAATGAAGTCAATTTATCAAAGTACATGAATAAAATCATCATAAATTAATTTATTCACGAAAATTAGTAAACAATATTTCTATAACAAAATTTAGATATATATATATATATATAACATTCTAAAAAAATAATTAAATTTATCGATTTTAGACGGATTAATATTTAATTTCGTTACAAAACAAAGATGGATATTGATTTAATTTAACCTCAAAATATATTGTTATTTTAAAAAAAAATTATTTGGCATGTGCAATCAATAATGAAATAATTCTATAGTATATTTTTGTAATTTAAATATTATATACGGTAAGGTATATAAAAACAAAAACCAATACTATAAATCTAGATAGAATCTATTTGTTAATTTGTATTCATATTCAAGTTCTCTAATGACATAAATCTTTAGTTCAAAGCAATTTATGAAAGATACATTTTACTATATATATGTATTAATTTAAATGTAATGAAATTTGAATTTAATTTGATTGGTATGTTTTACCGAAATTAATTAAAACATTTTTAGGAGCGCCCATTACATGTGATATCCTATTTATAATTTAGGTTTGACTTCATATGAATATAATAACATTATACACTGATATTTAATCTTAAATTAATTACTTAATTATGTATTAAGTTTGTTTTATTTTTTTGGCCTTTTGGTGGCATTTAAATGACAACAATTGCATGCAATATAATTCATTTCTTCTTAGGTATCCGATGATGGAAGCAACATGATAAAGCATCTTTATGTGATAATAGTACTTAATAATAATGTATTAATTCTTTAATCATATCCAATTATATTGTATTAATTAACGAAAGATAATCATTTCAACATTTTAATGTATTTAATTTGCAATGATATAGTTTCATCATGCACAACAAAGTCACCCATTTACATATATATATATATATATGTATATAATTATATCTTAGATGATTATTAAAATGTTTTAATATGTTAAAAAAAAACTAAAATGTTGAATTTTGTTAGTATGAACATAATTTAGTAAAAAATAAACATATGCAAATATTCATGATTAAAACATTTCTTAAAATATCAAATATATAGTATAACCAAAATTAATTATAGTTTCCATGATCAATACAAAAAAAAGGTATAAGTTGTTTGTTCGTTTTTTTTTACATCATATTTGGTGCCCACTAGCCCACAAATCCCTTATAGAGGTGGGGTTTAAACCTTTTACATGACACTTGCAGCAGAGGTAGTCAACCATTGGACTATTTGCTACTGGTCAGTTGTTTGTTCATTTAAATCAACATTCTATTATAATTATGATATAATTAAAGATTGTATTATAAAATTGATTAAATATAATTGATGATAAAGTGAATTACCATACCAGCTTGATTATTAAACTATAGAATATAAATAATATTTTCATATTTCATTCTGCAGATTGAAATAAAAAATAAATTGAAAATAAAATTCTCACCGCTAATAATCAAAATGCAATAATTGAAATATAAATTATAAAATCCTATATCATAGCTGACGCATTTATTTCATACGGCATTGCCGGCAAGAACGTCAACAAAAAATTAAATATAAATAAAAATACAAAATTTCCACCGCCAGTTAAGCTAAAAATAAATAAATTTGTCCTTTTATTTATTTATAAATTATATTCTGTGCTTATTTTATCACTATAAATTAGATAAGTTGAATAAAGCCATAATAATAATTAATTATAATAAGAAATAAAATGGTGTCATAGAGATGGGACAAGGTGAGCTCAGATCTGTCTGTGTAGTTTTCACTCAAAGTCAACTCGGCGACTCAGCAACTCGGCCACCTCTATTTAGCAATTATCATGCAATTTTTTATTTTGATATTTATAATTATTTAACAATACAATACATCATTTTAAAAATATAACGTCAGTACTCTGTGAAACAATCATAAAATAAAATAAAATAATAATAATACTTTAATAGTGGATTTTAACAAATTATTAAAAATGAATATACCTATATTAGTTCCAAGATAACAAATTCATTCAAATATTTAAAAAATGTATAACTAGTAAAACAATATCTTTCTTTTGTTTAACCACACAATATCTAAACTATGAGTTATATATTTTAAGTTTTTTTTCTGATACGTATTTTAAAATATTATCTAAATAACCGTGTTATAATTTGTTAGATATTACTAGATCTAAATTCGAGTTTCATCTATTACATTTTATTTTAGAGATTAGTCTTGTTTTTAGAATATTCCGTATTATAAACTATGTATTTGAAAACATAAATTAAATCCACACTAATAGTAATTGGATTCTAAATTAAGACATTGGGCCTACTTATAACATACATTTAAGGCCTATAAAATATATAGAATGCTTTAAAGGCCCAATAAAGCCCAGAAACAAAAATGGTCTCTTGCTTTGTCGGCGGTGGGGGTTGGCACGTGCGAGGTGAGTGTTCGACTGTTCGGTGGTTGAGAAATATATTTTTTTTTTTTATTTAACTCATTATGTCTATGTTTTGGGGTCGTAAACGTTTACATCATAATTAAACACTAACTAAAGGGACCATTCCTTCTATTTATTTATTTCGGTTAAAAGGCAAAAATTTCTATTTATTTTTTATATGTAACGGTATTTTTTTTGACTGATTATATGTAATGTTTATGTTCCAAAATTCGTTAAAGGAGATGCAACAATTTTTCTTTTAAAAAAACACATTTTTAGAAATTATATATAAAGAAATGTAGCTATTTAAAATATACTCTTGTAAAAGATATCGTTTTACAAATTTACCCAAAAAAGAAGAAGATAAATTTCATGTGATGCCATAAATTACTTTGTCAATTGTTATATATAGTACTTTATAAATATATATATACGAACAATATCTTAATTTGTGTAATTTCATGAATTTTACCTATCACAAATTTCACATAACTGATTTTTATTTTATTAATATATAAAATAGATTTACACTAGCATTTTGTTGCTTGACTATCCAAAATAATATATTTGTTTGTTTGTTGAAAACAGGATACATTTATTCAAAAATATTTAAAATTCTATAATAATTATTAAAGTTTGGTATCCATAAATGGAGAAACACAAAGTTTGTATTTCAGCTCTGCATTCCTTGTTTTTAAATAATAAAAAAAAATGGGGTTAAGCATTATTTCTATGATTTATCTCTTTCTTCAATAAATCTAACAAAAAACCCAATTCGATTACAAAAATCTCAGATTCGATAAAAATGGCGGAAGAAGGTTTATTACTTGAGTCTCCAACATTACAAGATAAATCTCGTTCATCGATTTTGTCTGAAATTGCAAATGTATCTACAACACCTTTTGTTCTTGGTTTCATTGTTTGTTCTTCTGGAGCTTTTGCCTTTGGATGCTCTGTAAGTTTCATAAAATTCAAATTTTTAGTTTTTAATTTCAGAAATTGGGGTTTTTGTTAATTATTGAATTTTTGGGGAAATTATCGTAATTTTGGCAGATTGGATATTCAGCTCCTGCTCAGTCTGGGATTATGAAAGATATGAATCTCTCTGAAGCTGATGTTAGTTTTGATTTTATCTCTTTCGGTTTATTCCGGTTATCATTTGACCGGGTTTTAATTTTAATTTTAATTTTTGGTTTACAGTATTCACTCTTTGGCTCGATTTTAACGGTTGGATTAATTCTTGGAGCATTAATCTCTGGGAAATTAACAGATTTGGTTGGTCGTGTCTACGTAAGTTTTCTCTATTTTTATATTAAATAATTAAATAATTATTTTAAGTCTAAAAAATTTAATTTAATTAATTAGACAATATGGATTACGAACATTCTCTTCGTAGCTGGCTGGTTCGCTATTTCATTTGCCAAGGTTAGTTTTTTTTTTTATATTTACTAAAACGATGTCGTTTGAAGTAATGAAATGATTTTATTTTTATTTTTTTTTCTAATTAATTTTTTGTTATTTAATTGTGTTGGATAAAAAGGGTATTTGGTCGCTTGATCTTGGAAGGTTTTTACATGGAATCTCAATCGGAATTAGCTCATATTTGGTAACGTTTCTAAACCGGAATTAACCGTACATTATTCATTTTGGTTCGATTTCGGTTTTTGCGTTTATAGATTGTTTTTATATATTGCTTGTAATTTGTGAATGTAAATTTTGCTTTTAGATTTTGTTGATTTGGTAAAGTTAAAGATTTACAAATACACACACACACACACATATATATATATATATATACATCGGGTTTTTTCTACTAATGATAAATTTAATTATTATTAATTATAGGGACCAATTTACATGTCAGAGATAACACAAAGAAACTTAAGAGGAGCTGTTTCTTCATTTTCACAGGTAAAAAAAATTAAAGAATCAAAATCTTGAAAATATGTAAAAAATGTAAATAAGTTTAATTTTGCTATACACTTTTTTTTTGTGTTCTGCAGTTATTTGCTGGAGTTGGTATTTCAGTTTTTTATGCGCTTGGAACTGTAGTCTCGTGGCGCATTTTAGCATATTTAGGTATGTAAATTTAATTATCGACTTTTATTAAACACAAAAATTTGGTAATTTAATTAAATTTATGTGCTAATTTCTTTGTGTTTAAATAGGATCTATACCTTCTCTTTTGTGTTTCCCTCTTCTTTTTTTCGTCCCTGAATCTCCTCGATGGCTAGTAAGTTTATTTTCTTACATATTTGATCAAATATTAATTTTCTTTTTAATTAAAATCTCTAGAAAAAAAATAATTAAAATCTATTTTAATTAATTTATAGGCTAAAGTAGGGAGAGAAAAAGAGGTTGAGACAGTGTTGCTAAGCTTACGAGGAGCAAAAGCTGATGTATCAGATGAAGCATCAGAGATATTAGTAAAAATCTATCTATATATTATATATATAATCTCTTAAAATATATATATATATATAGATTTATTTCTAACATTTTAATCATGGTAATTAGGAATATACAAAACATATTAAAGAACAAGAAAAAGAAGGAAACGGCGGTTTCTTCAAATTATTACAACGAAAATATGCATATTCACTTATGGTAAGCAATTATTAAAAAAAAACGAGAAATGATAATATTTTAAATCTTAAAACTATTTATATTTGGTGAAAGAAACCGTAAACTATCAAATTTTGATTTAAAATTCTGGTTATCAAAATTTATGGTTTTTAAAAATCATTTTAATAGTTGAATTTTTTTTCTTATACCAAATGAAAATAGTTTTAGATTTAAAATACCGGTATTTTTTTTATAAAATATATAATTAATTTTTATTTGTTTATTATTACACATAGATTGGAGTTGTTCTTATAGCTTTGCCTCAACTTGGAGGTCTTAATGCTTATACATTTTATACTGACTCCATTTTCACTTCAGCCGGTAAGTAAAAAATAAATTAACCTATGGTTTTTTTTATATATATTATATTGTTGTTATATATATATATATAACAACAATATATATATATATATATTCATTTTAATATTAAACCGTAACGTTTTAATTATATGGTGGATAAGGTGTATCAAGTAATGTTGGATTTATATCAACATCAGTTGTTCAGGTTTTAAACTAATATAAACTTTTAATCATTATTTTAAATAGTAGATATATATATATTTTAATCATTTTAAAAAATAAATGTTTTTTTTTTCAGTTGTTGGGGGGATTTTTGGGGAGTGTTCTTGTGGATATATCTGGGAGACGTTCTCTTTTACTGGTAAACCGAAATAAACCAAAACCAGTCGGTTATTTTCAACCGGTTACCAATGAAAATTTACAAATTTTAACCGGTTAACAATGAAAAATTTACAAATTTTGATATGGTGATTGCAGGTTTCTCAAGGAGGATCGTTCTTGGGTTGTTTAATTACAGCTATATCTTTCTACTTGCAGGTATGGTTATTAACTAAACCGGGGTTTTGGTTTAAATTTTATTTTTTGGTTAAGAAGATTAAACCGGACCTTAATTTCTCCGGTTTTGTAACTTACTAGGGGAATAATTGGTGGGAAAGTGGAACACCTATCTTGGCTCTCATTAGTGTTCTGGTAATTAATTAATTAATTAAATTAACTAATTAATTAGTCTCTCACTCAATTATTATAAATTTATTTTTATAATAAATTGTTAATTTAGGTATATTTCGGATCATATGGGTTAGGAATGGGAGCAATACCATGGATTATAGCATCAGAGGTAGATACAGTAACATAAAATATATTAAAATAATTTAAAATTCTGAAAATTAATTAATTAAAATCATATAAAAAATATAAATATAAATATTAATAATATTCATGTTTTGTTTTTGGGTTATAGATTTATTCTGTAGATGTGAAAGGAGCAGCAGGAACAATTTGTAACTTAGTCAGTTCTTTAAGCTCATGGCTTGTTTCTTACTCTTTCATCTTCATGATTCAATGGAGTTTCACAGGTTACATCTTTAATTTTAATTTAATTTATGAATAATTAAATTTATCATGATTCTTGAAATTGAAAAATAATAAGTTTTATGTAATATGATGATTTTTGCAGGAACATTTCTGATGTTTGCTATAGTGACTGGACTTGGAGTTGTGTTCATAGCTTTGTTTATTCCAGAGACTAAAGGCAAATCTTTAGAAGAAATTCAATCTCTTTTCTACTGATTTTACTTTCTAGAAACAAAAAAAATAAATATTTGTAATGAACAAAAAGGTTTATTACTATATTATTATTTTAAATTTTAAACTATTTTTATTTGTTAATTTTTTTAAGCTATTAAAATATTTTTATTTGAGTTTTTTTTAAACTTTGAACTTTGTTAATCCAAATTTTAAACATTGATTCCAAAATTAGATGAAAATATAATTAATCAACATTGAGATGTAATTTCAGGTAAAATTATAAAATGAAAGTTTAATTCTATGTTTATCATTTAATTTCAAGTTTAAAACTCCGTTATCAAAATTCAAAAACCGAAAAACAATTTTGATAGTTATTTTTTTTATCAAACCAAAATAATTCAAGATTAAAAATACCATAATTACTTTCAATAATACACATAGAGTTGTCTATGATTTGTCTTTNACCTATGGTTTTTTTTATATATATTATATTGTTGTTATATATATATATATAACAACAATATATATATATATATATTCATTTTAATATTAAACCGTAACGTTTTAATTATATGGTGGATAAGGTGTATCAAGTAATGTTGGATTTATATCAACATCAGTTGTTCAGGTTTTAAACTAATATAAACTTTTAATCATTATTTTAAATAGTAGATATATATATATTTTAATCATTTTAAAAAATAAATGTTTTTTTTTTCAGTTGTTGGGGGGATTTTTGGGGAGTGTTCTTGTGGATATATCTGGGAGACGTTCTCTTTTACTGGTAAACCGAAATAAACCAAAACCAGTCGGTTATTTTCAACCGGTTACCAATGAAAATTTACAAATTTTAACCGGTTAACAATGAAAAATTTACAAATTTTGATATGGTGATTGCAGGTTTCTCAAGGAGGATCGTTCTTGGGTTGTTTAATTACAGCTATATCTTTCTACTTGCAGGTATGGTTATTAACTAAACCGGGGTTTTGGTTTAAATTTTATTTTTTGGTTAAGAAGATTAAACCGGACCTTAATTTCTCCGGTTTTGTAACTTACTAGGGGAATAATTGGTGGGAAAGTGGAACACCTATCTTGGCTCTCATTAGTGTTCTGGTAATTAATTAATTAATTAAATTAACTAATTAATTAGTCTCTCACTCAATTATTATAAATTTATTTTTATAATAAATTGTTAATTTAGGTATATTTCGGATCATATGGGTTAGGAATGGGAGCAATACCATGGATTATAGCATCAGAGGTAGATACAGTAACATAAAATATATTAAAATAATTTAAAATTCTGAAAATTAATTAATTAAAATCATATAAAAAATATAAATATAAATATTAATAATATTCATGTTTTGTTTTTGGGTTATAGATTTATTCTGTAGATGTGAAAGGAGCAGCAGGAACAATTTGTAACTTAGTCAGTTCTTTAAGCTCATGGCTTGTTTCTTACTCTTTCATCTTCATGATTCAATGGAGTTTCACAGGTTACATCTTTAATTTTAATTTAATTTATGAATAATTAAATTTATCATGATTCTTGAAATTGAAAAATAATAAGTTTTATGTAATATGATGATTTTTGCAGGAACATTTCTGATGTTTGCTATAGTGACTGGACTTGGAGTTGTGTTCATAGCTTTGTTTATTCCAGAGACTAAAGGCAAATCTTTAGAAGAAATTCAATCTCTTTTCTACTGATTTTACTTTCTAGAAACAAAAAAAATAAATATTTGTAATGAACAAAAAGGTTTATTACTATATTATTATTTTAAATTTTAAACTATTTTTATTTGTTAATTTTTTTAAGCTATTAAAATATTTTTATTTGAGTTTTTTTTAAACTTTGAACTTTGTTAATCCAAATTTTAAACATTGATTCCAAAATTAGATGAAAATATAATTAATCAACATTGAGATGTAATTTCAGGTAAAATTATAAAATGAAAGTTTAATTCTATGTTTATCATTTAATTTCAAGTTTAAAACTCCGTTATCAAAATTCAAAAACCGAAAAACAATTTTGATAGTTATTTTTTTTATCAAACCAAAATAATTCAAGATTAAAAATACCATAATTACTTTCAATAATACACATAGAGTTGTCTATGATTTGTCTTTCCATATATTTAGAATATTAAATATATATATATATATATATATATTTTCACAACAAATTGAAAACGACATCTAGAAAATTTGACATAGTCAAATATATCTACTAAAAAGGGGAGATATCGTCTTTTTTTGTGTGGTTAAAAAGAGATATCGTCTCAAAGTATATTACATTGTGATTTATGTGATAATGTCGTACATTACATTTCTCAAAGTATTTTTTAATAAATATATAAATATACTAACAAGTTCTTAAGTAAGATAATATATAGTCCAATGACTTTATTTCATATATTTTTTTTTTCACAGATAGACTTACATTTTTTAATTTCATATTTTTTGTTAAATATAAAGTCTTACTTATTTTTATTTTTCTTAATATATATAAATATAAAAATAATATTCATACTAACATCACCATCCAAATTAAATTTGATTCCATTATGTGGGTGAATTCCATCAATAACATAATTGATTTTTTTTTATTAATATATAAAGTAAAAATAATTATACTAGTGTTTGGTTACCTCACCAACCAAATTAATTTTGGTAATAATATTTAGAACTAAAGTACTCCTATCTACTAAAATTTGAATTTAAAAATAATTTATAATTGTAATAATTTTTTTAAAATTTTATATAAAGAAAATAAATAATGGTAGAAAAATATTCCAATTTATGCGTTTTCTTTTATCAAATTAAATGAAGATTTTTTTTTTGGTTTTATTTGTCACTATCACCCGTCATAAAGTTTGTGGTAAAAGATCAACAAATACAAAACACGTTTAAGTTTTATTTATAAGATATTTTTCTTTCTTCAATAAATCCAAAAAAAACCCAATTCGATTACAAAAATCTGAGATTCGATAAAAATGGCGGAAGAAGGGTTATTACTTTTGTCTCCGACATTAGAAGATAAACCTCGTTCATCGATTTGGTCTGAAATTTCAAATGTATCTACAACACCTTTTGTTCTTGGCTTCATTGTTTCTTCATCCGGAGCTTTTGCCTTTGGATGCTCTGTAAGTTTCACAAAATTCGATTTTTTTTTAAATTTTAATTTAATAAATTGGGGTTTTTGTTAATTATTGAAATTTTGGGGGAAATTATTGTAATTTTGGCAGATTGGATATTCAGCTCCAGCTCAGTCTGGTATCATGAAAGACATGAATCTCTCTGTAGCTGATGTTAGTTTTGATTTTTATCTATTTCGGTTTATTCCGGTTATCATTTGACCGGATTTTAATTTTAATTTTAATTTTTAATTTTTGGTTTACAGTATTCACTCTTTGGTTCGATTTTGACGGTCGGGTTAATTCTTGGAGCATTAATCTCTGGGAAATTAACCGATTTGGTTNGAAATTAACCGATTTGGTTGGTCGTGTCTACGTAAGTTAATTTCCTCTTATTATATATATATATATATAAACTTAATTTCTTAATTATGTTAAGGGTTAGCGACCAAATTTTTTTTGGATTTTGTAATTTTGGCGAAACAAATCTTGAAGAATAAATTCGACAAAAAAAATTCTTGAATTTGTTTTTCGGCAAAAAAATCTCTTGGATTTGGATTTTTTCCAAAAAAAACTTTGGAGAATAAATTAGCAAAAAACACCTCTATTTTGTTTTTTCGATAAAAAACCATCCGTCAATTAAAAGTTAGACATATATTAGTCTTCTAACTAAATGAAACACACGTTTTTTACAAAAAAAAGTTAAAAATATGATGGCTACCGTCTATACCGATCAAAACATACGTTTCATTTAATTTGAAGATTAATAATTTTTAATTGAAAAATAATTTTTTTACCAAATTTATTCTCTAGGGTTTGTTTCGCAAAAAAAAAAAAAACTAAAATTTAGATTTTTTTTTGCTTTCATCACTTATTGTAAATCTAAAAGCTGAATATAATTTTGTAATTAATTAACCAGACACTATCGATCACAAACATTTTCTTTCTCATCGGCTGGATCGCAATTACATCTGCTAAGGTTTGTGTTATTTTTTTTTCTTAACGATTAATTATAAAAATGATTTTATTAATGTCTTCTAATTATATTTAATTAATGTCTTGAATAAAAAGGATATTTGGTTGCTTGATGTTGGGAGGTTCTTACATGGAATCTCAATTGGAATTTTCACATATTTGGTAACATTTTATAAACTGTAATTAACCGTATATTAATAATCATTTTGGTTCGATTCCGGTTTATGCATTATACATTAATGTTTACATATGCTTCTAGATGTAACTCTAGCTTTTCGATTTTGTTGATTTGTTAAATTCAAAGTGATTTACCAACTATGGAGACTTTTCTATACTCAAATAAGATTTTTAAATATATATATATATATAATATTAATTTATCTAATGAAATCTTAAGGTTGGAAAAAAACTATATATATATTATTAAAAATTTAAAAGTATATATTAATTAGAGAAAATAACTAAACAAGACTATTACTTTCATTAAGTGTTAAATTATAATCAATTTTTAATGTTTTTAAAATATGATGAATGGATATATATAATGTTAAATCTGTTAAATTCAACAACCAAATTATTATTAGCAAAACAATCATACAAAAAACTGTTTTTTTTATATGAACAAAAATTTGTTTATTTGGTTCAATTTGGTTTTGATATCAATTTACTTTCTACAAATTGTAAATTTAATAATCATTTAATCACAGGGACCAGTTTACATGACCGAAATAACACCAAGAAACTTGAGAGGAGCAATTACTTCATTTTCACAGGTAAATTAATAATTAAAGAATCAAATTCTTGATTTTTTTTTCTTTTTCAAATGCAAGTGTATTTAATTTACAATTTTTTTTCTGTGTTATTATGCAGTTATTTATCGGAGTTGGTATTTCAGTTTCTTACGCACTTGGAACTGTAGTTTCATGGCGCATTTTAGCCATTTTAGGTATAATAAAATAATTAATTTAACTATTTTAGCTATACACTAAAATTAGTTATATTATATT
Organism: Aethionema arabicum; assembly: GCA_000411095.1. Classification (NCBI taxonomy): domain Eukaryota; kingdom Viridiplantae; phylum Streptophyta; class Magnoliopsida; order Brassicales; family Brassicaceae; genus Aethionema; species Aethionema arabicum. The sequence continues at coordinate 87,997 of KE152439.1, read as the reverse complement.
GATTTCCTCGAATCTTTAACTAATTAAGCTTTGTGTGTGAATAGAATCTTTACCTGTTCTTTTGTGTCTGCCTCTTCTTTTTTTCATCCCCGAATCTCCTCGATGGTTAGTAAGTTTTTATTTATTTATTATGTTTTGTGTTTATTTTTAATTATAATTAGTTACAAGTTTTTATCGTGAAAAATAATATTAATGCTTTAGTGTTTACTGTTTAGTCAAATATATCCTAAAAATGAATAAATAATCAGACATCAAACATTTTGTGTGTTTTCACTTATGCTTAATGTACAATTTTCAAGAATATATATATATATATATATATATATATATATTTTGTGAAAAGTAAACACAAATATCTGCTTAACATAAATTCTTTATTTTCGCCTTTTAATTGTTTAAAAAAAAATATAACATTTGACTAGAAATGGTTACTAATTTTATCTGTGGTGAGTTTATGTGAATTTTTTTTGTAGAAAAACTTAAATCACTAAAATATTAACCAAATTGAAAAGTGAATCAGCAACTAATGTAATAGGTCCATTTTCATTGTTAAATTTAGTTTGTTAAATATAAACTATAGTTTTTTAGATTGTGACGTTAATTTTTATTTATAAAATGTCATAAGAATTTTAAAACTTTACAAAAAACTAATTTTTTTTTTAACAAATGAACATAAGAATTTTTAAGAACAAATTTGTTTTTCAAAATTTTAAGACCTTGTTACAAAATTTCCAAAATCTATTTTTTGTAGGCTAAAGTAGGGAGAGAAAAAGAAGTTGAGACAGTTTTATTAAGTTTACGAGGAGCAAAAACAGATGTATCAGATGAAGCATCAACAATATTAGTAAACAAAATCTATCTATATATTATTTACGAATTAAATCATCTCATTTTTCAATATATATTGATTTTTCTAACATTTTATTAATGTTTATTAGGAATACACAAAACATATTAAACAACAAGAAAATGGAAATCGCAGTTTTTTAAAATTATTCCAACGAAAATACGCATTTTCACTTACGGTAATTACTTTATAAATTATATATATAATTTCCACCGCAATACCACCGCGATTACCGTTTTGCGGGGGTATTGCGGGGGTTTTTACCACCGCAAATCAGGTGGTATTCTTGTAGTGTATATATATATATATATATTTATATACAATTTGTTCTACTTGTAAGTAAACTTATTGGTTTATTATTATACATAGATTGGAGTTGTTCTTATAACTTTGCCTCAACTTGGAGGTCTTAATGGTTACGCATTTTATACTGATTCCATTTTCACTTCAGCCGGTAAGTAAATAAAACTAAAGTTATGTGTTTTTTTTATATATATTATAGTGTTGGTAGATTCACATTTTTAATGATTTAATCTATTGTATCAGGTGTATCAAGTGATGTTGGATTCCTATCAACATCAATTTTTCAGGTTTTTAACCAATAAAAACTTGAAAAAATTATTTAATTTTTAAGTAATTAATATATTTTTGTAGTTAATTTTAACAATTTTTTTTTTGCAGATGTTGGGAGGTATTTTGGGTGGTGTACTTGTGGACATATCCGGCAGACGTTTTCTTCTACTGGTAACAAAACAATTTAATTTATTAAACCGAAATCAATTGGTTATTTTGACCTGTTAAACCGAAATCAATCGGTTATTTTAACCGGTTTATTTTATAAATAATTTACAATTTTTTTTATGTGGTGATTTTGCAGGCTTCTCAAGGTGGAATGTTCTTGGGTTGTTTAGCTACATCTATTTCTTTCTACTTGCAGGTATGGTTATTTGCTAAACCGGGATTTTGGTATAATTTTTTTTCTGGTTAAGTAGATTAAACCGGACCTCAATTTCTCCGGTTTTGTTACTCTGCAGGAGAATCATTGGTGGGAAAGAGGAACGCCTATTTTAGCTCTAATTAGTGTTCTGGTAATTAATTAATTAAGTTGTATATAAATTAATTAATTAATTAGCATCGCAAAAGTTTATTTTTTTAAAATTGTTAAATAGGTATATTTCGGATCATATGGAATAGGAATGGGACCAATACCATGGATGGTAGCATCAGAGGTATATATATAATTTATATATATGAAACATATAAACATGATCAAATATTTTAATTAATAAATTAAAATCATATAAATAATATTATTATTAATCTATGCATGGTTATAGATTTATCCTGTAGATGTGAAAGGAGCAGCAGGAACAATTTGTAACTTAATCAGTTCTTTAAGTTCATGGCTTGTTTCTTACTCTTTCATCTTCATGCTTCAATGGAGTTTCACAGGTTTACATTTTTAATTTTAATTTAATTTATAAATAATTAAATTGATCATGATTCTTGGAATTGAAAAATAATAAGTTTTATATAATATGATTTGCAGGAACATTTCTGATGTTTGCTACAGTGACTGGGCTTGGAGTTGTGTTCATAGCTTTGTTTATTCCAGAGACCAAAGGCAAATCTTTAGAAGAAATTCAATCTCTTTTCTACTAATTTTAAGTTCTAGAACACAAAAATAAATATTTGTAATGAAAAAAAAGATTTATTACAATATCATTATTGTTTTTTCTTCATGTTTAGCAAAAAAAAAGTTACAATATTAACAACACTTTGAAGATTCACATGAAACTACCAAAACATTACATTAAAACACAAAAAAAGTTAAGTACTTTGGGACAAGGAAGATACTTTTGATTCTGAGTTTTTTGTTTTGAGTTTTTAACCAACTGATCCTTCAAGCTTGATACTCATGAGTTGGTTAACTTCAGCTCCGAATTCTTGAGGCAATTCGTTGAAAACATCTCTGCAAAATCCAGAGATCATAGCTGCTAAAGCTCTCTCGTGATCGATCCCTCTTTGCTGGAAATAGAACAGTTGATCTTCACCAATCTTTGAAGTACTCGCTTCGTGTTCTACTTTTGCAGATGGATTCTTTACCTGTTTGTTTCATAGCCATAACACAAAACAAGTTTACATCTTTAAACCTTAGAAGTAAACATAGAGGATCCTAGCAAGCCTATTCCGATTCAATCAGTACTCTAATTATGGCTAATCAATGCCGAAGTTCACATCTTTAAACCTTAGAAGCAATCCATGGAGGAAACTCTAGCAAGCTATATCCGATTCAAATAAGTTCTCTACTTATGGCTAATCAATGACGAAATTTACATCTTTAAACCTTGGAAGTAAGTAGTAATCATGGAGGAAACCTAGCAAGCTATATCCGATTCAATAAGTGCTTAGGTTATGAGTAACCAATGACGAAGTTCACATCTTTAAACCTTAAAAGTAAGTAGTAACCATGGAGGAAACCCTAGCAAGCTATATCCGATTCAACAAGTGTGCTACTTATGAGCAATCAATCAATCAAGAAAGCACAAAAAAAGCTTAAGAGTTTTCTTATAGCCTGTAATAAAGATTGATCAGATGCAATTTACCTGGATGTAAGGATAGGTATTAGCAGCTGCTTTGTCTCCAATAAGCATTGAGTCGCAAACTGAGGTATTTTTAGCATTCTCTGCTTTGGATTGAACCTGAACAAGGCCACGGTAACAGTTCCTCGAATGCCCGGCTGAAATACCCTTTGAAATGATCCTACTTCTTGTATTTTTTCCTTTGTGAATCATCTTAGTTCCTGTATCAGCTTGCTGGTAGTTGTTTGTTAAAGCCACTGAGTAAAACTCACCTACTGATCCATCGCCTTCTAAAACTACACTCGGGTACTTCCAAGTTATCGCTGAGCCTGTCTCCACTTGAGTCCATGATATCTTGGAACGATCACCAGCACATAGACCACGTTTCGTCACAAAATTATAGATCCCTCCTTTACCTTGTTCATCCCCAGCATACCAATTTTGCACTGTTGAGTACTTGATCTCAGCTCCTTCCCCACAATAGAGTTCAACCACAGCAGCGTGAAGCTGATTCGTGTCATAAGAAGGAGCAGTACAGCCTTCTAAATACTCAACAAAACTCCCTTCCTCAGCAACAATCAAGGTCCTTTCAAATTGACCAGTTTCCATTGCGTTGATCCGGAAATAAGTTGAAATAGGCATTGGACATGTGGTGTTTTTAGGTATATAACAAAAGGATCCATCACTAAACACAGCTGAATTCAAAGCAGCGTAGTAATTGTCATCAGTAGGCACAACTTTTCCTAAATACTTCTTCACCAAATCAGGATATTCTCTAAGAGCTTCAGATATTGAACAGAAGATCACACCAGATTTCTCTAGAGTTTTTCGATGAGTAGTTGCTATTGAAACACTATCAAGAACAGCATCAACAGCAACATTAGCTAAACGCTTCTGTTCTGTTAAAGGAACTCCTAATTTATCGAAATACTCAAGAAGCTGAGGATCAGCTTCATCTAAGCTGTTCAAAGTTGGTTTCTTCTTAGGAGCTGAGTAATAACACATATCTTGGAAATTGATCGATGGATATCTGTTGTCTGACCATTTAGGTTCTTCTAATTTCAGAAATTTCTCATAAGCTTTAAACCTAAATTCAAGCATCCAATCTGGTTCCTCTTTCAATTTTGAAATTAAACGAATCGTTTCCTCAGATAACCCTTTAGGGATTGTGAACGAATCGATATCCTCAACGAATCCATATTTCTTATCATAGTCTAGATTCTGAAAATACTGTTGAAGTTTATCAGTTGAGCTAACAGTTGCTGTCACAGAAGATTTACCTGGATCGGCTTCGGTTCGAGAATCGAGTCCAACATCGGCTCTAACCTTGAAAAGTCTGGTCGTCGAGGTGGAACTAAGTGGTTTCTGAGACGGAAATTTCAAGGAATCGGGTTTAGGATGAAAACCTTTAGGTGATTTGGAAGAATCAGCGGTTGATTGTGGAGAAAATCCGGAGATACCGTTCGCAAGCAGAGACGCCATTGTTGTGGCTCTTAGGAAAATTAGAAAAGGAAAGATAAATGTCTGAATATTTATCGAAATTTATTTATTAATTTTAAATAATATTAATTATTATCAATTTACTTGGCCATTATTTGGTGATAGTCTTGTGTCCACCACGGGACCTTTTTTTCCCGCAAATTATTATCCACAAACTAATTACAATTTTATTAAATAAATATCTATTTATATTTTTTACTTTTGAGATTTATTTTTAAATCTACACCATTACAAAAATTTTATGAGATATAATCTTAGAAATACGGAGTTTATCTAAATATATTTATTTATTTACTATATAAGTTTAATAATTTGATTAAAAACTATGTTTTTTTAACTCAAAAAACTATGTGTTATAAAAGAAATATCGATTATTATTAGAAATTTAAGGCCCATTTAAAGCCCATATAAGGCCTTTTTATTTTTGTTTCAGCTCTATGTAGAAGTGGAGTGAAGAAAACGGACGCAGAAGAAAGAAAGAATTACGTCGAGAAAGTGGCAGCCGGTTCTCTTATCGCCGGCGGCAACGGAGTGATCCTTTCGATAGGTGAGTATAGTCTCTCCATTTTTAAATCATTGTAGTTTCTGGTTATCTCCGTCAGCTTAGCTATTCAATTTAGTAGAACCTGACGATTTCATCTTTCGACCTGTGAATTCTTTGAACGACGTACGTGGAAGATTTGGTCATAGTTGAATCGAGTTTGCACCGTTTCAGTTACTAAACATTTGATTCAATCCAGATCATTGGCGATTTCGTAAGTTTCCATTGAGAAATCATCATTTTTGTATCATCTCTTCCTTATGAAAGTGATGACGAACTCTATTTTACAACTTAGAAAATGAATTTAGCTGAAATTCAACTGGTTTTAGTTGCTTAGATGAGAGAAATGTTTCAAGGGAGAGACGAGGGCCGTTTCTTGTGGAAACTAGAATTCTCAGATTAAACATTTGATTTTCTATAGTTTGCTAAGGTTTGAGGAAAGTTGTGAGGAAATTGGTCCTTGAAAAGCTTAGGGTTTGAGTTCTAATGTTGTATCCTTTGGTTCTCCTAGATCCTCTCTGGTAGGTAATATTTGCTTATACTGTTGTTCTTACACTTCTTTTCTTTGTACATGTGGTAGATTTTAAGGTTTCATAATCTTGGAAGAAGAATTATCAAAGATGGATATAATCTCACAGTTACAAGAACAAGTGAATTTGATAGCTGCTATCACCTTCAATGCTTTTGGAACACTTCAAAGAGATGCACCTCCTGTACAGCTTTCCCCTAATTATCCTGAACCACCACCCACCACAACAGCTGCTGATGATGCTGCAGCTTTTCCTGACCAACCTAAGCAACTCAGTTCTAGTTTAGTTAAGGCTGCTAAGCAGGTATTACTCTTTCATATAATTGCTTCACTGTTTCCTTCTTGAACTCTTATTTTTACTTCTTGCTGCAATATTGAGTCTTGACTTGTTATAACCTTTTATTGTCGGTGTGAAGTTTGATGCATTGGTTGCAGCACTTCCTTTGTCAGAGGGAGGTGAAGAAGCTCAACTGAAAAGAATTGCAGAACTCCAGGTAACTAAGCATTTGAGATCTTGAGCTTCTGGTTTCATACTCTTTGCTTTGGTGTTTCTTTTGCATTTAAATTGCTTATGTATTGTTGTTCTTCAGGTGGAAAACGATGTCATTGGTCAAGAACTCCAAAAACAACTAGAGGCTGCTGGTATTCCTTGCCAACTTTGCACTTCAAATCCATTATCCTTCAATATATACACATCATAGCTAGGTTTAGATAGTATCCACCATTGCAAGGAGTTCTTTTTTTCAGATTCTAGTACTAGGTTTTGTAATGCCTCCATTTTTCTTGCAAAAACTTCTCTCTTCGTTGTTTCTTGGGGTATCTAAAGTGGTCTTAACCTTGTTGTTGACAGAAACAGAGCTTAAACAAGTCCAAGAGCTGTTTGGTAAAGCCGCAGACAATTGCTTGAACATGAAGAAACCAGAATGAAACCTAATTCAGTCTCCTCATTTTCCATCTCCAAACTCGGATTCTCAGCAACAAAACTGTTTTAGGTTCAGAAAAATTAGCATTTCTTATTAACCGTAGAACAAAAATTTCTGTTACAACACTAATTTTTAGCTCATAATAACATACTCTTAACCTTTGACTTTACAATTCTTCTAATCGTCTAAATTTTATTATCAAAGAATACTATAATTTTCTTGATTCAACCATTTGCAGGCCTAAAGTTCCATCAGGAGAGTCAACGCAGGCTGCATATTACTCAACCGGTAACTTCTAACTCCTAAATTTGTTCTACTCATCTGTGTTAGGGCTTGTGTTGAGTCCTTGCTACAGCAACTGCTTTTGTCTTCCGCTTGAATATATATATAAAAGATTCGTCTTTTGTCATCTCCTTTGTGCCAAAAATCTGCAGAGTTACATGATCATATGAGATTATGTCTCCATTGATGACTCATTAAGGCATGGAACTGAGATCTTATGATCAATCAGTCTTAGTCTACTTTGTTGGGAAAGCGATCTTTTTCTTTTTAGGTTTCTTCTTTATGGGTGTTTGAGAAAACGTAAGCTCGCTTTGTTCGATTATCTTTCGAACATCTTCATCATCTGTTTGAATTTTAGATACCATTGCTTTAGCAGCTTTTGAATCCCCTCCAACCAGAAGAATCTGATGCATCCTGTGAAATCATTAACCAAAACCAATCATATTTTTACTTGCAAGAAGCAAGATCTTCTGATCTCTGAACTAACGATATAATTGTCGGAATCAACTGGATTCTTTTGAAACCAATGCAACATGTAAACAGAAACCGAGTATAAATCTAGACATGCTTATAGGGCTGGACATAAAGATCGGAACCAAAGAACCGAACCAAACCGAACTGAAAAAAGCGGGTTCAGTTCGGTTCAGTGAAAAGTACGATTGGATCTTAAACTCAGGATCTATGGATAGCAGATAATAAGTGGATCTGAAATGATACCCATTGAGTACCCGAAAGTAATCATACTTTCTTTGTTTTCGGTATTTTTTTGGTTTTTTGGGTAATTTTGCGGGTTTTCGAGTATTTTTCGGATTCTTATCAAGTATCCAAACTGAAACCGGACGGAGATCAAAACCGAATAACTGAATAAGCAAAAGTACCGAAACGGAATGGGTATCCGAATGCCGAACCCTAAATGCTTATATGCAAAAGAAGACAAAGAATGGCTTGCCTAAGATAGCTGAGGACGTTGCAAGGAAAAGCTGCAGATTGGTATTCTTTCCACACAAGTAGACCGTTGTGCATGTCTTTGGCATTAACACAAGCCTGTAAGAGAAAATCTAGACACTTTCTTGTCGGAACAAACCCAAGCTCCTTAATAAATCTTAACAAATCCATTCCTAGCTTTGCATTCGCTGGTTCTCTCTCTGCAACCGTCCAAAACACCTGATCCAAACACAGCAAAAATCTCTCAGAGACTTACTTGTAGACTATAAAGCATCGATATCAAGTAAAACGCTTAAAATTATTTAACACTAATTCCATTACAAAAGATGGACGCTTCACAGGGCCAATCCTGAAAAAATTCGAGGGTGTGAAACAAAACTGAAAATGAGAGTCCATGTTTCTTATAACGAAACCCTAAACCCTAAACACTAAACCCTAAACCCTAAACCCTAAACCTTATAATCAGTAGCCCAAAACTGTTCCTTTGAAAACCAAGAAGCAGGATCTCTCTTCCAAGAAAATAGAGATGTGAACAGTGACGTTATATGAAATTGCACATTAACAAAAACCCATAAGAGAAATTGGATCAAACCGTATCAAAATGATATTCCAAATTGGCGTCATCCTTGGACAAGGGGAACTTGGTCTGCTTCAGTAAATCAAGAACAGTGCTATACAAAAGAAGCAAATCAAGAATGAGATATTCAACAATTTTCACAAACAATAAGTAGACAGATACCATATTGTGATGTGATGTACCTTGACTCTCTATAGCGTATAGCAAACACGACTATTCTAAAGAAACCATCCAACCAATAGTTATAATCATGTAGCTCATCAGCCAGTTGAACCAAGGCACTTACCTCCACGTTTGAATCACAGTTCTCCTACAGAGATAATATAAGGTTAATGCACTACGTAGCAAGGAATGATTATTAATCAATATAAAAAAGGGTGAGAAAAATGCATACTATAAGAGATATAATCGTTTTTGGCTCTACAATGCATTTAGATTCCTTCATTTCTTCATATATGCTCAAGGCATCTGCTATGTTTCCACGATATGCAAGAGACGAAACAAGGGTATTTTTCAGCTCATGTTGATACTTAAGCGAAATATCCGGGTCTACGAGCACCTGAAACAGAACATAAGTTAAGCAATTATGTAACATATATTCACTTTTTTGAGATCTTACAGAGAAATATAAAGTGTATGCAAGCTTACCTGTTTTGCCTTCTCAAACTGCCCACATGATGCATATGCTTCTATTAGGGACTTGTAAACGCGTGTAGTAAAAAGAACTCCTGCTTGCTGCATCTCCTCGTAATACTAATAAAAAAGGCGAATATATTTCTTAGTTAGTGTCTAAAATTATTTATGTTCTAAGTACCATACGTTATAGCACAACAAGAAAGAGCTACCTTAGTAATATCTTCCTCCCGGTTAGAGTTGTTTATTAGATAGCCATAAGTTATGGAATCAGGTTTAATGCCAGCTTTCTTCATTTCTTTAACGGTCTTGAATGCATCACTCAAATTTTTCTTCAAAATCAAATAAAAAAACTTCAGTTAAAACGATTTAAGACACAAAATGACAAATCATCAATCCAGAATTCCCATGTTCTACAACAACAATCTACCTAAGCAAGAATACACAAACATGTATATTCAAATATTGGGAACAAACGCATTTTATGGAAACCTGAAAGGAAATGAAATGAGAGCTTAGGAAATTACCTCCCTAAAATATCCACCCATAATAGAATTATACATGGAAGAGTCTGGTAACAAATTAAAGTTCTTCAAATTATCAAGCATGCTCCACGCACCATTAAACTGCAAAGAGGCAAGAGATCAAAGAAAAAAAAAGCATAGCACTGTAAGAAACAGCACACATGTACACATTTGCAATACAAGCTTTAGGAGGGAAAGATGTTGAAGCTGGAATAATAAGAAAGGAAGTTACATCTTTAACTTTTATGCACAAAGTTATGATAGAGTGGAAGTTCACACTATTTGGGTCTATACTCTTCGTGCACATGATTGAAGAGATTCTTCGCACCTGAAACAAAAAAAAGAGAGCAAACTCTGAAAATGGGAAAGGTTATGATGGTGATATCACAAGAACAAATCAATGAAAAGCCATTTTAGGTGTTTACTATAATGCAAAAGAAATGATGAGGTCAAGCAAGAAAAGTATTGAACAGAATCTGGGCTCATTTTCTCTGTAGATGTCTTTATAGATATGAAGCTAAAGGAAATTGCTTACCAAATTAAACTCAAGAGTTTGCTCAATGGCACTTAACAAAAATTGTAGGGTTTCTGCTGATACTATCACACCTTCTTCGCACATTTTATCAACTACATCAAGAGCAGTGACAACCTACAATACCGAGGAATAATCATAGCTGACCATGGAAAGCACCGAAAAAATAAAACAAAATAAAAAGAAGCATACACGTACCTCATTCGAGTCACAACAATACTTGACAAGTTTCACATAAGATGTACATGAAGGTATACAATCTAGTTCTTCATGCATCTTGTTGAACTTCAAGACGGCATCCTCCACCTTTACTTGTAGAATATGAGTCAAAAGATGGACAACTATGAGACATTGGCTATCGAAAAAAGACTTTAAGCACAGTTTATATAAACTAAGGTTAATACAATTCCAAATAGTAGTAAGTTTTCATTTTTCCAAAACCTAGCAGAAACCTCATATCAGCATAGAAATGTAAACATCTACAATGGCGCTAATTGGCACACCAATTTACGATGCATGGTTAACATTAAGGTTAGAATTTTAAATATCAAAAGAGAATTAACATTTTAGTTATAAGATGCTAATGAATCAAGGATAGACATAATTTTCTTACTATAAAACTTCAGTGTCAGCACACATGAGTGACATCTATTTACCATTTAGAACAATGAGACAAGACTAGAGCGAGAAACATTTTTAATGAACACAAAGCAGCCTCTTAAGGTTAATACAAAAGCAAATACTCTAGAAACAAAAGAAAGAGACAATCTTAGAAATCACAGTCTCAACAAATTTGCCAGCAATACTCGTCAAAAGTCGTTACCTTTGTACTTGAGGTGCAAGTAGAGTAGACAACGATGAGATCCGAAACACTCTTCAACGCTTCATCTGTGCAAGTTATAGAAAAAATTATTAACATGCTATAAATATGATTGTGAAAACTTAACATGTTACTGAATAATTTCGGTTAATTTAAACCAACCTTTACCACTCTCTCTTAGTTCACAAAGGAGCTTATTTGCAACAGACTCCAATGATAATCTCCCAAGGTATCCAAATATGCTTGTCAATAGTGCATACGAATGAATTTTTGTCACGTCTACAATCTCTATCAGCTTCCGAACATGGTCCTTTTGGTCTTTCTCACAAAGTGCACACAAATAGTTCTCTGTTTAAAGATCAAAAGGTAACTTTTAGAGCAAAGAAAATGCTAGAGTTGTCAAATTGAATATAAGTAAATGTATAGTTTGCACCAGATTGTGCTTACCTTGTATGATTGATAACTCTCCACCGTCAATTGTACCCCAAAGTTTATCAATCTTCTCTTCGTCGCCGATTTGGATCCAAAGAAGCATATCATAGAAAGCTAGTCTCTCAACTGTTTCAGGACTTATCTCCATAACAAGTTCCTTGAAACTATGGAATTCCTCTACCATATCCATATCAATCAAGTAATTGAAAAGAGGACCGTAAGTTCCTTCTACTATTTTGAATCCTCGTTCTCTCATAGCTATCAAAAGTTCAAAAACCTTCTCGATGTTGGCAAGAGCATCTTCTATATTTTTAGTTTTTGCAGCTCGTTCTAAGTGAAGATGAATCATTCCATCGAATTCTCTTACACTCATTTGTTGTCCTATCGTACGAACAATTTGAAACACAGCGTTAGGTCCCACTGTCACAGCCAATGATTTAAACAACTTATGAAAACGTAGTGATTGAGTGTTCTTGTGAACATTTTTCTCCTTTCTTTTACGCGATATCTCTTTCGATCTTGATGAGATATCATCACAAGGATTCTTAGTTGGAAACGATGTTATCCCCAATAAAATGTCCTTCAAAGAGCTTTTCTCTGCAGAAATATGAATGTAGCCATTGAATTAACCAGTAGAATCAGCTCATTGATAAAATATAAGTAGAAATTTCACATACCATTTAACGCAGCCGATACTTCATCTGTTGAAGGCACTTCCCCTAAATCTACACACAAGACATTGGAAAAATGTTGAAATTGTTTGAAAATCAATCTGATTCTATGCATTATCTCAGAGATTTTGTAAAAGGCGGAGAATGAAATAACAATTTAATCTCAAAACCCTAATCTACTGTGACTCTTACCTTGTTCATCAACAGACGAAGAGATGACCGATTTGAAGAAGCCTAAGATTTTAGTTTCTTCAGCATCGGCCATAACCGTAGCCATTGGAGGTTTTCGTGCACTGGAGATGAAGAGCGAGCTCAACTTTTTTGAGGCCTTTGAGACAGTCATTATATATGATTGAAGCCCCCAAGCTTAGATAAGCTTTCTCAAAACCAGAGAAAAAGTAGGACGGCGGAGAGGAGAATCTCGTCGGATTTATGAACAGACGCCGGAGAAGAAAATAAAACCCCAATAAAACCCTTACTGGTTTTCAAGCTCTGAAGGGTACTTTAGTAAAATTAGTAACTAAACACTAAAGGGTAATTTAGTAAATTTACAAAAAGGTTCCGGATTTTGAGAATCAGGTTTATCGCCGGAAGGACAGTATGCTGTATGCGTTATCGTCTTCTGAAGCTCTTCAAAAATTGGATTGATAAGTGTTGTTTTGAATGTTTGGGGTCATGATTTGAGATTCTGAATCTTGAAGGGCTTTTATTTAAATTACCTTTAAAGACTCTCGCTATTTCACGGCACTATATAATATCCACTTCTTCTCGCTCGAGACTTTTCCGCCTTTGTATTTCCATCTCTAGATTCTCTAAACCAGAAGCCATCGTAGCTTCCAAGGTGGTCGAATCGTAACCATGGCTGCTCCTAGGTCGGTTCAGAAAGCAGATGAGGAGTGGCGTGCGATTCTTTCTCCTGACCAGTTTCGGATTCTTCGACAGAAAGGCACTGAGTACGGATTCTTCTTTCTTTCTCATTTCTCCTGTTCAGTTTTAGGAAATTTTGCTCAAAATTTGGTGAAATCGATAGTGATCTTACATATGTTGGAGCTACGATGATTTCCGTTTTGATTATGCATTTGGATCACAGAAAATTGCGGTTAGGGTTTCATAATTCGTTGTTTTGCGATTGTTAAATGTTTCCTCTGATTTCAAATCCTCCCTATGATAATTGTTGCTAGATGTAGAGTAGTAAGGAGTAATTAGATTCAGAAATTTTCAGAGGAGGTTGAATTCTTTCAAAGTTGCCGCTCCTTTGTCCTGCAAATTCCCGTTGAAAGCTTATGATAACAGACATGATCCAACTTAGTTTATTCAGCTCCTATAGATCCTACTCTTAAGTTCTATCTACGGTATAGATTGCTCTATGTAATCCATAAAATTGCTCTGATCTGCTTCTTTCAATCCAGTATCTGCACAATGAGAGATCTCAGACTTTAAGAATTTGTTGCTCTGTCTTATTAGTTTCATCAGTTCCTACAAAACCTACATGGATTGTGCTGTATCCTGTAGGATTAGGAGATAATACCCTCTTTCGTCTACGTTTTTGCTCTGTCTTATTAGTTTATTCAGCTCCTATTAGTCTACAGATCCTACTTTTAAGTTCTGTCTACGGTATAGATTGCTCTATGTAATCCATAAGATTACTCTGATCTGCTTCTTTCAATCCAGAATCTGCACAATGAGAGATCTCAGACTTTAAGAATTTGTTGCTCTGTCTAAGTTACTTTCATCAGTTCCTACAAAACCTACATGGATTGTGCTGTATCCTGTAGGATTAGGAGATAATACCCTCTTTCGTCTACGTTTTTGCTACAAAGTTAATACCATATTTTGCAAATGGTCAACGAAATGATTGATATTATTCTGTGTTCTTGCGGTTTCTGCTTATTGATTCAGATATCCAGGTACAGGAGAATACATTTCCTTCAACAAAGAAGGAGTCTACGGGTGTGCAGGATGTGGAACTCCTCTTTATAAATCCACCACAAAGTTCAACGCAGGCTGTGGCTGGCCAGCTTTCTTTGACGCAATCCCTGGTGCCATAACTCGAACCGTAAAGCCTCTCAAATCATTTCAAAACTAAATATACACATGAATTGCTTGATAAGTGATAACCAAAGCTCGTTTGCTTTAACTTTCTTGCATTTATCAGGCAGATCCAGATGGGAAAAGAACCGAGATCAACTGCGCGGCGTGTGGTGGACATCTAGGTCATGTTTTTAAAGGAGAAGGTTTTGCTACCCCAACTGATGAACGACATTGCGTGAATAGCATATCGCTTAAGTTCAATCCAGCAAAGTCTTGAACTGGGTTTGGCTTAAGTGAAGAATCTTGTAGTGTATGTGTAAGGATTGTGTTGTGGTTACTGTGTTTTGATTTGGTTTGTTTCGTCAAGTAAGCATTGACAACAGTTTGTGTATCATTGATTTAGTCACTTTACAAAATGTAATAAAATAATAATAATAATCTTATTTTAATCATAATGAGTAAAGGTTTTTTTTTGTCACAATAGTTTTGAGATCCTAGTAATTTTTTATAGCAAATTTAAAATTTTATCCATTAATTAATAACTACTATAAATTTTTTGATCAAATCACGATATTCAAACTCTTGTGAGTATTTGAAATCCAAATAAAGAAAACCATCTAAAAGTTGAATTAAATCTTCATATAGTTTGAATTTGTGGTTCTTTTCTGTATCCAGAAATGAAATCAAATATGTACTAAACCAAAAAAAGAAATTTTAAAATTGAATTTCCTGAAACAGTAAATACCTGAACCTAGACGGAAATGAAAAAAAAAGTCACACCATTAATTTTTATTTTCATTAAAAAAAGAAGCATTTAATTTAATACACTTATTTAACATTTTAATTTAAATATTGTGAAAACAAAAAATCTAACATTAAAAAAAGTTCCGGTTCAATTACGGAATTACCAATATTCTAATATCATAATAGTGACCAAGCCGGGCCTAACCGGTCGATTTCGTAAAATTAGAACTGATTAGAAGAAAGAAAACACTTGTTAAACCGGTTTAGCTCTTAACCGGTCGAGTCATAAACCGGTCCATCACAACTGGGTAAGTGGAGTGTGCATGATTAAAGCTACATCAATCTACATCACAGACGTTGCGATGAATGCAGACGGAAAACTGCGAACTATTCATCACGGAAATCAAGCATAAATCTACGCTCAAGGCGTTAGAACCTGATCATCATCATCATCACCATCAGACGACGCAATCCTCATCTGCTTTAGATTTCCTTTCTCTGGCCATTTCGATTCTATATCATGACCATGACGGAGTCTGGATTGTTGGTTCAGAAAGCAGAAGAGGAATGGCGTGCGGTTCTTTCTCCTGAGCAGTTTCGGATTCTTCGTCAGAAAGGCACTGAGTATGTCTCTTCTTCCTCCTTTCTCTCTTCTTCATTGATTTTTCGGATCAATTTCTGGAATATTCTGCTTAAAGTTGATGGAAATTTAGGGATTTCGAATTTTGAAATTAAGACTTCCTATATTTGAATTTGTTGATCATATCTCTGATTTCAAGTATTGTCCATCATTTCTTTGGCTGGAACGAGTAGCTGAATCATCAGACATAGAGATCACAGTATACTAATCTTTAAGAAATTAGATATAGCAAATTTCTTGAAAGGTTAAATTCTGTAGAAGTTGTTCTTGATCGAGTCTTTTTGTACACAATTGAATAACTACAAAGAGTGCTTAACTTTAGAATTTTACTGCTCATTAAGTAGACTTACTAATATTTATACCTTAAGATGATAAGCTTAGGCTGCATGCAATCATAGGAAAGAACACAAATTAGGAGGTTAGAGAAGCAGCAATCACTGTATATAACAGCAACCTTAAATGTCTCTCCCATATGATCGCATGTTTATGAGGGGCTGCGTTTGTTGAATGTTTTCAGACTTCCTGGGACTGGAGAATATGACAAGTTCTTCGAGGAAGGAATCTATTCCTGCGCAGGATGCAAAACTCCTCTCTATAAATCAACCACAAAGTTTGATCCAGGTTGTGGCTGGCCAGCTTTCTTTGAAAGTCTCCCTGGGACCATAAACCGATCCGTAACATTCTCAAAAACACTTTGAAATTACAAAGAATTTGTATATATATACTGTTCTTTCCACTAAAGTATTTTGTTTGTTTTGATTTGATTCTAGCCTGACCCAGATGGGAGAAGAACAGAGATCACATGTGCAGCTTGTGATGGTCATCTAGGCCATGTTTTCAAAGGAGAAGGTTACGGTACACCTACTGATGAACGTCATTGTGTTAACAGTGTTTCAATCAAGTTTAGTCCTGCAAAATCTACCCTGTAAAACTGATTTGATCAGACAGTCTTGTTGCTTATTTCTTGTCACAAGATTCATGTAGAATATGTGTGTTTCTTTTATGTTTTAGTACTCTTGTTTCAACATTTGCTCAATTCAAGAATTGATAATAAAATGCTATATGTTTTGGTAAATTCTCTGAAATGATATTAATTGATTTTAAGGTAATAAACAAAAAAAAATGTAAATTTGTGGCTAACTTTAAGAGAACATGGTCGTAATAATTCGTGATATTCAAAGTTTCTGTTTTTATATATTTGTGTTGTTACTGTGTTGCTGATAGAGATGAATCTAGACGCAAAACAATCAAAAGATTCGTCAGCAAAATCAAGAATAAATTAACTCTAGAAACGTTACAGTCTCTGTATTTGGTGGTTTTTGTTGTGCTCATGGAGGAGTCTGGGTTTTTGGTTCAGAAAGAAGAAGAAGAGTGGCGAGCGATTCTTTCTCCTGAGCAGTTTCGGATTCTTCGTCAAAAAGGAACTGAGTATGTTTTTTAACCTATTTCACTCTTCAATTTCTACAAGATTTAGCTTGAAATCTGATATAATTTAGGGATTTGGGAACTATTTCTTACTAGTATCCTTGCATGCGTTGAAATTGCGATGATCTTCGCTTGATTTGAAATTTAGTGTTCAAATTCCAAAATCAGCAGGAATTATACATGATCTCTGAGCTAGAGTATAGCCGATTTGAAAGTACTGAACATTACTTTTATGATTTTAAGTATAATCCACGATTTGTGTGACTGAAATGAGTACAAAGATGTAACCAAATTAGGGAAATTAGATCAATCCTGAGCTGGACTTCACATGAAAGAAGTAATTGCTTCCTACTTTTGTTGTGATTTGTGAATTTACTCTTTGTAAAGATTCATTGAGGTTTAATATCTAAAGAAAACCCAGTTTCTTCGAACAAACAGAGTAGAAGATACACCAGTCCATTGTTGAAGAAACTGATGTGATAGAGTCATCTCCATCTCCATGTTCTTTTGTTTTAAGTCCATTGCTGAAGAAACTGATGTGATAGAGTCATCTCCATCTCCATATTCTTATGTTTTAACTCCATTGCTGAAGAAATTGATGTGATAGAGTCATCTCCATCTCCATGTTCTTATGGTTTGCGTTTGTTTTCACCGTTTCAGAGTTCCAGGCACAGGAGAATATGATAAATTCTTCGAGGAAGGAATCTACAAATGTGCAGGATGTGAAACTCCTCTCTATAAATCAACCTCAAAGTTCAACGCAGGCTGTGGCTGGCCAGCTTTCTTTGAAAGCCTTCCTGGAACCATAAACCGAACCGTAAAACACTCAAAACACTTCTTAGATCTAGAGATTGTGTTCATATGTTTGGTTTAATTCATTTATTGAAGATTAATTAATCTCTTGTGTGTGTGTTTTTGATTTGATTCTGTAACTATTAGCCTGACCCAGATGGGAGAAGAACAGAGATTACATGTGCAGCTTGTGGAGGTCATTTAGGTCATGTTTACAAAGGAGAAGGTTATGCTACACAACGCCATTGTGTTAACAGTGTTTGGATTTAGTTTAATCAGATTGATCGGACGGTCTACAATGATCCAAGTGATTGATCTTGTTTTCAAAGTCTTTCCTTGTAATTTGCTCTTAGATTAGTTGACTTTTGACCGAAATAAAAAATGTAATATTTTCAGTAAAAAAAAGCCCAGATATGTAGACTAGTCACAGGTCAATATTTTATGGGATTATCGAGGTTTTCGATTTTATGTTTTGTTTATTTCTACTTTGGAAATATAACTTTTTTCATTTTCTGTGTTGATTAAAAGGTGATAAAAATAATTTGATGACTTGAGGAGAAAATGAAGAAATAATTTGATGATTAGCTCTGAAAAGTCTATGGTCAAAATTTGTGTTTTTTGATTAAGTGCATGTTCATTTAAAGATTTATTATTTAATTAGACGTTTGTGCAGTGTTTATTAGAGCTAAATTTAAATTTTAAGTAAATATCAAGTTGTGGAAAAAATGTTTTATTTTATGTATTTAAATTTATCTCAATTCATAAATGTTATTAACTGCTGTGTATTTCTGAGTTTAAAGAAACTATAGTCTAAAGATTGAATAATACAGTATATAATATGATGATTTATTAATAAATAATGGGTTTTAGGATTAGAAGTGTTTATTTAATATAGAAGAACAATATTTTTCTCTTAAATTAATATTTTTAAATTTCAATCCATAGAATTTTAAGACTATTATATATATACGTAACGCCAAATGTATCATTGAAAAAAAGCGTGACACCAAATATATAAAAGTTTTGATGATTCGTTTAACAAAATATTATGTATATCAATATATTAAGATTCTATGCATGGCCGATCTTGGAGATAGTTCGATGAGACATTCTCATCGATCCCAAAATTATAAGAGTTATCAAATCATACATTTATTTATATATAACAAAATATTTTTCGTTATATGAAATATCCCAAAATTATAAAAGTTTACAAATCATATATTTATTTATATATAACAAATTATTGTTTTCGTTATATGAAATATCTTTATTTCAAATTTTGTTTTAGGCCACTTGTTTTGAAATTTCGTTATTATATGGATTATTGAGTATGATTTGTGGACTTATTAGTGTCCCACATACTTTATTTAATTGTACAAGTTTAGGTATGTCCAACATAATATTAGTACATGAGCTGTCCAAGGTTTAATAACCTTAAAAATGGGTGACAAATGTTGTTCGTATATTTATTGGTAGGAACAATCTTTAAAATGAAAGTGAGGTTTCACTGTTTTGGGTAAAAAAAAAATTGTGGTTCTTTCGTCGTATTTAAAACTTTAGATTTGTAACCAATTTTTTTTAACCACATGTCACTATTCTATTTAAGAACTAGTATTAAATGTCTTTGAAAAATGTCCACAAACTTTTATGTTTGCAATAACATCCATAAATTTTAATTAAAACACTATTTTAAAATATGTGAATATATTCTAAATTTGAAAAAAAAAATTATTTAAAAATTATTGAATGATTTATCATATATATGTTTCTATTGAAATATATAAACTAATTTTAATTTTGAATTTAAAATCTGACATAATCTAAGCACTAATTAAATATTAAGTTTAAATATGCTACATTTTAAGTAAAAAAATGGATTAAGTCGTATATTTAAAAAAAAACATATAATAAGACAAATTTAAAATTAATTACTAGTTAAAATATACTCATATTAGAATTTAGATAATAATTTGAATTAATTCATTATATTTTAAGAAAAAACTTATGCATGTAATTGTCATTAATTATTTCTGAAATTTATGAGTTGTTTATAAATTCAGGATTGTAGGGTTTTTATAAGAATTGATTAATCAAAACTATATTTATACTATATATAGAAATTATGTGAAATTTTAGTTTATTTATATTGTTTAAATCAAAACTTATAATATGATATATAATTCATTCATTTTTAAATAAGATTTTTTCAATGATTTTATCATATCTTTATTTAAAATGAACGTTTTTAACTATTCTTCAAAATAATTTTTAGTCAAAATATGTTAAATTTAAAATAAATTCACATTTTTCAAAAACATTAAAAACAAAAACATTTATGTGGTGTGAAACCAAGGGTTTTTTTTAAAACAATTTCCTTATCATTATCAATATAGTACAACAGTTGGTTTAAGCTTTAATTGCTAATGATTTAATTAATTTTGAGAGTTTTTATGGATTTTTGATGGTTTATTTATTGTTATCGTTTTAGTACAAGAGTTGGTTTAAGCTTTTTAAATTACTTAAAGAAGTGTTTTAATAATTTTGAGAGGGTTGTATAAGTGTCGTTTATTTATCGTTATCGATTTGTTGATTTAACAAATCTTGTACAGTATGTTTTACTTGAAATTTATTAATTGGATTTTTTTTGTAAAATTTAATTAATCCATTTCATTGAAACTAAAAATAATTAATTAAATAGGTTTTTGAGAAATAAATATAATAGTTTTTTGATCTATAAAAACTATTAAAAAAACCATTTGTTTCTGCAATAAAGCGTGGTGTAATACTAATATTGAAAAAGTATAAATATTATTAGTAGCTAATCTTTGATTAGAGACGTTAGAAAGTGATAAAGATTCGAGAGATACGGTCAATGATTTGTACTAATTTCATAAATTAATTATTGAACTAATCAATATTCTAAAAACATCCATTTAGATATTGCTAACATTGTACATTTTTAAATATTGATTTTTTTAATATTAGTTAAAGATAAATAATTACTCCAATTCTTTTTTCTCCTCAAAATAGACGTCTAGACACAACTTAAGTCATTGAGTATATAGACATATCTAATTTATATTCATAAAAACACTATGATTTGCAAAAATGTCTTCATTTAAGTTTTTTTTACAAAAATGTCCTAATCATGCATTTTTTGTAAAAATACCCTAACTTATACCCAACATTATAAATGGTATACCCTCACACTTCATGAAAAATTTGGAAAAATATATTCAATTAGGACATTTTGCATAATTGATTTTTAGAAAATTTACTCATTTAAACATTTTTTGTAAAAATATCATATCAATAGACCCAAGAATATAATTGGTAAACCCTACAAAAAAGACACATTTGCAAAAAATGTTTGAATTAGGACATTTTAGATAATTATAAATATAAAAAAATATCAGTAAAACATATGAAATAACGCAGTGAAATGGTATTTCATAAAAAAATAAATAGTTAAAACACTCTAGAATTTGCTCGAACTTTAACAGAATTAAATAAAATATAAAAAGATAAAACTAAATAATCGGAACAACTTAATTTTCATATTTTAATTAAGAAAATATTTAACTTGTTTTTTATAGACCGAGAAGATTTCGGACCAACCGGGAAATGGAATTTGGAGACACGTACCCAAAAAATCAATTTTTAATGAATATAACCAGTTTTTTTTATTTTATAAATATTTTTTTTATTAAATAATTATGACTTAATTTGAGTTGTTAGCACATGACCAAAATGCTGTTTGTCTGGTTCCTCACATGCTTCCATTAATTATTTATTTTATCTCATTTTTTGTTTTTTTTTCAGATCTCATTTTTGTTGTCTTTTTAAAATTGTATTTTTCGTGACAACATTATTCCCTAGAAGAAATTATCAATTTATTTGTGATCTATACGAAAAAAGAAATTATTTATTTAAAATATAATATAGTCATCTAATTTAAGACCCTTTTTAAAAAAAAGTAGTTTTATATAGTGTTTGTATATATTTATATATGTCTAAGTTTTGTATAATAATATTAAATAATTTTTAATAATAAGCCTACATTCAAAGACTTTGAATTGTGGTTAAGACTCAACATTCTTTGTGAGTTATGACTAAGTGGTTAACTAACAGTCAAAAATTGAATTCAAAAGCTGCAAACGGATGATTTTAAACGTTAAATTCCAAATAGTAAATTGTTAAAAGGATTAAAAAAGAATAAAAATTACTTTATTTGTAATCAATGGAAAATTAGAAGTTGACGAAAAGACTAATTAATTTATTAAGAGATAATTAAGTTGTCTATGTATGTCGATTAGTCTCAAAATATTCAAAATTCTAATCATAATAATTGAAATTGTCAAAGAAATAAAAATAATAATAAATAATTGAAAATGTCTATTATTTTTTTTTTTACTGAATTTCAAAAGTTTAACTATAATCATAATAATGAAGTTATTAAATTTATTTTCTGTTTATGAAACCATTTTTTTAAATTGCAAATTTAGACAGTGATTTCTCATATATCATTTGCATTAAAAAGAGAGTAAACTATAAACAATTGATGTTCTTTGAAGGTTCCAAAAATTGTTTTATTATATAAACGTATAAAATCGACTAGTCATATATATACATGGAGTAGATGATTAAATTAAACACGTTTTTTAATGATACATCACCAAGTCTTTTATTTTAAATATATGAACTAATAAAAGATGTAATTAATTCGATTAGTATAATAAGTGACAATGTCGACAATAATTAATATTAAAATCCATTACAAAAAAAGAATAATTGATTGACCTAACTTTCAAAGTCGTATAATGGATACCCTGAGAACTTAAAATAATATATATATAATTTAAAATTTTAAGTTTTCTATGTTTCAACGGTCTTGTTAATACAACATGAATATTCTAATTGTTCAGAGTATA